>RJWJ010000102.1:0-423156 GCA_004363605.1 Indri indri
GGTATATGCATACACAAAGAGTGCGATGTGCACCATCTGGGGAATGGACACGCTTGAAGCTCGGACTTGGGGGGGAAGGGGGGCAAGGGCAACATACATAACCTAAACATCTGTACTCCCATAATATGCTGAAATTTAAAAAATAAATAAATAAATAAAATGCAAAAAAAGAAAAAAGAAATAGCCTGTGTTTACTGTAGAACATATAGAAAAGTCTGAAAAGAATTAGAAAGTAAATAAAAGAAAGAATCAATTACAGTCCTAAACCCTAGTGATAATTACTGGTATCATTGTGTATATTGAGAGACTGAATATGCAAATGAATAACTGTCAGCTTCCCAGTTTTCACCTCTGTTTCCAGCTTAAGATCAACCAGAGAAAGCCAACTTTGTTCCCCCAGCCAGTCACACAGGGCGCCCCACGCCTAGTCATCCCGCTTCCAGCTTCCCTACGCTGACAGCCTCCTACCAGGGCACGCGTGAAGCCTTCCCTTTTTATCTACCATAAAGCTCTTCCACTTCTCTGCCCGCCTTTCAGTCTCTGTCAAACGCAAGGCTGACTCCCTTGTATAGAAAGCCCTGAATAAATAATCTTTGCTTGTTCTCATTCGGATGTTTTTCAGTAATTTCCATAGCATTACTCCCCATACTTTTGTCTGTATGGATATTTATTCATATTATATGTCTTCTTTGGTGTGCTGTTTTATGCAGTTTTATCTTCTATTCTCTTTCCTTTAGTGATACCAAGTGAATATGTCATGAAATATCTTTCAAAAATACGGTTTTAAATGTCTGCATTATAATCCATCTTAAGCACATATCTTCGATGAGCGAATCTTGCTCTGCTATTTGGCCTTTTAGCCTCTCTCCGCTCATGCATAAAATGGACGTACTGGTATCAATACTTTAGGATATTTGTGTGAATAAAATAAAATAAAATTTGCATATATTCTAGCAGAATTCCAGACACATTACGGACACTCCATAAATGTGAATTCCTCTGTCAATGAAACAGTCAGGATGCTTCATCTAAAGGCTCCACCCTTCCTCATTCTCCCCCCATCCCCCCAGACTCTTGGTGCCTTTGCAGATTTCCAATCTTCCCCATTGAGGTCAAAATAATTCCAGTGCCCAGAGAAGCAATCTTGGAGTCACAGATCAGGTTTCTTAGCTTCTCCCACAGTTAAGAGCTACTCAGACAGAGAACTTGGTGATGAGTAAACAAAACCCCAATAGGGTCTCTTCGTGTTGGCATGGCAACCTGACTACCAGCTGTCAGGCAGTGTTGTCAGGCTTTGTATTTAGGAAACTTTACCACTGGTACCTGATTAACAATTCTCAGCTGGGGGAGGGAGGTGGTGGATGTATAAAAGCACTTGTTCTAGGGGCTTCTTCAACCACCCACCTCTGCCAAACCAAACAAGTCCCTCTTTGAAGCTGGGTTTAGGGTGAGCTCTTTATTATCCACCCCCAGCCACAGCAGCTGCTTAACCAAAGGCCGTAAATAATATCTGCTTGAAGACCTTTTGTCTTGGAGTTTCTGCCTGGCTGGCTTTCAAAAGATTTCTCAACACATGCTCAGCCCATCCTTTGCAGGCGCATTCTGCAAGTAAAACTATAGGAAGGCACAATAGGCAAGAAACAGCCAGTTGTCAAAAACACAAGTGATTGCTAGACAGAAATCACTTCTTAAGGAGAAACTTACTGCCCTGGGGTCAGAGATAAGTAGCTTGGATATGAATCACCCTGAACATAGGGCATGATGGGGCCTAGGTTGTCTGAAGCAATTAGATTCATTCCATCTTTTATTCTTCCAACTTTAGAAAAAGTGCCTGATTTCTTTTCTGAAAGTCCAGACAGCTGTCTCAGGGTAGCTCTGCATGGTGGTGCAGGTTGTGCACTGCATAAAGCTGCCTGACAGAGGGGTCAAATAGGGGCTGAGATCCTGTCTGTGCATCACTCACCAACCGCTCTAGCATGCTGTCATGTCCACCAACATGGGGGACTTTCTTAATTAAATAAAGGCCCTGAACAGGCTCCCATGGGCTGTCTTAATTTATCAAACTCTGCAAGGGGTAGGCAGAACATGAGTGAGGAGTGGGGAAGAAGAGGAGAGCTTTCTTGCCTGGATCTTACATTTCTAATGGGGCTCAAATTTAGATTTTCTCAGGAAGTCCAATTGAGTTTATAAATAAGATCACAGAATTGAACCAACAGGATCGAACAAGTAAAATAGCTCATGATTTTTATAACATGGTTTGGGGATGTTTGCATTTTCTAGTACAACGGGAATCGCTTGATGAGAAAGAGGCCTGGACCACTCCGGATGCCCTTGGTCTGTTTCCTAGGCCACGATGTCTCAGCCCTGATTCCATCCTTGGGGGTGGGCAGGTGAGTGTGTTTAGGTATTGCGTCAGTTACCTTGCACTTAGGGGATTTTTACGTGCTTGCTCTTGCTGCTCAGCCTTCGACCCTGAGAACCAATACTACGCACAGCACTTCACTGTGTGGTAGGACAATCTGTTGAGACGATAATTTGGCTTTTTCCTGCAAGTATTTTCCCCCGATCCCCTGTGCTGGGTAGGAATGAGTGAGGGGAGGTGTGCATCCCAAACCAAGAACAGGAGCCATGGCCAAAGGCAGTTGCCTTGCTGAAGAGCACACCAGTTCCATAAAGACAAAGACTTTGTCTCACTTCCTCCTGAACCTTATTGCCTGGCACCTGCTAGGTTGGGTGATCAACTGTCCCAGTTTTCCCAGGACTTTCCCAGTTTCAGTACTAAAAATCCCACCTCCTGTGAAATCCCTTAATCCCAGGCAAACTGGGATAGTCACCCGACAAGGATTTGTTAAACGAATGAATGAATAAATAAATGGCTTTTATTTTCCAAACGTGCCCGCTCATTGAACAAATTATGTTAAGTTTTTATAAGGACAGTAAGAGGGTAGAGCAGAGGTTGGCCAACTCCTAGAAGTGTGCCAAATGTGGCCTATGGCCTGCTTTTCTAAGGGCCTGAACACTAGAATGGTTTTCTGAAAATCAAATGAATAATATTTTGTGACATGCGAAAATTTGATAAAAATGGAAGTTTAGGGTCCATGAATAGAGTGTCGTTGGAACGCAGCCATGCTCATCCATTTACGTGTTGTCTGTGGCTGCTTTAGCGCTACGACAACAGAGTTGAGCACCTGCAAAGGAGGTAGCATGGCCTGCGAAGCCCGCCATATTTGCTGTCTGGTCCTTTACAGAAAAAGTTTGCAGATCTCTGGGAGAGAAACAGCTGTCTGCACTCAAAGAGAGATCAGAGGTGGAGGGTGAGAGATGGTAGGACCCTCACACTGCATAGTGGCCATACCTCCCAGAGCAGCAAGACATCACAATGGTGGCTGGACTCAAGACACCAAGGCTCTTTGCCTCGGTAAGGTTTCTGCACCTGCCAAAGCGGAGAGCTTCTGAGGGTGGGGTGGGGCCTCCTCCAAGGAGGAGGTTGGCTGTGATCGGGATTGGGGGATGGGAGGTCAGGGCCCTTTCTCTATCTTCTGAGTGCTACAAAAGTGTCCTGTGTTCAAAAATGACTCAGAGAGGCAGGTGCTCGATGGTGACTGAGGTGGAATTTCTACCCAGCTTGGTGGGGATGAGGCCTGAAAACTGACTTAAACTGAGTTTAATGAAAACAAAGAAATAGTGATTTCTTACACTTCTGAGCTTGGAGGCCAAGCCTGATCACTACAAATTCTATGGAGAATTCGGTTGTCCTAGTTGTAATGTTATGGTAGTGCAGTATCTGAGTATAAACACAGCCCAAGAGGTGCATCTAAACCAAGACCAGAAGGATGAGGACCATGAACCAGGTGGTTTATTTCAGGCCAAGAGAGGAGCATTTTCAAAGTCCATAGGCTTGTCTTTCCCCGACTTGCTCTGGAACGAGCGCAAACCTGGCATATAGTTGGTGCTAAATAAATGCTTAATGAGTAAGCAGGCAAATGTTTTCTTTTTCCCTTTTATCCCTCAGAACCTGTTATAATTTGACATGGATCATTTGCATCTTAGTGTGAATTCAAGTAAATTGCTATCACTCCCATCCGGTTGCAGCTAAGCCTTACCTGTAATAGTAGAATGGAAGCATATTCCTCAATTAAAGAGATTAGACAAACATTAGTAAATTAGTTGGGGGCAGCTGGTAACCCACATCTGTCCTATGTTCTTGAAATTAGTACTAGTAGTAATGCTAACAGCTACTGTGCATCTATTTGTGTCAGGTCCTAGAGAAGCACACTGTGTGAATTAACTGCAGTTCTCAGAGAAATGCTGCAAGGTAATTATTCTTACTGGACAGATGGGGAAAATGAAGTTCAGAGAGGTCAAGAAACTGACTCGAAGTCACACAGCTACTGGTTATCTTTCTTGGCCTTGTAAGTTCCCAGTGGGAGGATGGGGTGCCCGGAGGGAAATGATTAACTACCATTTCCCAGAAGAATAACAGGTTCCCAGAACTAGTCTCCTTGCCTTTTCTTCCACATGTTGAATTTCTGAACAGTAGCAATTACATGGCCGTGACAGACTCTTGCTTGTAAGAGACATATTAAGCTTTTCTACTGATTGTTTTCCTAGTTATTTGCAGCTGATTTTTTTCATCAATCATCTCAGAAGAAACACAGATAAATCTCTGCTTCATTAGCTTTATCTGAAGCCTGGGGAAGTTTAGCAAGAGAATTGCATTATTTTGAATAATCAGCTTTCTACCCCAACATTTCCCCAAATATAAGAAATTACCTGGAATAGAGTCCTGGGGGCCCGGCTGGCCCCCTGATTTATGTATCTGAAAGTCTGTCCCAGGTGGAGTCTGGTGATATTCACAGCAAATGTATGAGGTGTGAATTGAGGATTAATTACCAGCCCTGTTACTAGACCTATCACTGAGTAGACTTCAAAATCCAATTATAAATTATAATGCAATACAACATATTCCCAATTCTCATGGCACCTCAGGGGCTTGAAGAGATCCTTTACCTGAGAGTTATTTACATTTATTGGTTCTTGTTTTCATAATACTCAATACTTTCAGTTTGTTATTTAAGGATTATATTTTTTACCGAATCTTTGCTCTAATGCTTTCCATGTTATCAGCTTACGGAAACGAGGAGCTTGTTTTTTATGAGGGAGACAGAGGGGTTCTCCCAGCAAAGACATATCTCAAAAAAGTTTGTAAGGGGCTTACTTTTTGGTTTTAGAATACCTTGGCATTAGTGGAACATTTAACACACCACATGTACTCACCAGCAAGTTGGTTTCACTGATCAACACCTAAGTGCACATATAGGAATAACCATCATCGGGCATTGGGCAGATGGGAGGGGACGGGTATATACACACATAATGAGTGCGATGCGCACCATCTGGGGGATGGACATGCTTGAAGCTCTGACTAGGGGTGGGGGTAAGGGCAACATACATAACCTAAACATTTGTACCCCCATAATATGCTGAAATAAAAAAAAAGACCCCGACTTTGAAAAAATTTAACCTTTTCCCCCTCAAGTAGAAAAAGCAAACAAACAAAACAAATAGTGGATAATTTGGAAGATTTTAATTTGAACATTTAAATGAAAAAATATAAAATACACATAATTACATCATTCATTGATTAGAACCATTAATATATTTGGCATATTTATATGTGCATGTTATTTAAGTCTAAGCACAAGGATGTTTTTGCATAGATTGACTTATTTAAGCCTTTCAGCCACCTCAGGAGATCACTAACATTATTATTCACATTTTACAGATAAGAAACTGGCACAGAGAGGTTCAGCAATTTGAACAAAGCCACCCAGAGGGGATAAGAGGTAGATAGGAGATTCAGACCTATTGTGTTCCAAAATGAATTCCAGATAGATTAAAGATTTTAAAAAATTTAAAAAAATAAATTAAAAAAATTCACATGAATCAACCCAAGCTGAGTTTGAATCCCAGTCTAGCTGTTTACCACCTTTGTGACCTGGCCAAGTTGTTTAACCTCTCTGAGTCTCTGCTTCTTAATCTGTAAAATGAAGATGAGGTAGTTTCTAAGTCAGAGGTCTGTTCAAGGATTAAATGGAAAGTTTAGCACTGTGCCGGCCATATAGTAAGCTCTCAGTAAATGTTAGATACTGTTATTATATGTAGGGATAGAAAAAGATTTTTCCAGAATTTCAGGGGATTTAGCAGCCCCTATCTTCCACTCCAAAGACTGACTCCTAATAACTCACTTTGTTTAAATAACCGGATCCCCTGACCTTCATCCTGTCTTGAAAAGAGAGGTTTATTCTAATCGGTATGTAATGAGGAGTTGTTTTATTCTAGTATGTGGCTTGGTGTGAATTAAGTCCGCTTCAAGTTAAATTCAGAAATGATGTCTTCCTTCCCCTCAGCTTGTTTTTTTCTTTATTATAAAATCACAAATAAGAGATTTGGAATATGAGTCTACATATTTAGAAGAAGCAGAAATCTGATTTCCATAACCTGTTTCTATCTCCAAGGAACAAAGCTGGAGTAATGGCTAAGTGGAGGCAGTGGGTGAATTCGATTCCAGAATCCCAGGTTACATTTAGCCCAAACCACCCACCCAAATCAAGCCAGAGTTGTTTGAGATTCAATATGAGGCTACTAACACTGAAACATTTTACATTTGCTAGATATCCGGGATGGCAAATTTGCATATAAACCCTGCTGTATGCTCAGCTTGTTCAGGTCTGAATGATGTAGTCAGACAACAGCATTTAATCACAAAGCATGGGACACTGTGTGGGAGATTAATGAAGCAGTTGGCACTTCCAAAAACTTGTAGAGTGACGATTCCAGCAACTGTGAAGCACAGTACCCTAGGGTTCAAGAATACCGTTGAGATGACTAATAATGGAAGCATCTCCTCATATACTCACTTTCTGTCTGCATATCTTCTTTGCTGAAATACCTGTTCAAATGCTTGTCCATTTTTTCCCCTGTTGGACAGCTTGTTTTCTTACCATCCAGTTGCAAGAGTGCTTCTTATATTCTGGATACAAGTCTTCTGGCAGACACAGGTTCTGTGAGTCTTTTCTGCTGCTTGCCATCCTGCCTTCTTAATGGTGGTTTTTAAAAGATCAAAATCTTAAAATTTTGATAAAGTTTGATTTATCAGTTTTGAAAAAAATGTAACTTTGAGAAATGTACAATTTGAAGAACAGGCTCTTCACCAATCTGTTGATTGCCTAAAAAAGTATTTGAGGAAGTAGGAAGTTATTGTAAAGAATAGAATAGTGTGAGAACAACCTGAAATCTGCTGAATATTAGTGTGATGGGATATAAAAAAAATCCCTAAACAAATTGGGATGGATTTTCTTGAAAGTCGCTGTCAGTTCAAACATTTGATTGAGCAAATATATGGGGAGGGAAAGCATACATACATACATACACATGTATGACATATAAATATGTTTATATATACATATATAATATATAAATAGTACATTATATATTTATAATTTACATTATACTATGTAAATATTATACACATGTATTTATAGTATATGTTTTTATCTGTTTATTTTTAGTATGGACTCACACATTCTTATTTTCAATTATTTATATTAAAAATAATTCATTACTATCCTTAATTATTTTGATGCCTGGATTATCTCAGATTTGGCCATCAGGGGCCCTTTTCAACTGGCTCTTGCATCCTCATGAAATGCTCCCATTATTTTTTTTAGTACTTCCTTTCTTTCTAGCACAAGATGTTCCAGGCTCATCTTGTACTTCCCTGGTCCCCTGAAATTGGCCGTGTCCCCTAGGAGCCCTGGTTCCTTTTAGTTTCCCTAGACTTTTAATCTCCGAATGCTAATCATGGTTACTTCTGAATAGTGGATTCTGGGATAATGATGTACTTTCTGTGCTTTTCTGTTTTGCTTGAATTTTTTTTGTTGTTGTTAAATAATGAGCACATCTCTTTTTTTCTTCCACAGAAGCCACAAAAATGTTAGGAAAAACCAATAACTACTATCAACCAGATCGTTGCCTGGGTGGAAGTTCCACATGGTGCCCTTGTCTTTTTGTCAGTTCCTCTTGTCGTCCTTCTTCCCCGTTGACTGCATTTTTAGGGATAGGGAGGAACAGGCTTTTGAACTCGCACCAAACTTTAGTCTTAGGAACCCCAGAAAGGAACTTTGCAGGGAAGTTGGGAGTTGTCACACTGCAATCATGAAAACATGAGGTCTAAAAGTTAAATGAAAAGGTTTTATTACCCCCTCTTTGGAGCTGAAGTGAGACATGGAATGCCTCCTTGAGAAAGGCTGTACACACAGGCGACCTTTCAGCAGGTGGCAGAGAGAAAGGGCAGCTTCTTGGTGACTGAGGGCTTTGGTTCACTCTTTCACCGAAGTTCATAAAAGTAGGACACGCCACCTCATTGTTTGGAGGTTTGGATTGCGAGATAAAAAGCCTGGTTAAATTTGAATTTCAGATATACAACAAATACTTTTTTTTTTAGTATAAGTATGCCTCAAATATTGCCTGTGACATATTTGTACTAAAGAGGTATTTGCTGTTTATCTGAAATTTGAATTTCACTAGATGTCCCATATTTTTACTTGGTAAATCAGGCGACTCTTAACACCACTGAGGGAAGGATGGTTTGAAGGCTTCCTGGAGAAGCAGACACACCTGTACAAAGATGTAGACATAGGAATGTGTGTATGGAGAATGGTAGGTAGTAGTGGTGTGCAGTTCTGGGGTGCTTAACCCCTCCTCCCATTTCCCTGCAAGGCCTCTGGAAGCTTTTGTCTCTTAGTCACCTGAAAAAGGTGAGTTTAGATAATAAAAATCATAGCTACTACTCCTGGAATAATTGCTATGTGAAAGATATCATTAATTTACTAAAATCAGTGATATGATTTGTCCAAAGTTATCCAGGTTGTGTAGAGTCAGAACTCAAAATCAGGTGGGTTTGGCTTCAAAGTCTATATGGTCAAATGATGCTGTAGGTTGCTTCTGGGCCCTAAGGAAGAACTGGGTATTTTGGGGAATTGACTTGGAAGATCCTCAGTTGGAGTCAAGGTTTTTTTGGTATTCCTGAACTTTTGGGGCTAAACTTTGTGATACAGGTGTCACCATATTTCTCACCCCTCAAAGTGATTCTGAACTGGAGAAGATGTTTCTCTGCTCAACCTGGTACCAAGTGTTCCATCAGGCACCAGTCCTGGCAAGACAGGGAGTAAGGTTAGTCCTATCTCCTTGGTCTTACAGACTTCAAGCAAGGCATAGTTAACAGTGGCAAGTCAGGATAGGGGGTTTCATTAGGAAAATAGGGAAGGAGAAAGCAAGGCTTGAGAGTTGTTCACATGGTGGATAAAAGTATAGACTTTGGAGTGAATATCCTATGTCTGCCACTTCTAGCTGAACTACTTTGGGCAAGTTACTTGAAACCTCTGAGCCTGTGCCTCCTGATAAGAAGGATGGTTTAACACAAGTACTGAAGGTGGTGGTTCTGATGGTTTAACAAGAAAATGCTTGTAAATCCTTTATACGCACAATGCTTAATAAATGGTAGCTCCTTCACTTCCTCCACTTCCTCATCTTTCTTATTACTATTAAGAAACCGGGACTACTGAGCTACCTTATCCTGGAACCCTGACTCTTATATTGCTTGTTTTTGTGTTTATTAAGTGCTCACTAACTTGTGCCAGGCCCTGGGTAAAGAGGAAAAGGAGGAACTCAGATCTTTGTCAGTGGGGAAATTGACAAAGAAATCAGACCATGCAGAATGATTGACGGCACCGTGATTGATGGTTCAGGGGCTGGGGGAGCCTAGAAGGGCAGTATTGGCAGTGATGAAAGCTAGTGAAAGCTAGCTTCAACTGGTTCAAGCCCAAACAGTGACCAATTGGCTTCTTAATTGAGAGGTCCAGAGGGAATCTGGCTCCGTGAATTGCTGCCCTCCAACAAGACTGGAGCTGGGTATTTGCACGGCATCAACGATCTCTACATCTCTACATCTCTCAGCTCTGGTTGATTTCTTCTGTGCTGCTTTCACAGTAGTTCTTTCGTCATCACTCCCCTGCTGGTTCTTTTTTTTTTGGAAATGGAGTCATCTTGCTCTGGTGTTCATGCTGGAGTGCCGTGGTACAATCATGGGTCACTACAACCCCAAATTCCTGCCCTCAAGTGATCCTCCCACCTCAGCCTCCTGAGTAGCTGGGACTACAGGCGTGCACCACCATGGCTGGCCTCTTGTTGGTTCTATTAGCCTGTCTGCACTTTGTAAATGGTCCCTTTGTTATGTCTCCTCCGTTAGCCTCGGTGTGTTAGCTGTGTCATGCGGGGGCCTTTACTGGTGCAGCAGCATAAATGGCATATACAGTTGGGGGTCATGTGCAGTGGATCGGTCTCCCCAAATCGGGTATTTCTTTAGGTAGAGCCCCATCTCATCTTCCCTTAGCAGGCTGAAAGGCACTGTCACAGAATAGTTATTATACATGAATCTTGCAGCATGTTGGCCAAAAGTCAGGAGGAGAAAGAAATGAATTGCAGGCTATTTGTCACCAACAGGCTATCCAATCAAGCCCTTTCCTGATTTGTAATACAAAGTAGGCTTCAACAGGAAACATTTATTTTAGCTTCATCATTCCCTCCTCCTAATGATGTTTACTTTACAAAATGCTTCTCATAATTTCCTTTCTTTTTTTTTTTTTTGCAACTGCATCCTCCTGTCAGCATCCTCTTTTGTGCCAAGAGCACAAACAGCTCAGAGATTCCAATTTTGTTGGAAGAAATATGACTCTATTAATTACCCTCTGAAATGGGACTTCTGAAACTCAGCCACAGAACTAGATAAGAACCTGAGAAATATTAAAGGAAGATGAACAAACGATTCTGTCCAAATATATACTAGAAAGTCAAGGTCAAGCCACCTAATAGCAACATCCAGAGGTCACTGATTCCATCCAGACATGCTTCCCTTTGTCTGCCTATCCATCATATATTCATGCTCCTCCACCCTCTTACCATCTGCAAGGTCATTGGCCTAATCCAACCCAGAAAGCAAGGCTGCCTGTTGATGCGGTCCATGCAGTCAGCCTTCCAGGACATAGAGCAGGGTAGAAAAGAGCAAAGAGAAGATCTGGACAGATAAACAGAGAATAATACAATATTTCCTCCTACTTCCACCATTCATTATTCATGATATGAATATACTCATTAGTCAAGACCCAGCGTAAATGCCAACTCACCAAGATTCCTCCCACCTGTGCCACTCACTGCCATCAGCTGGGATGACTTTTCCCGTCTCTGAATGTGCCTCACACTCTCTCAGGCTCTCTAGCTCTTCTCATGTTGTGCCTTATTCCTTGTCACAGTCAGTTCAGGGTGCTAGAGCAGCACACCATGGGTGGATGGCTTAATCAACATTTCTTTCTCACAGTTTTGGAGGCCGGGAAGTCTAAGATAAAGGTGCCGGCAGATCTGGCGTCTGGTGAGGGCAGACCGTTCCTGCTTTGCAGATGGCCGTCTTATCCTGGAACCTTCGCAGGGCTGAGGGAGAAATCATCTGTTCTTATAAGGGCACACTAGTCCCATTCATGAGGCTTCCACCCTCGTGAATTAATCACCTCCCAAAGGCTCCACCTCCTAATACCATCACCTTTGGGGTCAGAATTTCAACATAAAAATTTGAGGAGTCACAAACATTCAGTCGGTAACACTGCCCGGTAATTTTCGTGTGTGCATCTTAGGTTGGGTTCCCCAAAAGCAGACCCTGAAATGAAAATTTGTTTGTGGAGGTGACCTATTAGAAAGTGTTCCTGGAAGGATTGGTAGGGACGTGGAGAAGGGGGAAGGGAAGGGAGCCACAAGGCCCTATGACTCGATGCTGCAGGGAACGTCCGGGATCAGGGCACATCTGGCCGCAGAGTTGACCCAGCCAGGAGCAAGGAGCAGACTAGCTGGGCTCCCACACAAGCCAGTGGTGAAGGACTCTAGTTCTCGGAGCTCCTAGGCAAAGTATCTCACAGCAGCCTGTGGCTGCATGCCAACAAAGCAACACAAGTGCTGCCTGTTGAATGTAGAAGCTCACTGGGGTCCGATGTGAGCTAAAGTGGTAAAGGAATTGAAAAGGATGGCATGAAGTCCTGATAGGTCTTCTATTACAGACATCTTCTCTCTCTTCCTGGATAGTGGCTTTTCTAGGGTGAAGACTGGAGTTCTCTTTGTAACCCTGCAAGTATCTTTGCAACACCAACATCTAGCACCAGGGTTTAGCCTTCTGGTGTGTGACCCAGGCAGTTGCACAGCACTCGGAAGGGCCCCATTCTTGGTTTATTACTCTGCCATCATCATTTTGAAATTCTAAATTTTTTTTTTTTTTTTTTTTGAGACAGAGTCTCGCTTTGTTGCCCAGGCTAGAGTGCTGTGGCATCAGCCTAGTTCACAGAAACCTCAAACTCCTGGGCTCAAGTGATCCTCCTGCCTCAGCCTCCTGAGTAGCTGGGACTACAGGAATGTGCCACTGCACCCGGCTAATTTTTTCTATTTTTAGTAGAGACGGGGTCTCACTCTTGCTCAGGCTGGTCTCGAACTCCTGACCTCAAGCGATCCTCCTGCCTTGGCCTCCCAGAGTGCTGGGATTACAGGTGTGAGCCACTGCACCTGGCCTGAAATTCTTAGTATTGTAATTATTGAACAAGGAGCCTTTCATTTTTGTGTTGCACAGGGCCCCACAAATTATGTAGCCAGTCCTGCCTAGCACAGTGTCTGGCACAAAGTAGGCATCCAACATGTTTTGATGGATTGAAGGACTGAATGCCCAGCATGCACTAGGTGGCCAATAAATGTGAGTTCCATGGTATATCAGGAGACATTGTTTCCTTAAGTCCTCAAGCTTGAAAACAAAGACACTGGAGTTGGGTCTTGCTGTCTGACTCCCCTCTCCCCCCAGTCTTTCTACCTCTCTGGGGCCCTCATGAAGGGTGGGCTGGACTTGTTTATTTTGAACTGCTATTTATTTTTCTCTTCCTGTGACATGGAAAATTCTTGGCATCAGGCAGCCTCAGGGCAACACTATTTTTATTTCCCCAGCAGAATAATTAAATTTAAGCTCAGTTGCTTTTCTTAAGCAGAGAGGTTGTGGCCAAAAGGGAATGAACAAGCTGCTGCAGAGGGCTGGCTGGGATGGGGCTCCAGAGCGACGAGTCATGCTGATCTGGGGCACATTAACCGTGAGTCCACGTTGGGAGGAGGATGTGAAGGCTTTGTTAAGGTCAGTGCGTCTGACCTCTCCAGTGTGTAGGGCAAGCACAAGCACGTCTTAGAATCCTAGAGCTGGATGGAGCTATAGGAATGAACAGACCACAGGTCACCAAACTGTAAACTCACCGACCAAATCTGCCCCACGATTTGATATTATAAGTAAAATTTCATTGGAATACAGCCATGGCCATTCATTTGCGTATTGTCTATGGCTGCTTTGGGGATACAACAGCAAAGTTGAGCCATTGTGACAGAGACCACATTGCCCATAAAGCTGAAAATATTTGCTTTCTGGACGTTTACAGACAAAAGTTTGTCGACGACTGACATAGAAGGAATCCTCAAAGTTTGTTATGGGGAAAATTACTAGTCCTTCAGGATGTTCTATACAAACAGGATGTTGTGGTTACATCTATTTGGAAAATGTACAACTTTACCCTCTCGGAGCTTCACAAACCACGCCACCCTACTTAGGAGATGCTGTTCACGCCCCGCCCGCGTCCTCTGCTTGTTCTACATACTGTAAGCTCTTGTGGCTCTTGCCTTAAGTTCTTATTCTGTTATTTGTTTCCTTTTCCTTCTGGCCCAGACAGTACATGTGGTGGCCTGAAGGGCAGGCTGGAAGTACCTGAGAGTCAATGGCTTTGGAAGCTCAGGTCAACCAGTGACGGGACAGCAGATGGGAGAAAATTCTGCAGCTTTCTTGCCTGCAGGTTGGGACGACTGTGAGGCATGTTCTACACCGTCTCCCAGAGCTCATCAGTGGGCTTGAGCTCCGGGTGCCCACGGTGGTAAACCTGCTCATTAATGAACCCTGTATTGATTGACTTTACTTCCCCTAGTAGAGTTGCCTGAAATCACCTCCCAAATAAACTAATTCTATTCTATTCTTGTCTTAGAGTATGCATCTGAGGGAACCCAAACTAAGATACATACTAATTAAATGTTCTGAGAAGTCCTGCAAAGAAAATACAGATGGTTCCTGACTTACAATCATTTGACTTATGATTTTCAACTTTACGATGGTGCAAAAGCAATATACATTCAGTAGAAACCATCCTTTGAGTACCCATACAACCATTCTGTTTTTCACTTTAAGTATAGTATTCAATAAATTACATGAGATATTCAACACTTTATTATAGAATAGGCTTTGTGTTAGATGATTTTACCCAACTGCAATATAATGTAAGTGTTTTGAGCACATTTAAGGTGGGCCAGGCTAAGCTATGATGTTTGATAACTTAGATGGATTAAGTGCATTTTCAACTTAATGATCTTTTTAGTTTATAATGGGTTCATCAGGGTGTAACTCCAGCATATGTTGAGGGTCATCTGTACATATCTTTTTAATGTCACCCTTGAGACCTTTTCCTGTCCTGACCTCTAACCAATTTCTTTGCCTAATTTCTCACATCTCCCTAAACATTTGCTTTATGCTGCATTTGGGTAATATCAAAATTTTTTTGAGTTTATTAAAATTGTCATGCTCTTGATGATGTTATTCTCTTTCCTCACTGCCTTGACAACTCCTACTCATCTTTCAGACTTTAGATAAAATATCATCTGGGAAGTCATCCAGAAAAACACTCAAACCAGGGTAGGGTGTTCCTGCTGAGGGTTTTCGTGCTTTCCCTCTTATGGCACTTATTGAAAATTATAACTTGCATTTTCTATAAACTGGAAATTACATAGTTCAGGAAGTGCCACAATACCTACCTCCAGGCAGCTCAGGAAGAGCAAGGACCATGTCTTTCTCTCTCCCTCATTGTATTCTGGAACCCAGGAGAAGTGCTTCATACTGATCCACTGACCATGTGGATGGAAAGTTGAATGCTTCATATAATCTTTGTATTGTAGTAGAATACCACACAGCTCTGGGACAGGTTCCTTGGCCGACCTTTGGTTAGGTTCCTTTGAGCCCTCTTCTCTACTAGACCTTGTCCTTGGGCTGTCAAGCCCAGTTTAGTGTGAATGCCCCACCCTTGCTATCCAATCAAGTTCCCCATCTCCTCCAGCCTTGATACCTAATCCAGTTCCTCTTAGTAATTTTCTGTCCACTGCTTCATGCTACCCATTGGCTATAAATCCCCACTTGCCCCTGTTGTATTTAGAGTTGATTTCATTCTCTCTCCCCTGTTGCAATAGTCTTGAATAAAGTCTTCCTTGTCTGTTAACTTGGAGTTGAGCTCAGTTCTATACCAAAATCTCTCTATGCTACTGCAGTAACTCAAACAAAAACTGTATTGCTATTTTTTAAATACGTGTCTGGTACAATTTCTCTTTAACAGGGGTCTGCTTCTTTGTGCCTGAAACTCAACCCAGGCCCATGAGAAAGGGAGATTCTTGGACAGCCTCAAGCTGCACCCCTAACCCCCTACCTTGCAAACACTCTAACTGAAGTGATTCAGTGGGAGGGAGACTCGACAGATACATATTTCCTGTCTCATTTCCCACCATTCTTCTACCCTCCTGAGTCAGGCTGGCCATGAGGCCTCCTAAGCATACAGAGATGAATCAGAATCTCAGTTTTCAGGCTGAGATTCTCCAAGAGCAACTAATATGATTTCTATGAGGTTATGCTTTCCAGAGTTTTTGTATCATCCCCAAATCAGCTCAGGACAGTTAAAATAAAGATCAGAGCCAATGTCATAAAAGTTTGTTTTGTGTATGGCCTCAGGGTATAGACAAAAGCCTCATCACTGGTCTCTAGTTTAATTTCAAAAGGGTTCCAAAAGTTAAGAAACCCCAGTTCCCTCCCAGACGATGACTCCAGAGATTAGAAGTGATTTCCATTCTTCACTTCTCCTCCCATACTGATTTTAGAGAAGGAGTTGGGTGGAGGGAAATCCAGCCAGGACAGCTCATGAGCAATGAGCCACATTGCTATGCAACTTAAAGTCTTTGCTATTCCACACATGCTTTTCAGGGAGAATCAAAACCTTTCCTTGAAGACCAAACTGTCAGAGAAATCGAAAATCATTTAGAAACCTCCTTGTGGTTCTCCTTTTCCTACCTTTAATTTCATCATTGATTTTCGTCAAGCCCTTCAGAGCCCCCCACAGTACCTACAGCTTTCATTCCTTCAAAGAGCGAGACTGTGAGAAAGCAGCTAGCTTCAAGTGTTTACAGACCATTACAGATGCAGCAGCCTTACACCCAAGTAAACCTTTGTCTTGCTCCCTAGTCCTCCACCTCTCTGGATGAGAGATCCAGAGATTTCCCAGGATTAACCTATTCCCACTGTGGGCTGTAAGTCTGTTTGAGGTTGAAGTACACCCTTAAGGTAAAAGGACAAGAAACTGGACTGAGAAGCAGATGCGGCTAGTAAAGTTACTTTGAATATAAAGAGAAATCGTTGAATTTCGAAATGGCTTTATCTTATAAGTAAAAATATACTTTGACAAATTGGCTGGGCTAGCTGAGTTCAAAAATCAGTAAGAAACAGAAGGGTCCTTGAGAGCTCATGTGGTTCTTTCCTGAAATATTCATAGCTGGCAGGTGGTTCTGGGTTCTTGGCTTCCCTGTCCTGGTGATTCCCACTCTGTGTGAACTTCATCGACCCCCTAAACAATAGGGATGCTTTATTCTCAGTGTCTTTGACCTTGAGAATATTCTGTGTCTTTGATATTGAGAATATTCTAGACAAGAAAACTGCTTGTTTGCTAGTTCTGAGCTAAACTGGAGCGAATGAAATCTTAAACCAAGTCCACATCTTCCCTTCCATCAATTCTGAAAACCAGCACAGTCTTTGTGATCAGACTTAGCTCGCTCATCTACCACTAGAATACATCTGGGTTTTCTTTTTTCAGCATGACATTAATCTGCATCCAAGCAAATATATTAATATTCCCCTTTCCACTCTTTCTATTTGAGAAGGACTTACTCATTTATTTGTCCATTCGATATTCACCAAGCACCTACTAGTCACAGGCGCTGTCCTTGGTGCCGATGCTACTACATATAAGATAGGCAGGGCTCTTGTTTTTAAAGCTCTTACAGGGCAGTGGATGACCACATGAATTGTTTGACCTATATGGCACTTTCAAAACACATATAAAGCATATCTTCATGTCCCTAATCTAAAAAGCATTGAAAATTTGTCAACTTTTCTTTCCCACTCCTGCCTCCTTTTTTCCCCCAAGGACATTACTTACTTGCTGATGTCTAGCTGTCTGTATACTAAGCTTATGCCACAGACTTCCAAAGTCAAAAGGTAGAAGAGACTGATGTTTAAGTGTTTAGAAGTTGTCCATAACGGATATATGCATACACAAAGGGTGCAATGCGCACCCTCCTAGAGATGGACACGCTTGGGACTGGGACTTGGGGGGAAGGGGGGGCAAGGGCATCATATGTAACCTAAACACCTGTACCCCTATAAACAACAAACAATTAAAAAAAAAAAAAAGAATGGCCAGATGAGCAAAACTACCAACATAAAGCTTAAAAAAAAAAAAAAAAAAAAAAAGAAGTTGTCCATATACATTTTGGCATCTTGTTATAATTTTCTTTTTAAAAATCTTGGTTTGCACTAAAGAATATCAGAATGGGAAGGGATTTTAGGGAACATCTGGTCACAGAGCCCCTTTTTACTAAGTAAGAATCTGAGAGCTAGAGAAGAGGAACCAGGCACAGAGTTGGGAGTAAAAGACATTTCTGACCTCCGTATCAGCGTTTCTGCTAAGCTAGCTGCCACATGCCAAAGTTTGGAAGATGCTTTCTCTCTCCCAGGGGCTCTGCTGCCCTCCCTTCCCTTCTTCCATGGTCCTCCTCCCATCATTTGAACCTTCTTAAGAAAACTACGGGATACAGATCACACAGATTTAAACAGTCCATTGCCTTCCTCCACGGGAATAATTCCCTGGAAAACAAAACCTAAATGACACAGAGAGGGAAGGGAAGCCAAGTTACATTGTTATTACATTTAAAAAAAAACCCTCTTCTTGATTCCTTCGGGCTCTGGGCATCTGAAATGCTGCTGCTACTTCCTCTTCCTCTTCTTCATTTTAGAGAACAATTTGTCACAATTAGGTGTAAACTGTAAAAGATGGAGAGACTCTCTTTTGTAGTTTTATATCCACCCATGGTATCACAGAAAAAAGCTAGACTGTGTTGCAACAAGCTGGGGTTGCAACTCTGGGTTTGATCAGCCACTTATTGCTCTGAGACCCTGGGTAAGCCACTCAACTTTCCCTAAATTTCATTTTCTTCTCTAAAATAGAGAAATATCAATCTTCTAAAGATGTCTAGGGAATTGAGTGAAAGACCATATGGCAGTACATTGAGTGTAGTAGATGTTCTATAAGGGGCAGCTATTAATAAAAATGATGCTAACAATTTGTCTAGAATTAGACGAGTTAGAATAGACATCAGACATGTGCATAGGTCTGCTTCATATTCCTGAAATGCTTATATGCCTCTTGAAATCTCACAGCAGTTTTTTAAAGAAAACGGGTCCTTTTCTGATACCAAATTTATATTTGAAAAAAACACGAGGCTCACTCAGAAAAGGTGGAGGACTTTCCCAGAGCCACACAGCTCATGGTGGCAGATTTGGGACCAGAATCCATGTCCTCTCTCTCTGTCTGGCCCACCTCTCTAGGTCAGCAATTTCTCTAGGGACATAGATCTCCCAACCACATGCTCTGAATACTGACACCAAGTGGGGGAAATAAAGACCACGAATAGCCTCTAGTTAGTAATAACTCATGTTTTGTTACCAAATAAGTTAACAGGAACACATGGTATTCCTCAAGTGTGCAGGAATAGAAAATATGCCTAAAATTCCCCTTTATGTCACGATACCTTCTGAATTGGATTATTTAAAAATTGTTTCCTCTACAGGATCAAAGAGAAATCTCAATCCATGTGTCTTGGATTAAAATGAGAGCAAAGGAGACTTGCACAGCAAACCTCTCAGACCTGAATTCCTTCGGTTGCTCTCTCTGCTTATCAATGGGCTGGACCAACCTTTGCCGTACTCAGCAAACTCGTGTTCCCAAGAGCTCTCCTTGGTTCTACCAATGCAGAAGGTCAGCTGATGAACAGGACTGCTGTTGGTTTTCTTCCAGCCCTCTCCCCCTTTCTTACAAGGGACTATTTAAAGCATGAATCCTGATCTTACAGTTGGTTCCATTTTTAGATGCTAAAATAAAGAAAATTAGGGGTTCTAGGATTAGGTATGTTTCTGTCATGCTCTCCAAATTGCAAGGGTGCCACAGCTCTTGTATAGGAACATCTTGGCTATATTTAATCACAGGAAAATTTCCCAGGGAGGCTCAAGTTAGCTTCTTTTATACAGTGACAATGCACAAAAGGTTTCACTTGAAGTAACAAATGGAATTATTCCATCAAGGCATTTTGCTGAGCCCATTTTTGAGAAGCAAATAACATTGCCCTTATAGTCCAAGTTATGGATTTTGTGCTAGAGATGCTAATAATTGCCTCTGTCAATCATTTCCTCCCCAGTTCCTCCCTTCCTTCTTTGAGAACCTGCCTACATATTCTGCAAAGAGTCAGCTCCCACAGTCCTGTTGAGTGGACATGTGATTTGCCTGCTTGACCACAGACAACTGGATTAGGAGTAGTCCCTACTCAAACTCAGCCATCTGCTTCTGTCTCCTGGGGACTGGAGTTGGGGCTTCTGAGATGCTATGGCATGTTTGTTGAGCCTTTAAAGACAGAAGTAAAGTCAGCAATGGGGACATTGTGTTTGGCTCTTGTGCCAAGAAGCAGAAAGAGCTGGCTAGGAGTTAGAGATAGAAAGAGAGATAGGTAGAGAAAAAGAGAATGCGGAATGATGAGCACATGCAGAGAGAAGCAGAGATAAAAAACCAATGCATTTGCAAGGGACTAAGAGAGAAACCTTAGTTTTGCTTCTTTATTGCTATTTCCAGTATTTTGTGGACATTCATTGCATTCTCTGCCCTTTCACTTCATTATATCCCCCTGTAACTTACTGATAAATATTAATACAACTCTTCCCTTTTTCCTTTGTATATGTTTGCATATATATATATGTGTGTGTAATTGGAGTGATTTTTGCTCCTTGCAACCAAGGGATCTCAAGATGGATTTGCAACACAGTCTTACCCGTGATGATCAGGAACATTTTCAAGATGGCACCTTGCTTTTAAGAGTAGAGCTCATGGTCCTGGGACTGCAACCAAAGAAATGGAACTCCTCTGATCTGATGTCTTAGCATCATGCTCATTGATTTATCTGTCACTGATGCTTCAACGTGTACATGTGCTTTTGTTCTGTTTGCAATCTTTGCATCAGGCTAAAATAGATTCTATAATTGATATCCCCCTCAGAGGAGCGTGACTTTCCATCTGGGTTGGATTTTCAAAAAATTCTTACTGGGAGTCCAGAGGGTTGGAAGGGCTCCAAGATTCTTCATCACACCATTGGCCAGGCTTTCTTGTTTCCTCCTCTGAAAGGTGTGAATTTGACCTTCTAACTGGCCACCAAGGTTGCCATATTCAGCTACTTGAGACTGAAACACAAAGGGCTTCGAGGGAGAACAGCCCACAGAGTTCTATTTGAGGAATGCCAAATGGCACTCCAGGGCCCAGCTGGTACTGCTATCTCTTACACAGTGCCTGAAATGTCCACAGCTATTTTTGTTGAGTTATAATATTATTGCTCACAACAAAACCTAATATTAAAACAAAATTAACAATGCCCTCAGAGAGGGCAGAAAACTCTCACACCTGCTAGTTGTGTGACTTTGGGAAAATAAAAACCTTTGTGTTTCAGTTTCCTCATCTGTCAGATGGTCTTAATAATGATACCTCTTTCACAGGGTTGTTATGGGTGGTTAAATGAGTTACTATCCATAAAGCCCCTAGAACAGTGCCTGGCACATAGTATGAGCCCTGTGTTTGTCCAGAAAAAAAAATAAATAAATAAAGGAGAAAAGAAATTTTGCTTTTTTTTTCCCTCACTCAATTCTAAACAAAAACAGCTCAAAGCAGGAAGACTTTGAAAGCTTGATATAAAATAAATTTTCTTTAATTTTTTCTCCTTCTTTTGTTAGATAATTGAGTCTGGCTGCACCTATTCAACACACTTGCCTCCTGTTAAAACAGTGACAGAGGGTAAAGTCTGGAACTTTCCTTCACACGGTCTGTAAACTCTTGGATTTAGAATGCCTGAAGTTTGGAAAGTGGGGAGGGCCAAGGAGATGGGTTTTGGTGGATTTGGAACACGACAGGATGAGGTAATGCTTCATCAGACCAAGAGTGAAAACCCTCCTGAGAGGGTGTTCTTAACGTATTTCTGTGAGGCTTACGGTGTTGGCCTGGGAAGAAAATGGGAGATGAGAGAGGGACTTGGGAAGTTATAATAATTTTACAATGAATTAAAATCTTTTCTTGCTGAACCGACAAGATTTATTTCTTCCTTAAGCAACATATCCATATCAGTCTGGGCCTCTGCTCCACATGGGTCTCCCGCAGGACTGAAGCTGAGGGAGCAGCCTCCATGGGGCATGTTGCCGGTTATCATGTCCCAGGGAAACAGAGTAGTGGTTTGATGCAGGCTCTCAAAGTTTCCACCCAGAAATGACACATATCACTTCAGCTCAAATGTCACCAGCCAAAGGACAGACACACTAAACTGAAAAGCAGCAGAGCATAGTCCCACTATGTGCTTGACAGGAGAATAGAAGTGTTTGGTGAACAGTACGAATACTCCCACATTTATACATGTGTTTTGCCAGCCATAAACTCCTGGAAGGTAAGGACTGTGATGCGTTCCTCCTTGTCTTTCTCTTGGCACCAGCCTGTAGCGGAGGTGCAATGCATGTTAGGTGACTGACTACCTGACTGTAGAGCTTAGTACGTGTGTGACTGGAACAAAATGGGAGTGAGGGCTGGAAAACTTGGTCTTCTCTTCCCATTCCCCTTTTGGCACCTTTTTCCTTCCCTTCTACCAGAATTCTGGCTCTGACATTGATTACCTGAATGACCTGTACCATCATTTAGCCACTCTAAACCTCAGTTCCTGCAGCTGGAAAATGGGGGCATCACACCTCCCTTATAAAGATTGAGTAAGATGGTACCCATGACAGCCAGGGGTCAATTAAGGCTGTGGCTCTGACTATTGCCCAGTGCCCTCTCTGGGGGCCCTTGGTGTCCATCCCCATGCCTGCTGCCCTCAGCCAAGACCTTACATGAATAAAAGTCTTTGTGAGAATCTGTCTCAAAAGTTCAGGCATTTTGTGTGTGTGTGTGTGTGTGTGTGTGTGTGTGTGAGAGAGAGAGAGAGAGAGAGAGAGAGAGAGAGAGAGAGACAGAGAGAGAGACAGAGAGAGAGAGAGAGATTGGTTTAAGCCCAGGAATACGGGAGATGGTCACAGGGGGTGTGGTTCCTTGGATATGACCACTTTTAGATCATAATCTCAAGGAGTTGTGGGTTAAGCATGGTCAGAGATTACAAGGATATTGGGTTTTATTTTTTGTCCAGTCAGATTTATTCAGGTATAACTGACACACAGTAAAATTCACTCTTTTTGTGTGCAGTTCTAAGGGTTTGACAAATGCATGTAGTCATGTAACCACCACCACAATTAAAATAGAGAACATTTCCATCCCCCTCAGAAGTCCCCTTGTGTCCGTTTGTGGACAACCCCACTTTCTACCCATATTTCTGGCAGCCATGGATTTGTTTTTGAGCCTTTTATGGAATGTCAGTAAAGCTTCTCTGACCTTTGAACTCACATCATGTAATAATGTCTTAGCATCCCATAGCCCTCATAGCGATTATAACTATACAGTATATGCAATTGATTAAAAATTGTGCAATATTCATCTCCTCTGTTAGACTTCTGCAAGCATGTCTGAAGGAAGAGATGGTCTGGCCAGTTCATTACTATATCCTCAGCAGAACCATCGAGTGGATGCCTAACAAAAATTTAATGAATAAATGAATGAGTGCCTCAATGGCTCTCGGTCTAGGCAGAGTGCTCTAGGTCACCATTGACTCCGTAAAGACAATTTGATATTCAGTGGCATCAAATCTATCATATTGTGAAGCACCCAGAGACCATATTATCTAAACATTCCTTGAAAGTATGTGTAAATTTTTGAAGTTATATTAAATATTCTGAATATTAGCTATCAGAACCATGCTAGGCAATCCCAGATGCATGATCAGTATATTAAATTAATTAAAAATAAGATGGAAAAAAATTAATCATTTAACACCATCTTTGTCATTGTTTTATCCAACCACATATTTAAAGCTGTTTATTTCACAATTTGTACACTCCATATATTTTGCAGCAGATCTGACATGACGGTGATGCTTAAGAGCAAGATCATAAAGTCCTCAAAATCAAGCTTATTTTCGATGTGCTCATCAAGTTCAGAAAGGAGCTCTCTGTACTGTGGCTTGGTTTCCTGTCCCTGCGAGAACAGAGAATAATAAGTAAACACCTAATTCTTTACATAGAACTTAGGTTTGCAGATAATAAACAATAATGTCTTAGTCTGTTTTATTTTGCTATAATAGAATACCTGAGACTGGGTAATTTTTAAAGAAAAAAAGATTTACTTGTCTCATAATTTTTGTTTGTTTTATTTTTTTTAAGACAGAGTATTGCTCTGTTGCCTGGGCTAGAGTGCCATGGCATCAGCCTAGCTCACAGCAACCTCAAACTCTTGGACTCAAGCAATCCTCCTGCCTCAGCCTCCTGAGTATCTGGGACTATAGGCGCATGCCACCACACCCAGCTAATTTTTCTATTTTTAGTAGAAAGTGGGGCTCACTCTTGCTCAGACTGGTTTCAAAATCTTGACCTCAAATGATCCTCCTGCCCCAGGCTCCCAGAGTGCTAGGATTACAGGTGTGAGCCACTATACCTGGCCTGTCTCATAATTCTGATGGCTGAAAAGTTCAAGATTGGGTATCTGCATCTGGTTAGGGCCTCACACTACTTTTGCTCACATGGAAGGTGAAGGGAAGCCAGCATGTGCGGAGATCACATGGCAAGAGAGGAAGTAAGAGGGGAGGGGAGGTACCTGCCTCTTTTTAACAATCATGAGAACTAATGGAGCAAGAACTCGCTGTACCCTCAGAGAGGGCATCAATCTATTCATGAGGGATTAACCCCCATGACCCAAACACCTCCAGTTAAGCGCCACTTCCAACACTGGAAATCAAATTTTAACATCAGGTTTGGAGGGGACAAACATCCAAACCATACCAAATAATAATCATATTTTAATGACAATAACCTGTCAGGTTGCCACCAATGCTACCAGTCAAACACTGTGCTCAATCTTTTCATGGGTTATCTCATTTAATCTTCACAGTGACCTTATTGAGTATGTTCTGTTATTAGCCTCATTCTACAGATGCAGTATTAGACACTAGCGAGAATTAAGTTACTTGCCACAAGCCAGGCAGCTTTTGGTGTGCAGCCAGGATTTTGTAGCCTTGTATACCTGATTCTGGAGCCAATGCTCTTAACTGCTAAGCTATCCTGCCTTTCTTTGAATATAGATATTGTTATGTTTTCAGATTTTCAAAGTATAATCCTTTTGTTAGGGAAGGTATCCATTATGTGTTTATCACCTGAGCTTTAAGATTATCCAGATATATAGAATAAAATTTACTAAAAGAAAACAGGTGCTTTGGAATACTGTTCAGCATTTAGTTTAATCATAAATCAAATCCAAGTTCATAGTCCTTATAAACAGATTGAAGGGAAACATCCGAATAGTATATAAATGGAGAGGTTTTTGGTTTCAAACCACAGCTTGTGAAATATCTTCCCCAGTGACATTAAAAATGCTAAAGTCATTTGATTCACTATTATACTGAACTATGTTTGCATTTAGTTCAACCCCAAAGGCTCACCCATGTGCTAGGTGTAAAAAAACCATCACAGCAATAACTAAGGCACTTTTGGAATGATGGCAAATTCCTCTTAGAGGCTTAGACCCATTCTGGTTTCTCTAGGCTGGTTCTTCTAGAGAGGTCGTCCTATCAGTGGGGGCCAAGGAAGCTCTCCACCTTCTTGTTCCAAGACAGCTGAATGCTATTTGGAAAGAGTTAGATTCCAAGATAGAAATAGGACCACTTTACTAGCAGAATGGCACACTGTTTGCTCAAAGGTCTGAGTTGGGTGCAGATCTTCATTCTGTCTTTTTTCTGCACATTGTAAGAGCAGAGAGTTGACTGAGGTCCAGTCCTCCTGGAGTGCGACCTACCATCTTGTTTTTGTATCTTCCTAGCAGAGCCTTTAGGTGCTTGGTTTTATTCCATCTGACTGGCTAGAGGGTAATAAGATCCCAAACATTATGTTTAGGCTTATGGGAAAGAAGATGTTCATCTGAGAACTCAGGGCTTAGCCAAAAGGACCCGCTCAGTTTGCCATAGGACACCACCTGGTAATTTAGGAGAAAGCCCAGTGAGGAATGAAGTCGGCCTCTCCCACCTTTTGTCCTTGACTCGTGTGCGTGCCCCTGCCTTAGGGAATCTCACGGTTGGGCTTGTGGGGCCGAGGCAGTGTTCTGACAGACATTACTGTGCATGTTTGCTGAGTGAAGGTAAACTCTCACCACTGATACAGAGCATGCCCAGAATGAACTGTCCTGTTGAGTCAGCAAAATAAGGCTCTGCTCTCTGCCTCTCATCTCGGGCAGAGGGCAGGATTACACTGAGGCTTGTGTGTGTCTCCTGCTAGAGAGATCCCAGAATTGGCTGCCTTTCTTGTGCTTAGCCTCCACTGAGGGACGCGAGGCTGAAGGTGTCTTTCCTAATGACTTTGGTTTTAATTATTTTTCTCTGGTGTTTTCGGAGGACTTATAAGTTACATCAAGATGATGCATCCACTAGATCTTCATTTTCGTATTTGTTAAAAGCTCACTGAGGATTTTCCAGGCCATGAAGTAATGAGCCCTTTTTCTCTTTGGTATGTGTCATTTCTTTTGGCCTCAGATGCAGGCAAATGTTACAGGATTTATTCACCCACCTGTTCTTTAAATAGTCCCCCAAACTTTTTATCTCTTGTTAGATCCTGACTGATATGTCTGCCTGGAAAAAATAGCTTTTCCTAAAAAATATTTCAGGAATAATACATGTTTAATATAGAACATTAAAAAAAATTAAAAAAGAAGAATGTGAACATAATCCTTTATCCCATTACCCAAAGATAGCTACCTTTATTAACATTTCTTTCCAATCATTTTTCTGTGTATCACACTATATTCTCTCTCTCTCTCTCTCTCTTATTTTTATAATAATCATTGACTCACAGGAAGTTGTACCCTTGACCCAGCTCTCCCCAGTGAGTGATATCTTATATAACTGTAGTACACTAAAACCATATATACGTCTGCATATATGTATATGCGTGTGTATATATATATATATAATACCGTCTTTTTAATATCTCAGAAGACACATAAAAGCTTAGAGACTGCCTCTATGTTTTTTCTTGCTCTACCTACCAATAAATATTGGTGGTTCGACCTACTACGAGGCCCTCTTTTCTTCTTACACATTTTTCCTAAGCCAGTACTTCCCAAAGCATAAACACATACCGCTGGTAGAAAGTAAATGTAATTTTAGGTGATATGAGAATAAATGTTAAATGAGAATTACTAGTCATCTATTTTTTACTATCATCTTCCACTTTTACCCACTGAATTTATATTTAGAATAGCGATAAAGGGCCCTTACAAAAATTTATTTAAGTATAGAGAAAGGTAAATAAAAAATTCAAAGTAAATGAGAATATACAGGCTGTAGGCAGATGCAGGGAAAAAGACTGAAGGTGGTGTTGGAACGACTGAAGTTTGAGAAATACACCCCCAGGTGCTTTAGTTTACTCTGTTTGGGTCAGCGACGTTTATATGCTCCCAACTCTCATTTCTGTAATCTGAACAGTGATCTCTATCCTCACCTCCCAACTCATATATCCTGTTGCTGCCTGAGTTTCTTCAACTTGAATGTTTCATGGACATCTTGAAACGGACACATCGCAATGGACCTCCCCACCTCCGCCCACCCCCACCCCTCCTCAGACCTGCTTCTTTTCCAATCTTTCTCTTCTCTGGGAACGGGACCAGAAACTCGGGTCTCAGCATTTGCTCTCCTGTCCGCCGGCTCGCACGGCCCATCCGTTTTCAGATCCTGTTCATTCCACCTTCCTTGGTCTCCCAGCTTTGTCTGTTCCCCTCCGTCTTCACCACTCTAATCCGAGCCGTCATCTTTTGCTTGGATTGCTTCCCCACTGGGACTCCCTTCCTTCCTAACTGGCCCCACCTCCACCCTAGTTTGTGCTCTGACTACGGCTG
This sequence comes from Indri indri, assembly GCA_004363605.1. Taxonomy (NCBI): domain Eukaryota; kingdom Metazoa; phylum Chordata; class Mammalia; order Primates; family Indriidae; genus Indri; species Indri indri. The sequence continues at coordinate 27,573 of RJWJ010000102.1, forward strand.
GTGTAATTTCTTAGACCAGGACTTAGAAACCATTCCTGCTTCCTCCTGCTCTCGAGCTATGCCTCTGTAAAATTTGGCTTCTCCTCACCTCCCCAGCCTCCTCTGCCGCTGCTTTTTACCTTCACTGCCCACCAACCACATACTGGACTTCCCTCTGATCTTCGACCTGCCTCAGGGCCTTTGCATAAGCAATTCCCTCTGCTTGGAATGCCATCTTCTCACTCCCCATGCTGAGCTAAGCCTGCTCACTCTTCAGATCTCGGCAGTACTTTAATTTTCCACTAGCCCTTCTTTGATCACCTGCCCCAAGTTGGTTCCTGTGTTTTACTTTCCCACTGTGTGCCCTAGTCTTTCACATCCTTTGAGTATCTCTAATTACTTTTTCAGCAATTCCTTTACTCTGCGGGATTGCCAACTTGTTCACTGCATTAACACCAGTGCCCAGGTCGCTGCCTGGCATGAGGCAGGTTCTCAATAAACATTTGTGGAGTGAAACATCGCGATGGGGCCCTGGAGCTGGAGTCGTTGGCTCTCCGAGTCAGCCATGATGGTGGGGCCCCTATTTATTCATGCATATTAGTTCTCTTACCTCTGTGAAATTCCTGAATTGAGTCTGCAGCAGAGTTCTGGCAATAGGTTTTCCAAGTTTACCGTCAGGGTCAGAAGAGTTTCTAAAAATCAGAGCGGCGGTGGCAATGGCTTTTTCCAGATCCGAGCCCTTCCTCAGAGCTGTGAGGGAAGAAATGTGCAGCGAAGCATCCCAGATTAGAAACAGCCCTTCCCCAGACACAGGGCTGTATCTCCCAAGGGAACGGTGCGGACAGGTTTGGAAGGTGTATGTCGGTGTGACCCTGTCCTTGGGCCTGTTGCTCCCTAGCTGGGAGTAGTAGAATTAGTAGAATTAGGATGAGATTTACCACCTGCTAGCATGTGATCTTAGGATAACACCTCACCTCTCTAGGCTTCAGTTTTCTGACCTATAATTTATCTCAGTTCTTCAACAAATATTTATGGAGCACCTGCTATGTGCTAGGCTCAGTCCTTGGTATTAAGGATCTAAACACTAAATATAATAAAGTCCTGTTCTTGTGGAATTTGCATTGTAATTCAGACACAGCATCACTTCACATCAGTATGATAAAGAAGAATGACATTCAGGACAAGCTCTTTGATCTAGTGGCAGATAAGGGCTGTCTTTGACTTGTAGTGGCAAACAGAGTGAGCTCCCTGCTGGTTTCTCTGGGTTCAGCTCCTTGAAAAGGCAGTGCTAATTCACTCCTTTCCAGTGTGTTCTAGTGAACACAGAGAAATGCACAAGGCACCATGAAGAAAATTCTTTTGCTCTATGTTCTCTTACTCACCAATATAACCCTAGTGAAGAACTTATCTTACTTTACAGTTATCACATGTTTAACAGCCTTTCTCTCCAACTAGAAAGCAATCTCCATGAGGAAGATTGTCACTACATTTTCAGTGACCAGCACAAATGCCTGCTATATAGTGGGTGCTAATAAATGCTATTGAATGAATGAATGAATAAGAAGAACAGAACAAAATCTCACAGCTTTCAGCCCAGGTAATGTGCAAAAATTATAGGTGCAAAGAATGATGTTCAGTTGGAATAATGTGATTTTTGTATTGAGCACTTACTGTGTGCCCAATATTTGTCCAAGGGACTCAGCATACAGAGGGGACAAAACCAGATGTGATCTCTGCCCTCATATATCTTACAATCTAGTGGAGAAATAATAGTCAAGAGTATATGTGTGTGCATACATATGTTAATATATTTGTTTTATATATATTTGATAATTATTTTCCACATATATACATAATGTACATATTTGCAACTTGTGATATAGGAAGCAAAGGAGGTGCAAAGATGGGAAACAAATTCCAGAGTGGGTCTGGGAAGAAAACTACTTAGATAGGTTGTCTGGAAGGCCTCTGGGAGTAGATTAACATTTCAGCTAAGACTAACAGGGTGAGAAGAAGCCAGCCAAGCAAAAGGTGGGATTAGGGCGTTGCTGAGGGTTCGAGGCTCAGGGAGCTGGCTGCGTGTGCAAAGGCTCAGATCAGAAGGAGCCAGACACGTTGGAGGAGTTGGAAGAAGACAGTTATGGCTGGAGTCTGGGAGCTGAGAGTGCGTTTGATCCTCAAAATAGGCAGGTGCTAGATCATGGAATCAGGATCTTCTTCAAAGTGGAAAGAGAAGGCATTGAAGGGTTTTAAGCATCTATTTTTCGATTAAAGATGAGGGAGAGGGGCAAGACTTAAGAGGAATGGGTGAAGGGAGGGAGCGTGTGGGCCTTCTCAGTTTTGACTGTATCTCTGAGCAGGGCCCAGGTATTTGGGTGAAATAAGGGTTGCATTGCTAAGAAGTGTCAAAGGAAGGATTTGAAAGTCTGTCTGACTTCAGAGCCTATAGAAAGATGGGCCACTTGGGAACATCTCCTTGCAAGGGCATCCCGATGGTGGTTGTGGAATCTGGACATTTTTCAACCCTCTGCTGAAGTTCAGGTCTGATTACACTCTGAGTGGGAATTCCATCTGGACAAGCCAACTTCTCATTCTTCTCCTCCATCTCTTTTAAAAAACAGCATGCATTTTCCCCCTGACTATAAAATAGCATATGCTCACGGCAAAAACAGCACTAAAAATATTAAAAATAAAAGATAACGAGGAGCTTCGGCTATCCTACCAACGCTGATGATATTTTGTGAGACTCTTTAATTTCTTGTTTTTATGGTTGGGTTCTTCCCTTAATAAACCCAGCAGGTTGCCTCTAAATTCCTTCCCTCTCTGCCTCAAAGAGTTGTGAACTAACATGTGAAAGCATATTGCAAGGGCTGAGTGCAATTCAAAATGCCAGGGATTGCTGTTTCTCTTTTGGCATCGTTCACTGGCCCTCTTGCCTCTGGAATAGGGGTGCAGGGGAGGGCATCGAGCCATGTTGTCCTCTTCTGCTCTTCCCTAGCTCACAGTTTACACTTTAATAATATTGAACTGTGCGCAGTTCCACGCTCACTCTATACATCCAACAAGTATTTATCAGCAAGTCGTTATTGCCAGGCCTTGTGTTAGTTCTGGGTACAGAGCAGTAAGTGGCATCAGAAACAATCCCTGACTTCTTGGAACTTGTGTTCTGGTGGACAATCACAAAGAACAATTACACAGCTCCTACTGGGTATGCCAGCTGCACCTCAATGGGATGGATGGATGCGATTCGACTCATTAAATTCATATGTCAGCCCCATGAGGTAGGTCCTAATATTATCCTCACCTTAAAAGTGAAGAAATTGAGGCACAGAGAGGTCAAATAGCTTGCCCAAGGTCACACAAAATCAGTCTGGTTTCAAACCACGGTGCACACTGCCTCCAGGTGTCGTTTTCAGGCAGCGTATTCTGTAGGACTCTTTCCTGAACTGCGCCCCCCCACATGGGGCTATGTGTCCCTCCTTTCTGCTTCTGTAGTTCCCTAACACAACCTTTTCATAACACTCACACTGAGTGTTATGTTTATCTGTCCAAATTATCTTCTAGATCAGTGCTGCCCAAAAGAAATACAATGTGAGCCAAGATGATAATTTTAAATTTTATGGTAGCCACATTAAAAAAATTAAAAGAAACAGGTGAAATTAATTTTAATAATGCATTTTATTTAACCCAATATGTTAAAAAATTGTCATTTTAACATGTAATCAAGGTAGTCAGTCAAATTATTGAGATATTTTACAAGTTTTTTCCTGCTAAGTCTCTTAAACCTTATTCATCTCAATTCCAGTTAACCAAGTTTCATGTGCTTTGTAGATATGTGGCTGGTGGCTACCATCTTGGACAGCACATTGGGCTGTATGTTGCCTGAGGACAGTCACTATATCTTATTTCTTATGACTTTGCATTAATTCCCAGGCTCTGGAGTGTTGTGGGCCTCAGTACACATGGGTTGAATCGAGCTAACCTGAACTTCAGAACAATTTTCTGCCTCTTCCTCCTTACCTGCCCTGGAACACTAAACCTTAAGCACTTGATTTAGTGAGTTCTAACACTTCAGTGTTGCAGAAACACCATTCTCAAAACAGTAAGGTGTCAGAATCACCTCATTTTAGAACTTTTCCTCGTATCCATTATTTTTGTGAATGAATAATTAAAAAGACACAGGAGAGAAGTTGTTTGCTCAAACTCACATAGATAGTACACGGCCGAGCTAAAAACTAGGTCCCTGCTCTCCACTCTCTAGGCCCGTAATTTTCCCAATACTTCATCACTTCTCGAACTTTCCCACTGCAAAACTACCCTGGGTGTTAGAGACAAAGATGTGCTCACACCACATTCCTGCTTCCCATCAGATCAAGGGCATAAGCCCAAGCAGCCAGCAGAGAAAATGTGGGTTCGTATTGACTCTTATCCATGTCTGAGTTCAATGAATAACGTTTCAAACTACTCCCCACTGAATAAAATACTTTCTCGGAAGATGGGCCATGTTACCCTGTGGTTTCTTCAGGCATGGGAATAAATGCGGCTCAATGGTCCAACTTAAGGAGTGTGGTGCCAGGAATGGTCAGTGGAGGGTGGGGGGAGATGTGGGCAGTGGGGGGGATAGAGTTACAATCCCCCCTCAACCTCCCAGAGGGAGAAGTTATGTTAGAAATGTGATGGAACAATTCTCAAAAGTACCTGAGATTGTGTAACTTGTTGAAACAGAAATCATAGGTCTGTTGTGTTGTCATAGTGTGAAAATATTTTTATAAAGATGGAGATTTATTTAAATACAAACATAAAGCGTCTCTTCTGAAGAGACTGGCTGGCCATCTAGGAGGGAAAACAACTGTAATGCAGTAATGTCCAGCTGCGCTTGCTACTCTGTAGACATGTGAAGCTGCACATTTTGGAGTAGGATAATGATCCAAGTATATACCATGGCAATGTCATAAGTTCTAAAGATATTTTACTTATATGACTGAATTCCAAGGGCAAATAATTACACTTTGGGAGTTGGCCACACTGTAGTTCTCACTCAATCAACAAGGCAGCTGGGGGTTGATTGCATCCTGAGTTCCAGTGAATGGCTATGAGTCAGATACTCGTGGTCCTGCTCTAGACAGCGTGAAGATGCTGCCCACGGAGAAGCAACTGCATACGGCGAGAACAACACTGAATTAGGAGTCAGGGGACCCAGGGTCTCAGCTTAGCTCTGCCTTTAATGGGCTAAGTTTTAAACAAACTACCATGGGACCTCAGTTCCCAAACCTTAAAAACATCATTAATGTTTGATGATTTATCCAAAAGTCCCCTTACATCTCTGGCATTCTTTGATGGCCTATTTTTTTTTTTTTTAATTCTTGGCATGCCATCGCAGTAGAGCAGAAACACGTACATCTCAGTCATCCCGTGCCTTACCTTTTATCGAAGCTAGTTGTTTGGATATTGAAACGCTGCCAACAAAATGAAAGAAACATAATGATTCTGGGAGTTTGGGTATTGATATCGGCATCTAAAGCAAAGCAATGCAATGATTTAAAAATTATTTTTTTCCAGTAAATATTGACTGAGCATTCTGGTGGAGCAGCCATCTCTCTACCCAAATGCTTTTCTCCTGGCCACGTAGTAGCGTGGTGCATGACCCTGGCTGGCCACCTAGCCCACATAGTCCAGTCTTCCTTGCAGTTGTGTGGCCAAGTAACTATGTTCCTTCAAATGGAAAAGGAGCAGAAGAGAAGGGAACACCTGCCGTGGAGCCTCCTCCTTGCTCTGTCCCACTTCCAGCTGACTGCGATGGAAATTACCAGGAAGACTTTGGAAGCCGCATGTCGAAGATGGTAGGGCCTCCATCAGCCTGTGCCCTATGTGGCTGCATGGAGTAAAACTGCCACAGACCTGAAACACCCCACTCTGGACTATCACATGAAAAAGGAAAAATAAGTTCTGTAAAATGCTCAGACTTTGAAGTTTGTTCCAAAAACTTAGCCTACCTCCCTAAGAATCTAGGTACTATACTGAGGGTTGGGGATGCATGAATGAAGGATAGAGACACGTTCCTTCCCTCGTGGGGTTTCACATCTAGTGCAGAAGCCAGTTATTAAACAGGTAACTCAATAAAAATGGCAGAGCACATGCAGAGGGCGGAGGAGGACTGACCTAGTCTACAGTAAGGGTAATGAATGACCTTTTGCTTGAGCATGATGAGTCAGTAGTGAAGAGGGAGGAGGAGTGTGCTAAGCAGAGCAAACACGTGTGCTGAGGCCCTGCAGTGGGAGAGATCATGGTATGACTGAAGAACCAAAGGAACTGCAGCATGGCAGGAGCCTCGAGAAAGAAGACGACAGGGGTGGAAGACGTGGCTGACGTGGGGGCCAGGGACACATCATGCCGCGTTGGGAAGGACTCTAGTTCTTATCCCAAGGGCAGTGGGAATCATGTGATCAATCAAATTGGCATTTGGGGAAATTATTTCACCTGCTATACCAGAAGTAGAGCGGAAAGGGGCCCTGTCAGAGGTAGGAAGATGAATGTTGCTCCCTTAAGAACAGCAAATCAGGGCCAGGCGCGGTGGCTCACGCCTGTAATCCTAGCACTCTGGGAGGCCAAGGTGGGCGGATTGTTTGAGCTCAGGAGTTCGAGACCAGCCCGAGCAAGAGCAAGATGCCCGTCTCTACTAAAAACAGAAAGAAATTAATTGGACAACTAATAATACATAGAAAAAATTAGCCAGGCATGGTGGCACATGCCTGTAGTCCCAGCTACCTGGGAGGCTGAGGCAGGAGGATCGCTTGAGCCCAGGAGTTTGAGGTTGCTGTGAGTTAGGCTGATGCCATGGCACTCTACTCTGGGCAACAGAGTGAGACTCTGTCTCAAAAAAAAAAAAAAAAAAAAAAAAAAAAAAAAAAAAAAAAAAAAAAAAAAAAAAAAAAAAAAAAAAAAAAAAAAAAAAAAAAAAAAAAAAAAAAAAAAAAAAAAAAAAAAAAAAAAAAAAAAAAAAAAAAAAAAAGAAAAGAAAAGAAAAGTAAAAAAATAAATAAGAATAACAAATGAAAATTTGCTTGATTTTTCAACCTCCAAAGGCTGGAGAAATTTTTTTAGAAAGCCAATAAGAATAGCAGAACTCAATCATACCTTTGACAACTTCTTAAAGGAAATTTTGGGTTCAAGATCTGGTTTTGGCATTGACTAGTCAAGGGCTCATCACCTTTGGGGGCCTCATTTTTCTCATTTATAACATTAAGAAGCTGGACTCTGCTGTCTCAGATGCTTTGTGGTCTTCTTGGTGAGCTCCTTTTGATTTTCTAAAACCTCTGCACCATTATGATCTCCTTCTAGGATGAAGGATGTTTCACTTTGCGCAACATGCGCTTGCAACATGGCAGTATTATTTTCCATCGCCATGATTGCCTTTCTGTCTCCTCTGTTAGTCTGCGAGGCCCTTGAGCGGCAGGAACTATGCAGTTTATCTTCATATCCCCTACCCCGGGCCTAGCAGAGAAGAACTTATTAAATATCCAAAACTGTTTTTTTGGAATTAAAGTTGATTTCCTAAATGGAATTACATGAGAAAGAACATTTTTATCATTATTAGACCTAATTTTATACATCTGAATAATGTGAAACAATTCCTCTCTGTCATGAATGATTTGAAAGGATATGCTATGCAGTTAAAATCGTTACCAGTTTTGATTTACAAACGTTTCTCAAAAGGCGATCAAAGATATGTGTCATCGCATCATCTTTTCAGTTTGCAGTCAAAGCTGCAAGTTTGTCCTCTTGGCTTTTCCAATTCAATTTAAAGCTGCATTGGGGTGGGAGGGTAATGGGCACCAAACTGGCCATATCTTGGACATCAAGCTGTTGACATGGCCTCTTTGGAAATACACCTGAAAACATAATTGAAACTCAGTAAAGGAGAGCCAAGTGCCACTGACCTTTTGGGCATCTTCCTAGATGCTAAGGTGGATGTTGGAGCTGCAGAAGGATTCGGCTCTCCTTCCAAGTGGAGAGCTTGGTCCTGGGTGCTGTGTGTACAACCACCCATACTCTGGTCTCCTGTTGTATGTCGGCCCTTCCTAAGCAACAGTCACTTGTCCACTGTTACTATTGTTATTCACTGCATGACAACCACACAATAGCACATTTAGAAAAACTTTTCTCCAGTGTTGTATGTTGACATTAAATTACTCATGCGTTCAACAATGATTTGCTTACCTACTATGGGCCAGGCACCTGTACAAGGTGCTGGGGACACGACTGAGCAAAATTAGAGGCCCTGATCTCAGGGAGTTTGGTGGGAATGACTGATATTAATCAAGTAATGGCCCGAAGAGTCATACCTGTGAATAGTGCTAATGCAAGGCAGATGCCACAAGATTGGCACCAGTCAGGGAGGTCAGCAAGGCATCCCCGGGGAAGTGATGCTTGATGGTGAGTAGGAGCTAACTAGGTGGAAGGGGAAGGGATCCCTGCTGCAGGCAGAAGGCAGAGCCTGTGCTGAGCCCCGTGGCAGGAGGGAGTGTGGTGATCAGAAGGGACTGGAGGGAGGCCGGTGTGATTGGACCAAAGAGACCAAGGGGGAGCATGTCTGAAGCTGAGACAGAAGAGCAGGCATGGAGGCCAGGCCATGCAGGAACTTGTAGGTCATGGAAGGGAATTTTTACTCTATGTGAAAAGAATGGGAAACCATTTGTGCATTTTTAGCAAGGAGGTTGATGAAGTTAGAGTTACATTTTGCAAAGATCACCCCAGCTTCTGTGTGAGCTGGGGGCAGAGAGGTGGGCAGAGTAAATGCTGAAAGACCAGCGGGGAGGCTATTTTACTTGTGGTATCTTAGAGCCCTTTCTATAAAAAAAAACGGGAGGATGTGTCAACTCAGTCAAATAGGTCTGCTTCAGGGAAGACATGTTGAACGATTGTGTAGGTTGCTGGTGAGTAGATAGGTGAGAGGAGACAGGAATCTCAAGAGAAGCTAAGAATAGTCATTACTTGAGCCACAAGCTGGCTGCAGGGGCCCTGCTATCTTACTGCTGCATGGTCACTGTTCCACCATCAAATGACCAGGTCACTCTCATTGTCTGCTTCTATACATGGGTTTTCTTTTTGCTCCTCCCTCTATCTCTTCACTAATTTCCTTAGCATTTTCATTCAAATTTGGGATGGCGAGAGAGAGTTTGATTGGCCTCACTAATTACCGTTGCCTGTACTGGTCAGAGTTTTAGTGCCATAGGTGGTCAGTCACCCTATGCAATTATCCCCTGTCGTCAGGTGACGACCCTGAGCCAATCTCCCTGCTCAGGTTAAAACCTAGGGCTGGTTTCCTCAGTAGGGGCCTCAGGTTTCCCAGAATCTGGATTTTTACCAAACACTCCAGGTGATTCTGATGTGGACTGTACCAGGGAGCTGTTGGTAGTGGTTAAAAAGACTCTGGAGTAGAAAGATCTGGGTTCAAATTTGGACTCTGACACTTCCCCATTGCGTTACCCAGGATAAGATCCTTAAAACTGCCAAGTCTGCTTTCTGATCTGGATAATAATACTTTCCTCATGGAGTTATTGTCCAGGCTGGATGAGTTTGTGCTTTGAAGCACTCGGCACAGTGTGGGATGCCTGGAGTGCAGGCAATAGGTAACAGCCAGAGAAGATGCTGCTTGAGATGATTGTATCAGAGACATTCATGAAAGGATCAGTGTTAGGAAATGCAACACAGATGTTAAGGCGCTTGGAGATTAGCAACAACGGGAAGCTGTTACCACCCTTAGTCCTGAGGGGCAAAGAGGGGAAATGTTATAGGGCCCAGTGAGAGCTGGATTCTTGAAGCATGGGCCCCTGACAGAAGCTGAGGTTGCGAGAAGGCAGCCAGTCTTAGAAACGTGAGCAAACCAGGGAGGGCAGGGAGGGCGCGGGGAAGACACAGCTCCTGCTGTGATCTCCAGCCTGTGTGCCTCCTGTTGACTAAACCAATCAGGAAACCCACATCGAGTGAGCCCAGGAGATGGTGTCTGCAAGAATCAGCCTCCTGGGGTATGGAGAAAGGCAGAGAATGGGATGGGCAGGAGGGGCGAACAAATGAGCAGCAAACAGCGTGATGAGAATAATGACGATGATGATGACAGAAGCAAAATACTAGAAATATAAGATGTGTTGATTATCTTCTTCTCACCAGGTCTGAATCAAAGCTGGCATTCTCAGAAAGATACAACAGTTCTTACGGACAGTTCAGGCAATAATGCATCAGATTTTGCTACACCAGAATCTCATACTCTCGTGGAACATTTAAGCTGTTTATATACAATATCAAACCATCTGGGCAAAACATTGTAAAAAAAATCCCTCAGTCAGTTTGGCCCTTGGGCAATGTGAGGGCAGGGCTTGAGTGTAGTGAGTAGGTGTCCGTTTGGGGAAAGGCAAAGTGGCACCAGGGCTTTGACAAATGACTCCATGTGGACTTATTGACAGGCACACAAAACCACCTACCTGAAGGTCAAAGCAGTAGGGCTCTTGCCTGTCGGCTCTGAGGCTGCAGACAGTGCAAGATTAGCACAGTATTAATGGTGCTTGAGGTTTTGCAAACTACTGGAGTGAGACAAAAATGCCACCACGGAGAAAAGTGTTTTTATCAGGTTTGCTCTCTCATTTGGGTCCATGTCCTGTTTCTTAGTCAGCAAAAATTAAAAAGCAAGTCATAGGAGTAAGAGTTTAAGAGACTTACCTTTGATGGTTTGGTGTATGCTTCCTGCCCCCGTCCCCACCCAGCATTAAGTTTTTTATTGAGGGTTCTGGAAGCTCAGGAACTTTGTGAGTTGTGTTTTTGGGAGTCTTAGAACCACTGGAACTAATGCAAAAAAGAGTCATTGCTGGAGGCAAATGCCACCAGATTGGTTGTCTTGATGCTTTTTTGAAAAGAACCCTCCCCACCTCCTAGACTCACCCCAAGAGGCACACAGTGTGGGCCCCTAGTTTCTCACTCGGTTAATATGCTTGTTAAAAATTATGCATTGAGTAACTAGTAGTGTGCCAGGTGTTTGACAAATATTTATTTTTATCCTTAACAACCGTTAGAAATAAGAATTGTCAGTGTTCAAAAATGATACAATTGAAGCTTAGAGGTCTTAAATTACCTGTCCAAAATCCTATGGTTAATGAATGAATGAGCCTAGATTCAAACCTAGGGCTGTGGGGTTTCAAATTTGATGTTTTTAAATATTATATCATTTTGCCTCATACTGCACTATTTGATCATTAGAATTAGAGCTGTGGTTCTTGTTTCCTAAGGTGACAAATCACAACTCTCTGTAGATCCTGTGAGAAATCTGACCAGAATTTCTCTAGCCCAAATCAGTGTCGTCTCCCTCTCAATATAACCAATACATATTTTACTCTTATTTAGAACCTCTGAACATCTACTTTATAATTAGGTGTGAGCTGCTCTCTAGATTGAGAACATTAATAATAACAGTAATATTAATGGATAGCATTGACTTAAAAGCTCCTAAGTGCCAGATGTCGCACTACGCACTTTACATGCATCCTGTCATTCCGTTCTTAGAATGCTCTTTCATGGGCACTAGTATTGCTGTTTTTATTGGGCAGATGCCTCATATAGTTTAGGGGACCCAGGTTTTCCCAAGAGCACACAGCTAATGAGACTTGGGGCTCAAGCCCAGGTCTTTCTGACTCCAAGAATCAAGCTCTTAACTGCTGTCTCCTCACCAGGGATGATGTCTTAAATCATCTGCTTTGAATCATCTGCTCGAGGTCTAGCATCATGCTCAGGAAATGCTTATGAAATTGGATGTTTGCTGAATACAGTGTGACCCAGAATCTTGAGTGTGATGGCCACTGGGGCGGTTGGGCTAATGTCTGGTATTGGAAGATACACAGTGTTCAATGCTTGCCCCTGCTTTCAGAGGAAACTGGGAATGGAATGGAATTCCCAAGGAGAGGGTGCCGTGCCTACTAAAGGAAGAAAGGACAAGGGTGAGGGATGAGTTTCACATGTGCTAGAACCTCAAAAAATATTCATTCAAATACACCACAGTTTATGTATCCATTCTCTTATTGATAGATATTTGGGTTGTTTCCAGTTTGGGATCAGTATGATAAAGCTACTATGAACATTTTTCTGCAAGTATTTTTGTGTACATATGCATTCATTTCTCCTGGGTATAAATCTAGGAATGGAATTGTTGGTTAATAGGGTAGACTATGTTTAATTTTCTCAGAAACTGACAAATATGTTTTCCAAAGGAGTTGGTCCATTTTATACTCCACCAATAATGTATGAGAGTTCCAATAATTCCACATCCTCACCAACACTTGGCATTGCCAGTCTTTTTAAGCTTTATTCATTCTGGCATCACAGTGTGGTTTTAATTTGCATTTTCTGATGTCTAATAATGATATTGAGTACCTTTTCATATGCGTATTGGCTGTTATCTTCTTTGGAACACTAGTTAGCAATAAAAAAGAACAAACTACAAATACACACAACAACATGAATAAACTGCAAAGCAAAACCATTATGTCGAGTAAAGAAGCCAGACACAAAAAAGAATATTTATGCTGTATGATTCTATTTATATGAAGTTCAAGAACAAGCAAAACTAATCTATGATGATAGAAGTTAAAACAGTGATTGCCTCTGGAAGGGACATTGATTGTGAAATAGTATAAGGGGACTTTCTGGGACAATGAAAATGTTTTATATTTTGATCTCGGAGGCAGTCACCCGTGTATCCATACATAAACCAATTTTACTCAATAAATTTTATTAAAATTTTTCCATGTGAATTCATTTGAAGAATGAAGTTGAGGAAGCTTGGATGATCCCAGTTTGAGGCCATTATCGAGGGAGGCATTGGGTATGTTCTCCCACTAAACGCCACTGTAGTCCCAGCTAAGAGGAGAATACAGCTCCACTTACCGCCCACGAGTGCTCTGGTTCTGTCTTTGAGCACTGTGCTTTCTTCCACATGGCAAGAGTACCCCTTGGTCTCAAGAACTTACTTCTTTAACTAAATATGTCCTCAATTCTACTAGTAAAGATGGCCCTTTCCTGTCCAATGGGAGCCTGATAGGAATAATTTAATTTGTTCAGTTCTTCCTTAATTTTGCTGCTACGAATTCTGTTGAGTAAGCTACAAAGTTGGTTGTGGGGAATTAGGATGATTTGTATTGATTTTTTTCAAGATCTATCTAATTCTGTTTTTCTATAGCCAGTTGTTTTATTTTTCTGCAGTAGAAGGAGACCAGAAGCTTCCTTTCCTTCCTGCTAAGATAGTGTCTTATACAGCCAGACAATGGCAGTCTAACTTTTAGATGGTGGCATTATTGCAGCGACTGGCAATACAATTCCCTGCCACTTCCCTTTTATTTGGTTGATTCTGCCAAGGTGGGAAGCCGGTGCAAAAGGACAATGAGACCTGCTTGTATAATCAGATCGTCTTCACTTAGCCATGATTATACGCAAGAGACACAAGTTGTTCTGATATGAATTTTGTATCTCCCTTTCCTCCCCTCAATCAACTATTTGTGAGGCCTTTACTGTATTGTTGATGAGGTGCAAGTTGTGGAGGTTTTTGTTTTAATTTAAAAAAATTGTGGTACAATACGCATAGTATAAAATTTACCGACTTTACCATTTTTAAGTGTACAGCTCCGTGGCATTAAGTACATTCACATTGTTGTGAAACCACCACCACCATCCATCTCCAGAACTCTTTTCATCTTGCAAACTAGAATTCTGTACCCGTTTAACAATAGCTCACCATTCCCCCTCCCCCTGGCAAACATCATTCTACTTTCTGTCTCTATGAATTTGACTACTTTAGGTACCTCATATAAGTGAAATCGTACATTAATGTCTCTTTGTAATTGGCTTATTTCACTTAACATAACGTCCTCAAGGTTCATTGATGCTGTGGCATGTGTAAGAATAATTTCCTTTCCTTTTAAGGCTGAATAATAGTCCACTGTATGTACAGATGTACACATCACATTTCGTTTATCTATTCATCCATCAGCGGACACTGGGGTTGCTTCCACCTTTCGCCCGGTATGAATAATGCTTCTATGAACATGGGTGTACTAATATATGTTTGAGTCCCTGCTTTCAATCCTTTTTGGTATATATTCAGAATTGAAATTGCTAGATCACATGGTAGTGACATTTTTAATTTTTTGAGGAACCACCATACTGTTTCCACAGTGGTCGCACCATTTTACATTCCCACTAACAGTGCACAGGGGTTTCTATTTCTCTACATCCTTGCCAACAGTTATTTTATGTGTTGTTTTGGTTTGGTTAAAAGCAAAAGTTTTTCATTTTAATGAGGTCCAATTTTTCAAATTTTCCTTTTATGGATTATCCTTTGGTGTAAAGTCTAAGAATTCTCTGTGTAGCCCTAGACCTTGAAGATTTTTCTATTTTTTTCTAAAAGTTCTAAAGTTTTACATTTTACATTCAAATCTGTTATTCATTTCGATTTTTTTTTTTTTTACAATGTGTGAGACTTAGAATTTTTCCTTCTTCCATGCAATTAATTTTGCATCTTTGTCAAAAAAGTTTGACCTTTTTGGTGTGGGTTTAAGTTTCTCTATTTTGTTCCATTGATCTATGTGTCTATCTTTCCATCAATTCCACATAGTCTTGATAACTGTAGCTATATAATAAGTTTTGAAATTGGATGGACTGATTCCTCCCACTTTATTCCTTTCTTCAAAGTTGTTTTAGCTATTCTAGTTCCTATGTCTTTCCATATAAATTTTAGGATAATCTTATCTGTATCTATTTAAGAAAAATCTTGCTGAGATTTTAATAGAAATTGCATTAAAGCAGGGTACAGTGGCTTGTGTCTATAGTCCCAGCACTTTGGGAGCTGAGGTAAGAGGACCACTTGAGGCCAGGAGTTTGAGAACAGCCTGCGCAACATAATGAGATCTTGTCACTACAAAAAAAAAAAAAAAGGAAACTGCATTACAATCGTATAGGAAGAGAAAAAAAAGCCTGGCATGCTTACCCATAGTTTTGCTTATTGTGTTCTTTCTTTCATCTTGATGATCACAATTCCTTCTCTCATAGTTTCCTTTATGTTTAGACAACATCCTTTAATCCTTCTTTTAGGACAGGTCTGCCAGCAACAAATTCTCTTAGTTTTCTTTATTTGAGAATGCCTTGATTTTCCCTTCATTTTTGAAGGATATTTTCACTGAATATAGGATTTGGGGTTGGCAGTTGTTTTCTTTCAGTACTTGAAAAATGTTCCATTTCTTTCTGGCCTCCATAGTTTCTAATGAGAAATCTACTGATTTTCTAACATTTTCCCCTATGCATAACGTGTTGTTTCTCTTTCACTGCTTTCAAACATTTTTTCATATCTTTAGTTTTCAACATTTGAATATGATGTTTTGATGTGGATTCTTTTCCCCCATTTGGAGTTTACTCAGCTTCTTGAATTTATAGATTTATATCTTTTGCTAGATTTGGGACGTTTTAGCCATTATTTCTTTTACTTTCCAGTCTTCCCTCTTCTCATTCCAGGACTTCGATGACATGACTGTTAGCTCTTTTGTTATAGTCCCACAGGTACCTAAGGATCTGTTGATTTTCTAAAGTCTATTTTCTATTACTTAGATTGCATAATTTATATTGCTTTTATCTTAAAGATCACTAATTCTTTCCTCTGTCCCCTTTCATTTGATCTGCTATTGAGGAAGAATTTTAGTTATTGTATTTTTCAGTTCTAAGATTTCCATTTGCTTCTTCTTTATATCTTCTGTTTCTTTACTAAGACTCTATTTTTAAAACTTATTTTAAGCATGTTCACAATTGCTTGTAAAAACATTTTTACTATGGCTGCTCTAAAATCATTATCAGATAATTCTCTCATCTTTGCCATTGTGGTGTTGGTATCTATTGCTGTCTTTTTCATTCAGTTTGAGATCTTTCTGGTTCCTGATATGATGAGTGATTTTTTTTATTGAGACCTGGATGTTTTGGTTATTATGTTATGAGACTCATTTACTTAAACCTTCTATTTTAACCAGCTTCCTTTGTACTTCCTCAGCAGGAAAATGGGGAGGGTGCTGCCAGGTATGGGTAGAAGTTCAGGCTCCCCAGGTGAATTGCACTGATGTCCAGGGGATTGCTCTTTGTTACTTATGGTTGGGAGTGAGAGTCCTGGCCTGCTGTTATGCCTCCATTGATATTTTCCTTTCTGGGAGATACAGCAATGCCTTGTTACTGCTCCCCATGTGGCCCCCATTGACATCACTGGTGGAGCTGGCCTCATTACTGCTGGGTGGTGGTCAAAGTCCTGCCTCTCCATTAGGCCTTCTCTCACATCACCCCAGCAGAGCTGGGGAGGGGTGCTTCTTTAGTACCAGGTGGGAGTAGAAGTCCAGGCTCCCCAAATTGTATCATCTGACACCATGGCAGAAGGGAGGACTTGTCACTGCAATTGGAGGAGAGAAATCCTGGTCTCCTCCCTGGTCTTCTTTGACTGCAATCTGATGTGGTGACTGGGGGCTTTCCTTACAGCTTGGAGAGGGTGGAAGTCTATGGCCATCACTGATCCTTGCTGGTATGGTGGGCTGGGGCACAATTATTTGTAATGGTATTTAGCTACAGTAGAGTACTTACTTCCTAAAAATTTTGTGTCTTTCCAGGCTGCCCCTTTGCCGTTCCTTTGGTTAGAAAGAGCAAACGTTTGTTAGGGCTCTTCTTGTCTGTGCCCATGGGTGTTTCTGGTGGTTGGCTCCCTCAGCACTCAGGCTGGGATATATGAGGCAAACAGGAGCCCCAGGGAACTCACTGTCACACAGTTCTTTGAGTCCCAAGGTCCCTAGTAGTCTCTCTTATTTTATTCACCTTTTAGACTTATGTTTGTTTTATGTATAAAACAAACCAGGGGGTTTTATTGTATGTACTTAGTAGGAGGAAGAGAGAAAATATGTTACTCTATCTTCCTGGAAGCAGAAGTCTCCATAAACTTTTAGAAACTTTAGCTTATTTAACTACTTGCCCTGTATTCACGAACAGGCTCAAAGAGGTTAGGTAATGTGCTCAAGAGCATGTTTTCTGACCTGATACCACACAGCTTGTACAATCCCACCATGTTTCTTTGCCAATAACAGCACCCACATTCATGGAACACCATTGCATTTCTGTCACTGGTGGTCAGTTCCTTCTATCTATCTATCTATCCATCATCTATCTACCTATCTATCTCATCTCTCTCTCTAATTTTATATCCACATTCTGTGGACCCCTTTCTGTGTATGTCCATGCTGTTGCCATCCCATAATGGTCTGCATTGGATGGTCTTGTCTTTACAATGGGGACTTGCTATTAAAGTCCTATGCTGCCAGCCAGCACACCCCCACAGATGAGCAGAGATTCAGGCTTCACAATAATAGTTAGTACATTGCAGAATCTAACACTCCCATGTGACATATTTTAGTTAATATCTTTTTATGGTGGTTTGTCTATTTTAATAAAAAAATTCTTTTGGATTTGTTAACTAGAGCCAGCAGGCACCAAGGCCTAAGCCTGTCAACACAAAGCAGAGGGTCCACTTGCCAGGCCCATTTTCGCTCTCTGGTTGGGCATTGGCAAAACCACTTGGAGAGACTATAGCTTTGTCATTGGCCCACTCAGTGAAGGTGCCAGCAGATGGCCTAAAGCATTTAAATGCCTGCCTGATGTAGTGGAGATTAAATTTCTGAATAAAGATGTTCAACATTTTATTGGTCTGGGCTTTAATTATCTCACATTGTAATGGGAGAAAAGCGAGAACCTTTAATTTTCCATGGGTGACTGTCACTATGTAGCCCTCTCCAATGCTCGTTGGAGAGAGAGAAACTGGTTCCAGTGATCACGGGAGCAGTCTGGGGCCTCTCTCATGAATAAAACATGCCATGTAATTGCAGTGACACAGCCAACATACCCATATATATGTAGAATCGATGCTTATTATCCCATCAACTAAGACAGAAAATTAAATAAGATTTTAGGCTTTCTTCCTGTTAGTAATCCACCACTCGCTAAGAGGGTCTGGAATCTCTCTGGTTAATCCACGGGTTCTTAATTTAGGATTTTAATGCTCACAGAGTGAAGAATTCAGGCAAGAACGCTCAGCTCAGCTGGAAGAGGTTTGTCTGTAAAACTGAAGGAATTGTTCACCCTGACAAGGAAATGCTCATTTGCATTTTCCTGAAATGACAGCTTATATGGGCAAAGGGCTTGCGTTCAAAGTGATCTGAAGGGGTTTAATATGTACATTCAAAGTTTTAATGTTTTTTTTTCTAAAAATAAATGACACTTACATGCTTTAAAAACCAAACACATAGAGAGATAGATGCTGAAAAATTTCATTCCTATTCCTGTGCCCCATCTGCCCTGCTCTGTTCTTCTCCCAGTTATAATCACCTTAGTCTGAAGCGGTTATAAAGGCTGAATTTCGTTTCTCACAAGGAACTTCCATGCATGGTTTTCATGCAGAATCAAGACACTTTTAAGTCCTTTAGGGATAAGGCACAGCTTAAATGAAGACCTAAATTCATACCTATAAAGCCAGGTATCCAGCGGAGATATGATGGGGAGATGGTTTCCCTCCCCGCCACCTCCCGTACCTGCTGCCTGATTCCTGCTGTGTTTCCGAGGGTGGGAGAAGTAGCTCTGCTTGGCTCCATAACTGGAAGTGTTTTGAGCCCTCACTATTGTCCTGGTGGAGTTCTTGGCTGTCCCCTCTTCTGGCCCGATGATTAGTCCTTTCCTAGCTGCTCCGTTACAAGACCATTTGTATCTAGTCCTGCCTTCCCCCAGGGAACTGGAGTGCTCAGCCTTCACTCAGAGCTTTATTTTTCTCAATTTGTGTCTCCTGCACATGACTTTTCAAACCCAGTGGAAGTTTTTTTCTTTGCTGGTGTCAGAGTTTGAGACTAATCTACACTGAAGAAGTAAAATACAATATGCTATAAATTTCTATCAGTGCTTCTGTGTTGAAGAGAATATGATTTAACCTGGACAGATTTGGATTCCCAGAATACCAGCCAGATTGTTTTTTTAGAGCCTTTGTTTTACTCTATTTTGGACCACATTTCTACCACAGTGTGCATATGGGGTTTTAAAAAAACATTGTGTGGATGAAATTGTCCTTTTAAAACTCAAAACAGCTGGCAATATGTGTTCCTTGTGGCGTGTTTGAAATTAGAAAGACACAAATAAAGATAACCAAGTTGTAAACAGAAATATCCAGTCTTGAGCCCAACAGAGATATTAATACCCTGAAGAATCTATATGGGGGTTCTGATTTCCCTAACAAAAAATACGTTCTCTTGGGAGCTGACTTAGGAAAGAAGGCATCCCCGAGTTTCCTTGAACTCCCCAGTACTTGTCATGATGATAAATTGTTACACTGCACATCTGCCTGAGCAAATCCCACTACCAACTTTAAGTTGTTAAGCCCTTTGCAGGTTTCAGGGAACATAGAATACCTGAAAATAAAACCAAAATAAGAATTAGCTGATACCTAGGTTACCTTTACCTATTATTGACACTATTGATCTGCAAGAATCCCTGTCTCTTCATGTATTTTGAGGTTTCCTCTTTTCAAATGCCCACTTTAGAATGAGTGTTACTTTTGGGTGGAACACATTGGAACAAATTTTGGAACCATTTCTTCATGAGTACATGAGTTAGCATAGATTCTTGCTTTTTCTATGTGTTCATTTATCTATCTGTTCATTCATTCATTCACAGAGTCAGTCCTCATTAGGTATTCAAACCAATACAGGTTGAGTGCCAACTGGTGTGCCAGGCACTGTGCTGAGAGCTCAGGGCTACAGGTGGGTCCCCACCTTTGTTGTGCTCCCATTTTGGTGGGGAAATGCACAATAAACAAACTGAACATTCCTGATTTTGATAAGAGAATCTGACACATCACTATGGGGTGGCATGGCTTGACAAGTTTAGGTGGGGAGCAACTTTGGGTTGAGGGATCAGGGAAGGCCTCTCTATGACATTTGAGCTGAGTCCTGAACGATAGAAGGGAAGAGCTGGGGAATGGCATTCCTGGCAGGGGGAATGGCATTCCTGGCAGGGGGAATGGCATGTGCAAAGTTTTGAGACATGGAATGGAGGCCACTGGGGCTGGAGAAGAATAATTAAGACGCTGAGGGGTGACCATACTGGGAAGACAGGGATTTACTCTGAGGGTAATGGGGAGTTGTGAAAGTGTTATAGATGTGTTAGAAAGTGGAAAATGGATCATGGTGAAGGATGGATCAGGGTGGTGGAGAACAGGTGGGGAATTAGGTTGGAGACTTTTGAACTGGTTGGCTTGTGATGAGGATCAGAAATAAGGCATTTGAGCCAGGCATGGTGGCTCACGCCTGTAATCCTAGCACTCTGGAAGGCTGAGGTGGGAGGATAGCTTGAGCTTAGGAGTTTGAGACCAGCCTGAGCAAGAGTGAGACCCCATCTCTACAAAAAATAGAAAAATTAGCCGGACATGGAGGCACACACCTATAGTCCCAGCTACTAGGGAGGCTGAGGCAGGAGAAGCGCTTGAGCCCAGGAGTTTGAGGTTGCTGTGAGCTGTGATGATGCCACTGCACTCTAGCCTGGGCAACAGAGTGAGACCCTGTCTTAAAAAAAAAAAAAGTAAGGCATTTGTACCAGAGATGGTGGGAGTGTGCGGAAGAATAAGGTGACAAGTTTTATACCCTATAGGATGTGAACATATGGCAGAAGAAAGGACTAAAATGACCCCTAGGTTGTTGGCTTAGATAACTGACTATGGACTTGTTCGAGGTTCTCTGTGATTTCTAGAGGCAGAGGAAACAGGAGGGGTAATAGGCTTGCTGAGGATGGACAGGTGAAGGGGAGGAGGAGGGTACGTGAGTAGAAACTAAACGGCACAGGAACTTCCATGCAGACACCCAGGAGGCAGCAGAATAAAACCTCTTGATGGTTTCTCCTGTCCATGTAAAAGGCCTGGGCTGGAGACTGAGATTTCAGAATTCCTTCATTCAGAATTCATTCCCCAGGCCCCATGCTAGGATTCAGGGACACTAAGGCGAATAAGACACTGGTCCTTCCCTCCATAAAATCTTTGTCTGGAGCCCAGGAGTAAGGGAAATGAATGGTCACAGCAGCGTGTGTCATGCACTAAGTGCATTCAAAAGGACAAGCAGCTCGCTCTGCCTGGGAGGTCCAGGTGGCTTTGTGGAGGAGGACTCTTTCAGCTGGCTCTCAAAAGAGCAGTAGGGGTTAACCCGACAGAGAAAGGCATTCCAAGTGAGAGGAGCAGTATTTGCAAAGGCACAGAGGCACAGAGTGCAAGGTGTGATTGGCACGTGTGCGCACGCAGGTGCACATGCATCTGGGAACGCCCCAGGGAAGTGGCTGGAGCTGCACCAAAGCCCCAGAGTAGCTACTGCAAGCTCATGTGGCTCCTGGGGTCGGGCAGGCATGGGTGAATGAATAAGGGTGGATGGAGGGAAGCTGATAGGAGGGGTGGCCCCTTCATCAGCCTGGAGTGTGCAGGTCCCCTCCAACAGGACCAGAAGCCACACAGCTCCAGCCAACAACTGCCAGGGGGAAATGTATCAGGACTTCTGAATTTTCTAAGGAAGTATAAAATATAAACCCACTTGAATCATAAACACTGACCCTCAAGTCAAAATAATTTTAAAACACTGTGGGCCAAATGAAACACATAAAAGCTTGGCAAGGCTGATGACTGGCAACCTCTGCACTATCAACAAAGGGGTTGCTTTCATACTGTTCTTCTGCTAGCTTTGCTGGGCAGTATAGAACTAGTTACAGCCTGGCTGAAGTCAACAAACTGAGCTACTGGATTACCAGGTAACACTTCCAGGGGCACCAGAGCACAGCAATTCATTTCCCCAAGTGTTAAGTGAATAGCTACTGTGCACTCAGTGGTGTTCTTTCTCAACTCTTGAAAATGTGCACAAAATCTACGTTGACTCATTATAGCTGCACTGCCCAATTTAAATTTCTATTCAAATTAACTAAAATTAAAAAAATTAATTCCTTAGTAATACTGGCCACATTTCAAATGCCTAATAGACACATGTGGCTAGAGGCTCCTATACTGGACAGTATAGATATTAAACATTTTAATCATTGTATAAATTTCTATTAGATAGCGCCGCTGTGGATTTTAAATTGCAGGTGGATGAAGAATGTGTCACCTTTGTTCATTGCTATATTTGGGGTAACAGGTACATAGTATTGAACACACAAGTGCTCAATAAACATGAATTGATTGTTTAACAGGCTGAGATGCTGTTCTGTGAGGAGAGGCAGTTTTATTCAAAAAATGAACTGAGGCAGTATATTTATGTGTAGATACAAAACATTTTGTAAAAACCTATTTTATATGCATCTTTCTCAAATCTAATTCTGTACTGTCTGTGTTATTTCAGATGGGAAGGATCTGAAACTCTTGGAGGATTAAATAGTTTTCATGTTTCCTTGGCAGTCCTTACCCCAAATAGTTTCATGTTCCAGAATTTCTAAACAGTTGTGACTAAGCAAGTGGAGACATGCTCAGGCTTGGGGGCCATTGTTCTGTAGTTGTATGTTTGCAACAATGTGTAGAGTTGGCATACTTCCTAAAAGCCTCCAAGAATGAGGAAAGGCATAGCATTCATCCAACAAATATAAAATGCTTAAAAATCATGCATCACCACTGAGGGAAATAGCCTAAGTGTCTAAGAGCTTCTGTTGTGGATCAGAAAAATCTGAATTCAAATCATGGGTTCAAACACTTAAAACCAATAGTATCAAAGCTCTCATTTATCTCCCAAAATCACAGTGTAAGATCAGTACTACTGTTATTCTCATTAAACAAAGAAGGAAACCGAGGAATAGAGGGTTTAAATTACTCTCCCAAGATGACGCAGCTGATAATTGCTAATAATCTCGGTGCAGTTGTGATTAAAACCTAGGTAGTCTTACTTCAAGGTCAGTTTTCTTAACCACAGTACTACCATGTCTCTGATCTTTGCCAAGTTCGCTTAACTTTCCTGTGCCTCAGTTTCCTCATCTGTAAATTAGGGATAATGCTACTCAACTCACATGATTTGCTGCAAGGATAAAGTTCTTGGCACAGTATTTACCAGCTACTGTTGTATTTGTTTACTTTAAATAAGGGAATTCATTAAACATATAAAATCATAATCTGATAAGATAAACGCATTTAAATAACAAGCCTATGTTTTTCACCTATCAGATTGGCAAAAACAAATGAAAAAAGATAATATTTCAGTGAGAGAAGGGGGTAAAGAGGTACTCCTGTACACTGCTAGTGGGAGTGTAGTTGATAAAACATCTAAGGAGGGTGTATTAGTCTGCTTGGGCTGCTACAACAAAATATCACAGGCTGAGTGGCTTAAACAACAGAAATGTATTTTGTCACAGTTCTGGAGGATAGAAGTCCAAGATTAAGGTGCTGGTAAATTTGGTTCTTCATGAGGGCTCTCTTACTGGCTTGCAGAGAGATGCCTTCTCACTGTGTCCTCCTATGGCCTTTCTTCTGTGGTCGGGGAAGAGAGAGAGACATCTCTGGTGTCTCTTCCTCTTCTTGTAAGAACATCAGTCCTATTAGATTAAGGCCCCACTTTTACATCTTCAGTTAATCTTAATTATCTCCTTCAAGGCCCTATCTCCAAATACAGTCACATTGGGGGTTAGGGCTTCAACATATGAATTTTGGGGAAACATGATTCAGTCCTTAACAGAAGGAATTAGCAATTTACTATCCTGATTAAGAATGCATTTGTCCTTTGACCCAAGAAAGTCATTCCTAGGAAATTATGTTTTGGATGTATTTGTTAATACGCTCAAAGATGTATGCTCAAGAATATTCACTGCTGTGATATTTGTTGTAGTGGAAGATCGATCTAATAGTCCAGGTGCCTTTTAACAAAATATTAACTGAATCAGAAGTCAGCAAACTTTTTCTGTAAAGGCCAGATAGTAAATACTTTAGGCTTTGTGGGCTACGCAGTCTCTGCCATTGTAGTGCAAAACCAACCATTGATAATATGCAAACAAATGGCCATGACTGTGTCCCAATAAAACTTGATTTACAAAAACAGGTGGTTGACTGGATTTGGCTTGTGGGCCATAATTGGCTGATTCCTGGTCTAAATAGGTTATGGTATGTCCACGCAAGAGAATACTATGCAGCCATTAAAAGGTACATCTTTAAGATATCTAATTAAGTGGAAAATCATGATGTCACCAGCAGCTGTAGAGTGCCTACCATATGCCACGTGCTAATCTAAGCATTTTACATGTATTTACTCAATATTCACGGTTTCTCTGTGAGGTAGCTACTATTATAACCCCCATTTTATAGCTGAGAAAACTAAAGCACATTAAGGAACTTGGTCAATTTCCCACAACTAATAAATGGTAGAGCAAGGATTTGAACCAGGATCTAAAACTCAATACCAAGTTCTCACCCTTCCTGCAGGCTGCCTCCTAGAACAGTGTATACAGTGAGCTATTCTTTACGTATATAAAAAAGTGGGATTATATCAGTGTTTCTCAACCTATTTTGCATTAACATCTCCTCTCAGGAAGCTTTTTAGACATTTTTTTCCTAATGGCCTCCCAAGAAAATTTTAGTATCACAGATATCCAGTATACATATTTAGGTACTGCTTTATAAATAAAGAGTAAGATTTTTCTGCCCTCCTTCCCCTGAACTAATTTTTACAATTTTTGGGGGGTGATGTTGCCCTCAATTAAGAATTCATGTGTTCTATATGTGCTTATATCTTCATGGATCATCTCTGGAAGGATCTGTAAAAGACCGAGAACAGTTCTCAATTCTGGGTGCAGTCTGGGAGGGTCAGAAGTGGGACAGTTCTTGGATTGTATCACTTTCTACAAGAAATGAGGAGAAAATAAAGAAAGGTCTCCCAGTTGCCCAGACAAATAACTATCTTGTGGGGGAGGGTGAGGATCACAGGAGCGCACCTGCTGAGCTCCCCTCATTTGTCCCAGGCTGGCTGTGCTTCCGGAGTGCTAATGAGGCCTCCAAGTCTCCAGGAAGCCCTGGGTTGGAGGAGGGCGGCCATTGCTCATATCTTGGAGGAGGGTTTGTTTGCCTGGCTTCAGAGGCTCCCTTGACAGCCTCTTCTTCCCTTTTCCATGTAAGAGTCTTTCGAGATTCCCTGTTTTCCACAAACAACTCCAAACTGGAAGAAGGAGATTTGTTAGTGAGTTCATTAACTCTTTGCTAGAATACACCTAGCCTGCCTTTATCTATCCCCGAACCCAGAAGTCCTCTTTGAGGTTATCACGATGAAACACACTCCCCACTTATTCATTGTTGCCTAACAAATGAAGACTGTGCCAATCCAACAGTGCATTTTAGAAAAAAGGGAGTGATGGCAGAGAGAACTGGTAGAACCAGGATAAGAACTGTGTTCTAGCTTCTAAGCTTTGCTCTTATCCACTAAACCGCACCCCTGATCTGGTGCCACAGCTCTGTGTGTCATGGAGAACTGGGGCCATAATGGACCAAAACATTGGAGACCCTTTCATGCATGCGAAGCAATCACGGGAGTGGAGACCAGAATTAGAACATAAATAAAATACCATGGAATGGAATAGAATTGAATAAAGTAGAAAACAGGGTGTGTCCCATGTGGTAAAGATAAAACTTGTTTTGTAAAACTTTGAATTTAGTTCCTTACGTGTACTGGGGCACAGTCAAAATGTATTTATTGTAATTATTATGTAACTGTTGAATTGTAATTATAAAGAAAAATAAAAATCTCAAGGACCTCCTCCCACCAACTCCTTATGCAAAAGCAAAAGTCAAGCCTGGAGGCTGAGTCATGCAACAGCCTTTTGCAAATGAATAGTTGTTACCGCCATTTCGCAACAGCAAGATCCCTGGAAAGGTAAAAGGCCTGCAGAGGACGGGCCTCCACAGGAAATTCTTTGCTGGCTTCCCATAAACAAGGACAAGCAAATTATAACTTTGGGTCTGCAGGCTAAGTCTAGCTCCTAAAACTAAAGTCTCTTTGATTCCACACAGATAAATGTTGACTCTAAGTTTCTCTTCCCAGGTGCAGAACAGAAAGAAGACCAAACATTCTTCCACCTACCCAGGGACATCAACCTAATGGATGCTTCCTTCCCTCCTTTTTTCTCTTCTAACATTCACCTGATCTCATATAAAATGTAGATTTCCTGGGCCTCACAAGAATGTAGCCATTTACCTTACCCTCTCTGTTTTTCTGTAAGCGTTCCCTTTTAAATACCAAAGTTCCCAAATTCCCCTTTGGAAAAAGTCACGGATTTGTCTGTGGTTTGTGTTTTTTCCAGAGCGTGTCCTCAAGCTTCGGCTTAATAAACCTCCATTAATTGAGATCTTTGCCTCAATCACTTATGCTGAGTCGTCATAATTATTGTTAAGCGTGCCTGTCCTATTAGGAGATGACCCTGGCCCTTTGGCTGAGCTTTGTGTGACCATCTGTATCTTGTGTAAATGCTAACCCCTCCAGGCAGTCTCTGTTATATCACTCTTTTATACCCTCCATAGGGATGTCTGAAATTAGCTTATTTGTTACTTACCGGGGGCAGGAGGGGAGCAGACGGGGAGGGTGGACATGGGTGTTGGGGAGCAGATAGTCACATATTAATAATAGTGTCGCCAGTTTTGAGGGTTATTTGGCAATATCTATTATCACTTAAAATGCACATTCGCTCTAACTCAGAAATTTCATTTCCTAGGAAGACTTGCCTATCAGTATATGGATAATCCTTCCATAGTGGATGATCCTTCACCCATGCACAGGCGTGGACTTCAGGTGATGCCTGTGTGAACTAAAATAAAATCTTAAGGTTGCCCCCCAACTGGCTGACTGAACAGCCAAGGGGATATCCTAAAACTAAATTGCTTGCCACAAAGAGGGAGGTCAAGACATGCCTCATCATTCCCCCCTCCCTTCTTGGAGACATCCTTCGTCACTCATTAATGGGCCTAAGGCTATGCCAGACAAACCTGCAAGTCCTCAATTTACACAACAAGTGTAAGTCAGGTGGCTTGTCTCTGATAAACAGAGTTCCTTATCTTAAAGCATTCCAACCCTTTAGACAAAGCTTCATGTCTTCAACCAATTACAAGTCAAAGAATCTTTAAACCTACCTATAACCTGTAAGCCCTGCCCCCCTTCAAGATGGCCCACTTTTTTGGGCCAAACCAATACATGCCTCCCATGTATTGATTTATGATTCACCTGTAACCCCTGTCTCTCTGAAATGTATAAAACCAAACCGTAACCCAACCACAGTGAGTTTACTTGCTCAAGGCTTCTTGGGGGTGGCTCTGGGTCATGGTCCTCAAATTTGGCTCAGAATAAATCTCTTTAAAATTATTTTACAGAGTTTGGCTTCTTTTCCATCCTCACCTGTATTATGACCTGGGGATGATGCAGTTTGCCAACAGGATAATAAGAAAAAATATTCTGGCAATGAGCCAGTGAGGGGCGAGGTTTGCAGGCTCCACGGTGAAGCAAGCCCCTTCCGAGTGGGCACACTCTAAGCTATTTGGAAACATGCTGGAAACTTGCCAAAGGAGCGCAAAGACTCTTTTCCCTTCTGGCTAGACAAATATGTTATATCCCCCATGTGATAATAATTTGCATATTTTATGAACAACCTATAACATAATAGCTTTTATAATGTATCACACCATATTTATTCAACAAATATTTGAGTGCCCAATATAGTTCAGGCCTGGTTCCAGGTGCTGGGGATACAGACAGGAAAGTCCCAGCTCTTCATGGAATTTATATTCAAGTGGGAGAGATATAAAGGACAAGTAAACAAATGAATACATAATGGCATTTCAGGTCTATATGTAATCTCTCCCAGTGGACCATGAAAATGTGGAGGCAAGAATTTGGTCCTATTTGCCTTGCTGATTCTCCAGTCATGTGCTGGACTGAGTAAGTGTGTGATACCTCCAGGATCCCATCTGCAAACAGCACATTTTCATTTGCTAGAGCACTTCAGCAGGGAATTGGGTAAACATCAGCCCTTGACTGGAGCATGATCAAAGTCATCTCAATGTTGGATCATTGGAAAGCTATCAGCTGCCACACATTGGTGCTACGGGCTGAGTCATTTTCTAACAGAGGTTAATATCACGGATTGGAAAAAGTATCAGTTTTAATCATTGTTATCAACTACTGAGCAGTTTAGGCAAATCTGCTAAGAAATTTACTTACATTATATCATTTTATCCTTTACTCATGGGATGATGTGGCAGGCAGAATAATGCCCCCCCACATAGATATCCACAGTCTAACCTCCAGATCTGTGACTATGTTATTTTCCATGGCAAGAGAGAATTATGATCACGGATGGAACGGAGGTTGCTAATCAGGCAACTTTAAAATAGGGAGACTATCCTGGGTTATTCAGGCGGGCCTAATGTAATCAATCACAAAGCTCCTTAAAAGTGGAAGAGGGAGGCAGAATAGGAGGCCAGAGTGATACCATGTGAGAAGAAGTCAACATGTTGTTGCTGGCTTTGAAGATGGAGAAAGAGGACCACAAACCAAGGAATATAAGCAGCTTCTAAAAGTTGGAAATGACAAGGAAATGGATTCTCCTCTAGAACCTCCAGAAAGGAACATACCCCTGCCAACCCCCCTGATGTCAGCCCATTCTATGTGTGGGGAGTCTGAGGCTCAGAGATGTTGAGGCACTTTCCCAGGATCACACAGCCTGGTTCTAAGATTTGAATCCAGATCTGACTCCAAGCTGATGATCATGTGAAGATTAAACCCTGCTGGTAGAAATCTACATGATCACTTTACATTGTAAAGCTAATGCTACCAATGCCTAAAGATGCAATCTAGCCCTCAGCTCCCAAGACAAGATCGACTGCAGGACTCGCTGGAGGCAATTGTCTGTGTTGATAAATGTGCTCCTAGGTGGGCACACGTGACACCATGCTGCTAAGTTCTGTGGAAACATGTATCATTACTAACTATGAAATTTAAAAAAAAAATTATTAACTATGAAATTTTAATAGAAGGTCTAGGAGCTTTGAGAGAGGGCAAGATTAACAAAGGACTTGTAAAAAGGGCAGTAATGCTGAGGACAATATGTTAGCTACAGATTCTATCAAATTCTAGCGTTCACGTGATAGTGGAGATCCATCGGAATAGACTAGACTCTCTTTATAAAGAGATCAGAGGAGAAAAAATAGCCAGGAGAAATCTCAGTTCACAGGAAAGGAGGGAAAATATTTAAAATTAAAAAAACTGTTCAGTTTGTATTTTGCTTTTCTTATGTTCGCCACATTGGCATGGAAGCAGGTAACATGAAACCCGAGGCTGTTGGTAGTAAGTAGGGAGATGACTTTAAGTCCACATGAGCCAGTGAGTCTAGTTCATAGCACAAGCCAATTAGACCCTCTTAATCTACAAGTGGTCAAGCAATCAGTATGTGAATAAAATAACAGGCTCAAAGGCAAACTCTGTCAGCCACCAGGAGACCTATTAGACTCAATACCACCACCTTCGAGGGTTTTGTTCGATAAACCAGGGCATAGGTAGTGGGGGCCTGCCTACCTAAAGGAAATAGTTAGACTTAAAATAGCTAAAGTACACTCTATGCTCATCTTGGCCTTTTTATACCCAGGGTATATTATTTACAGAGGTGAATTTCCAGGTGGGAATGGAAGAGCTGGAGCTATTCTTGGAATGTTTGCAGCCAACAGGTTCTGAAGAGCATTCAGCCAAGTCCTAAAACTCAGCATAGCCTCAGACTCCGAGTCAGGCATGTTAGGAAATTATTTAGTTCAACTGAACTTTTAGCCATCTTAATGACTCAATGAACTTATCCAGTGAATTGGGTCTGACTTCATTCATGTTGGCAAATGATTCTGACAAAAAATTTCCTTCCAACTCTTAGGGACTCAGCATCACTATGGAAGGTTAAATGAAGCACGTGATGGTCTGGGTCTGTGCTGATTGCACCCTTGCTGGACAGGCAAAGAACATCTGGCTCAAAACACGATTGAACCTGTGTGGTCCAGCAGGTGGTTTAGAGCAAAAGGTTTTGGATGCAGAGAGACCTGGATTATTGCATACAGTGGGCTCTGCCCATGTCCAGCTCAGTCACCTCGAGCAGGTTGCCTACTCTTTATGAATCTCAGTTTTCCCATTTGCTCAATGGGTATAAAAATAGCATTTTATCTTGCATTCCCTATGAGCATTCAACAGGAAAATGGATATACAGTGGGTAACATAGTTCTCTGAGCACAGTAGATATGCAGTAGATAGTAGCAATTAAAAACTGCTTTTATTAGTGAACGTGCTCACAAGGATTTTGTCATCTAACTTCTCTGAACTTTGGTTTTCTAAATTGTTCCATAAGGGGAATACCAGCATCTATCGCATAGTGCTGTCGTGCTGAAATGTGACTGCTTAGCTCAGTGGCTGGCACATCGTAAGCACTTAATACATGTTAGATATTACTTTACAGTTGTTATTAAAATTGTTATCTTTGTACCTCTAGATAAAATCACATGGCATATTGGGGCTAAATTTATATTTATATGCTGGATAGACTGGGAGCTAATAAAAATCTCTCAGGACTAAAAGAAAAGAGAATTTTGGTCAAGCTATTTAACATTGTTGAACCTCAGCGTGGTGTACAGTATTGGTGCCCCACCCCGTGTCCTCTGAGAAGTCACCATTGCATTGAGAGTGAGCACACGCCCCCAATAGCCTCCAACTCCCAACACCTGTGCCACTGCCGGGCGCTTTCTCCAGCTGCTGTGGCCCATGCCCAGGGTGGTCTGAAAGTGCTGGGGAATAAACCCGCTCCCACAGCAGCTCTGATTCAACGACCGACAGGAGTGGGTGGATAAATACCGCAGTTCCTGTTCCCGGGTGGTGCTCACTGTGGGTGGCGTTCTGCACCGTCTTTCGTCTTCTTGGGCAGGATGGAGCCCTAGTTCCCCACAGCTGTAAACTTCTCCGTGATGCAAGATTTATTGGCTTCCTTCCTTCCCTTCCTTGGTTCACTTCCCCAACTGCCTACTTACACTTGAATTCCTGTCTCAGAGCCGGCTTCTGGGGAAAATCAATTCAGGACACTCCCTTTCAAATGGGGACAATGGCATCTAGCTTTTTGCAGGGCTGATGAAAGGATCGAATGTAATATAGATGTTATGACCTTCGAACAGCACAAAGTAAGTGCTCTCTACAAGTGAAGTCTATTATTTTTCTGCCACTATTTAATTTCCCCAAACCAATATTTAAGAACCGAGAACCAGCCTGAGTTGTTGCTGAACACTGACGGGACCCTCATCCTAAATCAGGCCACTACATTCTCATTCCAGGGCTTCTGGCATCTCATTCTGTACACACTCTCCTCCAACCCTGCTGCTCACCTTCATGCCATCCTGTTTTATTTCCTCAATATTTATCACTATTTGAATTTCTTTTCTTTTCCTGCATGTTCCCTGTTTGCCCAACACTGAGCTATAAACTTCACGAGCACCAGGCTAGTGTCTATCTTCTTCAAATCTATATTCCCAGCACGTAGAGCAGAGCTTGGCATGTGTAGGTGCTCAGTAAATAGCTGTCGAATGAACTGATGAGTAACTTAGTCCATTCTCATCATCCCCATTTACAGAAAGTTGCAAAAATAAAGTATATAGAGTCCCATGAGTCCTCCACCCAGCTTCCCCCAATGGTGACTCCTTGTCTAACTGTAATACAATATGAAAGCCAGGAATTTGATAGAGGGATCTTTCCAAAGTGAAAATTGAATCACATCATTGCCCTGTTCATTTGCCTGGTGGCTTCCCACGTCCTTTAGAATTTTAGGCCCCTCGTAATCTGAGTTTGGCTCTCCCAAACTGCAGCCACAACTCCGGACCCTCTCCTTGCGTGTCCAGCCCTGATAGCTTTTCTCTTATCAGTCTGTGAAAGATGCCAGGCGGTCTCCCCTTTTCTGTCTTCGGATGCACTCTCCCCCTGACTGCAATGATCAGGACTGGCCCCTTCCTATTCTTCATGTCTCTGCGTACACGTCACCTCTTCGGGGGCGGGGCGGGGGGGGCTTGCACTGACCCCCCTATTCCACCCTTCCCACCTTTTTCCCTTTTTTTTTTTAATAGAATTAATCAAAATTTATCCTTACAGACTTGGTTTGCTTACTTATCTACTATGTGCATCTTCCAGTTTTCAGTGTAAGCTCCCAAGATATCAGGCACTGTATTTTGCTCACCTTGGTACAATTAGAAGTTTGATTTATAAAAACTCAGGCTTCTATCAAAATAAACGTGGAGTAGATTTATACCTCAACATTCAATAGCCAACTAACTGTACTGAGTGCTAGACAATTTGTTAAACTTTTCCACACACGACCAGGTTAGGTCAGCTCTTGTCACCATCCGCTGAGGTGGGATTATCTGCAGCCCCATTTTCCAGACTAAGGGACAACAGGAACACTCATCGATCACCGTAGTAGGTAATTTTGATGCCCAATGTTGTGGTCCCTTGGTCAGCCTCTCATTTTAGCCACAGCTTGAAGAATAGTT
Organism: Indri indri; assembly: GCA_004363605.1. Taxonomy (NCBI): domain Eukaryota; kingdom Metazoa; phylum Chordata; class Mammalia; order Primates; family Indriidae; genus Indri; species Indri indri. The sequence continues at coordinate 60,178 of RJWJ010000102.1, forward strand.
CTGGCTCATGTTGGCAGTGACCTCCCTCAGGCATACACCTTCCAAGACTCCCCCTTTATCCTTCCTGGAGGACGCTGTCCCCAGGAATTAAGAAGCGGAGGGCAGTGATAGGACTCGTGCCAGTTCCCCTCTCCCCTTCACCTAGCCACTGCCTGATAGACGTTAGGACTCGAGGCTTATTTCTCTAACGTCCTAGGAGCCTGCTCCGTCTACAGGCAAGCACACATGGAAATGCGGAAAAGTTGCCACCCCTGTGGGCAACTCTCATTCGATGGGGGCTGAGGGTTGCTAGATAACTACTCCAGCTTCCTCTGCCTGATGCACAATTATTGGAGCCATGTGAACACTTCTCAGAGACCCCGAGGAAACTGAGCTCCTAACGCCTTCACCAGTAACATCACGAGCACACCCTTTTATTGGCTTTTCCTCCTTCCCTGTCTCGGTCTCCCCACTCCCTCACTCCTGCCTCCTGGGATTACCTCCTAAACAAATCGCCTGCACCCAGCCCTTGTCTTAGGTCCTGCTTTCAGGGGAACTCAAACCCAGAGTGCCTACTGGTACCAGAGCTGTTCTAATTCCTTTACAAGGCCACATGTCTTACCGTATCCTGATATCAATCGTGTGAGGCAGATATATATGTCTGTTTTCCTCATTGAATGAATGAGAAATTATCTTGCCAAAGGCATTTGTTGACTGCGCACATTCCCCAATGGTGGAAGGTGGTCCCTGGGGTGTTAACTCTCATACCTTTCCAGGCTGCACTTGGTTAGAGGCTGTTGCTTAAGAAAGGTCCCAGAGTTTTGGAGAATGCATTGAGGAAGAAAAAGGAGAGTGAAGTCCATGGCTGGCAGCAGAGTGATTCTCAACCACACTGTCTGATCTCAGAGCCTGCCCTTCTAAAGTATATGCTTTTCCTCCCTGCAAACAAAGGCTCAGGAAGGCGAGGTCACACCCCGAAACACAACTAGTGTGCAGTGAAGCTGGGATTCCAGATTAGGTCTATTGGACACATAGACCCAGGCTCACCTGCTACACCTACTACTCCTTTTTTTTTTTTAAAAGGCCAGATATACTGATCTTTTCTTGAAACCAGAGGGATAAATCAGTTTAGCAAAATCCCCATTGGATTACAGCAGCTCTTTATTGCGAATCTGCAGTGGACTGTGGAAGCATGCCTCTCTCTCTCAACCAGAGCAGGTAGTGTTTTCCGTTTATCAGGGCCCAAAATGTTCTTTGGAACTGCTGAGGCTGGTAAAAATCACTGCTGGTTATGAGGATTTCTCTGCTTTGGAGAGTTCATGGCAGTTTATGAAGCCGAGGCCACTCTTCTCCTGGGCAGTGCTGAAGGAAGCAGTCAGATCCGGCCACCTCCCCAGGAAAAAAGGGGGAGGTGGGAAGACGGAGGAGAAGTCATGCCAGTTCCCCTCCGCCCACTGCCAGCCCACTGCCCAGAAGATGTCAGGAATTAAGGCTTATTTCCTCATCCTTAAAACATCCTCTTTTGTCCTCCTCTAATCCACTCTCTACCCTGCAGCCACTGAGATATCCTTTCAAAATGCTAATCTCATCATGTCCCTCCCCTGATTAAAAACCCTTCAACACTTTCCCTTGGCTTCTTTAGGATAAAGACAGAATTCCTGATTAGGCCTCTAGGCAGGTTTCACCCAGGCCCCCACCAGCAGCCACAGTTCCTACAAAGCCAGCCTTGCTCATTGCACTCCAGCAAACCCTGCATATCCACGCTGCCTTCCACCGTCAGAGAGCTTTGCCAGGCTGTTCTCTCCTGGGACATTCTTCCCTCCCACCCTGTCCTTGCTAAGCCCTGTGTAGTCTTCAGGTCTGAAGCTCCTTGACTTCTCCCTAGCTAGATCTCTGATAGATGTTCTTGTGGAATTCTGTGCCTCTCTTTCTTGCGCACAGCATCATTGGAGTGGGATTATTTTAATGTTTGTCTTCCCCAACAGAGTGTAACCTTCTCGACCTACATAGGGCCTGTTTTTGCTCTTGCTCACTGTCGTATCACGGTGGCTTGCACGGTGATAGATTCATAGGAAGTCCTAGAATGGCGGAATGGATGAATGAACATTGGGCTCATGCAACAAGGATATCGTGAGAGATTGGAAACAATGCATTTAATGCTTGTCCTTTCGTTGTTATAATCAACCAGTTTCTATGGCTGTAATCATCTATTGTTCCAGCCAGCAATGTATGCAATAACTTTATTAAGGTCAAATAGATATCACAATACAGATTTATCCAACAAGATCTAGAAATTGGTTACAGATATCATCTAAGACACAAGGCTGTTTTGTGCTAAAATACTTCCAACATCACCAATCACACAAAGAGTTTATACATTGATAACAACTTTTATCTAGAAATACAGATGCTCAGCTTGTCCTCTCTGTTGGGCCCTGGTATTTCAATTAAGTTAAAACAAAGAGGTGAAGATTGTCATTTTCTTGACAATGAATACATTCTGGGGAATATTTCATAAGAAACTCCTTTGGGATACAGAGTGGCACTTGGAAGCTATTTTTAATTCATGGGTTATACTCAAATCAGAATTAGTAATCAGTAAGTTTAGCTGTGACTTGAGAATTTTTAATAATTAGATTGAGGAACATATTAGCTTTACAAAAAATAGGATTTAAAAGTTCATCTGGTAGTGTAAATATTAGCTAGAGAATATCCTTTGTAAATTAATACTTTAGCATGGCAGCATCTTGACTATGGTATCTACATCTGCATCTCCATTATGCTAAGAAAACACTCCATAAACACAAACAGTTATTGGGCCATATTATTTATGGTCCACAAGATAAGACCCACAAAACACTACAAGGTTACAAGAATGTAAATATTTAGCTAAGTAAACAGAATAAATATTGGGAAGTTACCATATGTAACACTGAATGTCTACTAATAGGGGATAAAAACCCAAATCTTGGTTACAATGCATTCAGAACTTGAGTAAAGCCAGAGAGACAAATTTGCAAAGTATACAAAGTAGTGAATATATTACTTTAAATGTCTGTTTAACAGATTCATGGTGCAAACTGGAAAATTTTCATAAATGCAGTTCAAATGTTCATTGTGTGAGAAAATGCTTATTCATGCACTAAATCATATGAGCATTGATTCCTCAAGTAAAAAAAAAAAAAATACAGAGTAATTGTCTGAAGCAAATACTTAGAGACTCACAGTTCCACAGGGCCTAAAACTAAAAAATAATAAGACATGCTTGTCGTGATACACCAAATTGTCTTCTCAAAATCATTGTAACATCTTTTGCATCAAAATGCATAGGAAAACTCAATGCTATTTAATACACTTTATGCATATTACATACTAGAGACGTTAAGCTACAAAATGTTTCTACTATCTCAACACACATACAAACGACCATAAAAGTATCTGTGTATATAACAAGGTACTCTCCAATTAGCTAGCTATGATGAATAATATATTTCCTCATGTCATCTCATCTCTAAGTACCATTTATCACAACCCAGGCCTTTCTGCCTTAACGAGGGCTACAGATCTCTGATTTACATTCAATACTCTCTGCATTAATAATTGATTGAAACTCTTAAAAAATTCTTCTGCCACTGAAACGGAAGGTGGTGAGGCTATCTCCAGAAGAATGCAAATGCTACTCTGTTAAATCTGATTGGTAAAGGAAGTGGGGCCACTAGGCTGTTGGCCAAACTCATCTGAGGATGGCCCCAAACTTGCCTGCTGGCCATACCCACTGCTGGACCCATAGCTGTCTTGGTTGTAACCGCCTTGACTGTAGCTGCTGGAGTGCTTCTCCATTGGGTCTGAAAGATATCTCTGTCCCGAGGAATGCCAGCCGGTCTCTTTGAAAACAAACCATATGTTTCCAGCCCAGAGAATAAAGTTTAAGAATCCGAAGACCTGAAAGAGAATCAAAGCCAATGAATTGATAGACTAGACAAAAACCCAAGAAAAATCTCAATTTCAGAAAAATCCTTCACCATACAAAGGATCACTTTTCACTTTAATATTGATTCCTCTTCCAAGTTTTCATTTGGAACTGCTATTTCATTTAGAATAGCTCACCTTTGTTGGATGAACTACATATCAGGCACTGCATAACTGGCTCTATGTGTATTGATTCACTTAGTCTAAGAATCAAAGAAAAAGGTGCTATCATTATACCCATATTAAACATGTGGAAAGCTTGTCCAAGGTCACATGGTTTGGTGAGTACAGATCTGAGATTCAAGCCCTGTTATGACTCCATAGCCTGAACCCTTACTATAGTCATCATTATCACCCTAAATGTGGGAGGTATCTGTCATGGTGTGTAAGATTATTTTCAGGTGGCAGAGGGTTGAGTATTTTTGTTTTAATAATAGCACATTAATTTACAAGGTTACTTTCTCTTTCTGGCTAGAGATACTGTTTTTCCGTTTATTGTAATAATATAGAGAAAATGAGTCAATTTAAAGAAAAAAATGGATTAAGCAATGGTACAGGTGGTTTAAAGACAAGCACAAACATGGTAGCATACACAGAGGTTGACTCTTTGAATAGTTGCACTTTCTGTGTCTCTGCATTCAGAAGTGAATGCTGAAACCAGACTATGAATAAAATGCAGGTTTCTGAGAAGTATGAAATGTTTTCTCAAGGACTGTCTATGAGACTTGCCTATGGAAATACCTCTTACTCTTCAGAAAGGTGTCAGTGAGTCAGAGGACTGGGTGTTGCTTCCCCAGGGCTTAAGTATTTGATGGAAACAGAACTGTTTGCTGTTGCAAGAGGCCCAGGCAGAAATACTCATCCCATGGCTTGTTCTGTAGCCTTTCTCAAGGCTGGTTGGTTGACTTGAGAGTGAACCGCAGGTAGTCTGTTTCAGCAGCCCCCTACTGGAGACAGATTACAGTAGAAGGATGCAAAGCTGTGATGACATTAAAGTGTATTTAGTCATCACTCCAGCAGGACATTGACCAATCAAAAGGGACTTGGGCAGTGGCCACAGCTCTGGAATATGGTGCTAGAAATCTCTTGCTGGGTCAAAATTTATCCCTTGGTTTCTGAATGGTGGATGCACGGCCTTCAGGGCTTGAAGCAGGGCAATTTACCAAAGTATTTCAATATTTTGGAGCACACTAACTGAATGTCAGTCTTGGAGTCATCTCTATGGGCTTCAAAATCAGAGTGGCCTGGGAAAGGTACTTTCTTGCTCTATGACCTAGGGCAAGGCATTTAGTCTCTAGCTTTCAGTTTGTTTTGTTTCTCTTTTCCTTCCTTGCTGGTCTTGAACTCCTGGGCTCAAGCGATGATCCCGTCTTGGCCTCCCAAAGTGCTGGGATTACAGGCATCAGCCACTGCACCCAGCCTTGTTTTTGTTTGTCTTGTATGCAACAAAGACAAGAATTCCTTCCTTGGGGGATAGTTGGGAGGATTAAAGAGGATATATGTAAAGTAGCTAGTGCTGGACACATTAGCAAATACTTATTAAATGGTAAACTATGTTCTGAATTGCTTTCTAAAATATTTCTGTGCATCGTATTTTGTTAACTCTTAAATGCAGCATAAATTGAAATGAGGCTTTAACAGTGAGGCCATATTCTTGAGAAGTGACAATAGCCCAAACTGGGTAACTAGTCCCCAGACTGATCTAATTAAAGACTGGTTTATCCAGACCTTCCTCCCTCTCTCCCTTCCTTCTTCCTTCTCTCCTATTGTATCCTCTCTTCTTTCTTTAATGTTAATTGGGAGTCTATTTTGTGCCATGCTTTAGGCTACCTGCTGAGGGAGATACGTGGCATAAATAAGGTAGAACAGTGACTTGACCAAAATGAATTAGATAATTGCTGACAAAACTCTAATTTACCTATAGGACCTTTTAATCATGTGCACATTGATTAGGATATTTTCCATCAAAGGGGAGATTTTGATTAAATCCCACCTGTGTAAGTGTATGTCAATATATGAATAGAAAAATTATCAAGGGATCTTTTGAAATATGAAGGGATGGAGCTGCCCAGGGATGTAATTTTATCTGTTTCCTATCTCTTGATGTCTCTTTTTTCCCTGTTACTACTTGGTTTTTAACAAAGGAGTGCTGAAGAAGGATCTAGAAATCAGGGGAAAGCATCTTAAAAGTAAGAACATAGACAAGGCATTCCCATGGGCATATTTGAGGTGACTGATTTCCTACGCCATCATCACAGAGGTGTCACAGATCCCTTGGTTGGCACATTTGAGGGGCTCTTCGACCCTTGAATCTTTGTTGTGCCATTTTGTTGCAACTGAAATTAGGGTAGGGATTTTGATTCAAGCTCAGATGTGGAGACAAGAGAAAGAGATTGAAAGAGACTGTACATAGCATGAGAAAGAATGGGGAGATGGAATCTAGATTATCCAAAAAGACGTATCGAGAGTGTCTAGAGTGAAGCTGAGGAAGCAGAAGTAGAGATTAGGAATAAAATGATTATGCTCAGTGAACCTTTGGAAGAAATCGAGAGGCCTAATAACATTATTCCTCCCCCCCCTTTTAGGTTCTACCACTGTATGGATGCATTTCAGTAACAGCGTCTAGTTGACATTTATCGAGCATTTGCCATAAACTGGGCCCAGTGCTAAGTATTTTTCATGGATTACCTCATTGAATTCATTCAACAGTCTTGAGGTCTGTTGTACAATTATCCCCATTTTACACATGATGAAACTAAGGTTTAGCGATCTTAGTTAATTTGTCTAAGGGCAGTCAATTATTGAAGAGTGGAGCTAAGATTCGAACCCCAGCAGATTCACTCCAGAATTGTGCCCTTAACCATTTTGAGTGGCAGTAGAGTTTGGTTCTAGTTCTGGCATTGCAGTAACTGCTTGGGAAACTTTATGCAAGTCCGGAACCTCAGCTCCCTATATTTGTAGTATCTGGATATCTCACCTGCCTTTTAGTGTTATTGTGCAATTGTAGATGCCAAAGTGCTTTGAAGAAAGTCAATTTGTTAGCAAGGTAGAAAATATGATTATTATTTCCTGACCCATTTACTTGTAGAGGTCATCTATTGTGGTATGTCTGGCTCCTTCTCCAAAATCTACATTTGCCCAGTTGGGTGGGGTTCTACGAGCTAAGTTTGTGCTACATGATTCTCCAAACCCCCCATCCATGACTGATGAGACTGAGGTGGACATCTGGCCTCCTGTGGGCTAATGAGATTCTCTCTACTAGAAATTTGGAATTGGACCTGGAGTGATTTTAGTTCAGTCTAAACTGTTTCTTTAAAAAGAAATATAAACTTAGAAATTGCTATTTGTACAGAAAAAAGAGGCAAAATTCCATCTGAAAATAAAGATTAATATAACAGACATGAAGAAAGACACAGAGAGAGGCAGAAAGAAGCAGAGATGAGGGATGAGGATGAGAACTTCCAGTTTCCTGACAGTCTTCCAGTTCTTAGCCCTGGTTCTACCCTGGGAAGATACATTCTTAGTGTCTTTTCAATTATTTTCAGTTTTGGCCTACGCTAGCTCAATATGATTTGAAGCCAATCAAATATATAATAAAAAATGTTGTGTTTTGGCTGATGAATATCCTTTCCCCTGCTTTTGGTAATGGAAATCTGATTTTCTTTGCAGAGCTAAGTTGCAGTCAAAGGGCTTGAGCTCTCTCCTGGAACTTTGCATCTTGAACAGAGCAGTGCAAGGTTAGGTAAAACTTCCCACTAATGGCAACCCGAGGATACTATTCTTTGGTATCGGACATCTAGAACACTGGTTCTGCTCTAGATTATGCTGTTTCTAGAGCCTGTTTCTTCAGGTCTCATCAAGTTCATGAGCTATTGGATATCCTTCCACAAACTTTTTTCCCTGATGAAGTTAGAGTTAGTTTCTGTTACTTGCAACCCAAATATTCTAATGCAGACAGACATTGGTACCAAAAATGAGGTGCAAAGACCAGACTTTGGGGAAACAAGGATTAGTTTGTTTTAGCTCGTTTAGTTGTGTTTTCTGTCACTAGGAACTAGAAGACTCTTAAGTGATACAGATACATCAGTATAACACCGCTGGACCTGTCCTTTCACACACATCACATTATTTGGTTTCAATTCATTTTTCTTCTTGGTTTTAGGAAACACAGCACATTGTTTTTTATTGTCTTTCATAATTCATAGGCTATCTTCTAGTCTAAAAATTATTAGAGATATCAGAAGTAGAGTTAAAAGGACCATGCAGGATGTCATAATTTATTGGGAGATTAATTATTGAACTAACAAATACGTCAAGCAATTTTATCTTTGTGTCCTCTTATATTTTTGAGATCAGCGTTACAATAACTTTCATTAAATCTGTCTATAAACAAACTACAGAAGCACAACTATATACGTTAATGTGTCCATCTACAGGTGTGGCCAGCGATAAATAAAAATGATTGTGAGTCCCGAATACGTAGCTTATTTCCATGGTTACTATCTCACCAAGGCAGGATTCACAGTCAAATCAGAGAAGCAATCCTTTTTCCCTTCTTAAGTGCCTTCCTAGATTGAATTTCGGAAAGCTGTAGAAATACAGGTTAATCTTGAAGCAAAGGGTTATTTTTAGGGTTTGCTAAAGCATGTCGTTCCTTCAGCAAACAGTGCTGAGCCTTCTATTCTTTGACAACTGCTGCTTTTTGCTGCCATTATACCTTATGTCTTTCTCAGACACAGCTTCTTTCTTTGGAATAACACAAGTTCTTACACTTATAAATTAAGAATCCACTTTAGCGTCCCTGCTAACTGTCAGATTTTTCTCCTCCCGTAAAAGCCATACACTCGATAATATTTGACTTTATTCAATTAATACAGTGTAGCTTTTCTGAAGTCATCAAGAAACTAAACAGGGAGCATGGAGAAAATTTAAAAATTACCGTATCTATTATAAGTACTTTTTACACCATGTATTTCTTTTTGCATCCCACCATGTCTGCGTATTTTTCTCTAATCAATTGGGTGTATTCTAACTGCATGTAGCTTGAACAATGTTTCCTTCCCAGGAACTTGTATGCCATCAAATATTCCTTTTAACTTCTTGCAGGCTTCAGCCTTAAAGTTCAGATTTTATATTTGCTTCTGCCTTAGTGTTTCGACTGGACCGTCATCTAAGCAGCAGCTGCAAATACCTGCTGGGTTCCTATTAAGAACTCCGTAATTGGCAGCATTAAAGATGATAGATTCTGACAATAAAAAACTTGAAGGCCAAATGATCATTTTGCACCTGCAGTGAGAAATCACCTTTTTGTTTGGCCTAGTTTTGGAGGCAGAAATTTTCCAGATGACTTCTGAGATGTTTTTCTTATTCATTTGACTGGCAAACAGATGTGGGAGGCAAAGCGTAGATGGAAACATACTCACCACAGAAGTGTTTAAGCTGGACATCACCGGGCTGTGGACAGCCATGCACTTGTTGGATGGCTGTTTGCAAGCTGCCATCAGTAACAATACTTCCTTGGGATCTGTTGCGACTTTGACGTCAGACAGCCCTTTTGCCCAAGCTGATGAACCAACCAACCACAAGAATGAAAAGACTACAGTGACGATGAAGTCCTACAGAAACAAGCAGAAAGATAAAACAGTGAAAGAAAATGTGAGTTCTAGAAAGAAATTGATTAGTTTGTATAACTATTTTGTTTGCCTCTTGGAAAATTTTAAGATCCCATAGAATCAGAAGCAGGGAAAACATTTTGAAAAAATAAACAAAAGAAAGCTTTGTGATATCATATCTATATTTCTATAAAATAAATCATAATAGAAATATTTGTTGAATGCTTACTATGTCCAAGGAATGATGCTAAGGACTAATTGTTCATCTAATTGTTCCTACAACATCCACGTAAGAAATGCTACATCATCCTATTTGCAGATGGCAAACAAACACGGGGAATGGTTGAACAACTTGTCTGAGACTCCATGAACAATCAGTGATGGCTTCAGGATTCAAACCCAGGAAACCTGGCTACCGAGTCCAAGCTCTTAATCACCATGCTGCCATGATTTTGAACATTTAGATAGATTTGGCAATTGTTAAAGACTCCTGGATGGCAATGTTCTTCATTTGTTCATTTGTTCACTTAGCAACCCTATGTGTTATTATCTATTGTATACCTGGAATTGTGTTAAGTGGAAAATGATAATAGCTATAATGTTTTGAGTGCCACTATGAGGGAGAGGTTTTATATAAAATTATCCTGATAATAATCATGTTAGATGATATTTTTAATGCCTATTTTAAAGATGAGGAAACTCAGGCCCAGAGATATAAGGTAACACACAGAAAGTGGCAGAGCCAGAATTCAAACCCAGGTCTGTCTGACTCTGAAAACCACTTGCTGTGAGTGCAGGGAAGAGAAACTTCTTTATTCATATCGACCAAAATGTCTATAATGTAAGGGTGGCTATTTTAGAGAGTATCTCCAAACTTCTGATGATGGGGGGCTACTTCTCATGTCCTCCCTCGTGACTCAGAGGTGGTGGCAGGTGGGAGTCACTGTCCAAGACTTAAACAGACCATGTTAGAACATAGTAGCATGATTTTTCAGATTGACTATATTTATGCTTGACTACTGTAAAAATGTTGCATGCTGCTTACCTAAAATAATTCCTTCAGATCTGTGCTCAAATTTCATTGTATCCATGATGCTTTTTTGCTCACCATAAAGAGCACCGCACACTAAATTCCCTGTTCTCCTTTTCCAGTTTTATTTTTCTCAGTTTCACTTTTACCTACTGGTATATTATACATATATAATATATTTGCTCGCTTGTATCTTGTGGGCAGTTTTGCCCATGATGTTCATTACTGTCTGTCCAGCACCTAGAATGGCGTTTGACACACAGCAGGTGCTCAGTAAATATTTCTGAAATGAATGACTATAAGAGGAAATGTTTCTGGTAGGCTGAAGTGGAAATAATAGGGTAGAAACCTATGCCTACAGGCCAGGTGCATTCCTGCCTCAGGGCCTTTGCACTTGCTATTTCCGCTGTCTATAACACCTTCTCTAACCCTTCTAGCCACATGTCTTGCTTTATCACCTTAACAGGTCCTCACTAATGGTCACCTCCCCAGATAGGCTTCCTGGGTCCCCCTTCTCTCTATCCTCTTACTCTGTTTTGGCTAGCACTTTTCACAATTTGAAAATATGTTTGTTTGTTTGCATATTTCTTCCAATAAGATGTTAGCTCTATGAAGGCAGTGATTTTGACTACCTAGGTTATTGCTGGGTCTTGTCAGAAGAAATACCATCAACATCTGTTATATAAGAGAATGAATGAAGGAATGAATGAAGGAGTATACAAAATGGTCCCCGTTTTATTAAAAACCTTATATTTATGTATATAGCATTATATAAGACTTTGCCAAGTAGTAATTGTAGGGTTAAAGATTATTTTTGTTTTGTTTTGCATAAGCTTGTATATTTTAACACGTATTTCATAATTAGACCAAATAAAAATAATGTGGCAATGTGATCAAGGCACTTAATGATTGTACCAATGGCTCTCCCGACCGAAGTTCAGATGGCAATATTTGTCCTTACAATAGCAACTAGATTTATAATTAGACCAAATAATAAATGTCATTAGAATTGAGTGTTTTTACATTAAAGGGTTTCAGAAAGTAGCCTCAAGCCAGGTTTTCTATAACTAAGCAAAGTGTGATGATGGGGAGATAATGTCAAAAATTCAAGCTAAACAACACATAAGCCTGAACTTTTGTATTTTTCTGGCTTTGGGTGTGAACCTGAGTCTGTGGCCACCTTGCGGAAAGTGAGATGCGGGAGCAGAAAACCTGATGTCACTTTCCTCTCATTCTCCAATCTGCAGCTGACGCTCCCCACTGGCCAAACCAGACAGGAATCCAGAGGGCAGGGAGCCCACTGATGTGATCCATGCAAGTCACCTCCTGGGCGCAGAGCATGTGTGGAAGGCCAGAGAGGAGTCCAGAAGCTATCCAGAACTAGTGGCTGTTCAAGGAGAGGCAGCAACAGCTGCTGCCCACATTGACCAAGTGCTTCCTCCGTGCCAGGCACTCTGCCCAGCGCTTACAGACCTTGTTAACCTTAGGACATAACGTACTTGCATCAGCTCCGTTTTACCTATGAGGAAACTGAAGCATACACAGGTTAAATACTTTCCTTGTAATTAATGGCTGGCTTGACTACTGTAGCATATCTCAAGCTTCTGAAAATCTAGGGGAAAGATGCTTTTTGGTGTATTTTGTGTGGATAATTACTTTAATTGATTGTTCTGTAAATTTTAGTCAATTTGGCGCTACCTAAACGATTTTTATTTTATGCATGTATCTACTGTATTGTTGTTAAATATTTCATTTAAAGCAAATCATGCTTTTTATATAAATAAGGTTATCTTAGAAATTATACGTGTACTATAAATGTTAAACCAATACAGCTTCCCATAGGTAAAAGAAACTGTCAGCATAAATGCCATACAGTGAAAACAAAATACCTTAAATTCGGGCTGGAGATGTTTGCCCAAGGCATTGGAGCCTAGGGTCTTTGTTAAATTGGGAGATTAACAAGTATTAGAGGGGTATTAATGAAATGCAGTCATACGTCACTCTCACTTAACAAGAGGGATACATATGTTCTCACAAATGCATCATTAAGTGATTTCATTGTTGTGTGAACATCATAGAGTGTACTTACACAAACATAGACAGTATAGCCCACTACACACACAGGCCATATGGTACAGCCTATTGTTCCTAGGCTACAAACCTGTACAGCATGTTACTGTACTGAATACTGCAGGCAATTGTAGCACAATGGTAAGTATTCGTAGCTAAACATATCCATATATAGGAAAGGTACATTCGAAATGCAGTATAAACGATATAAAAAAAATTGGTACACCTGTATAGGGAACTTACCATGAATGGAGCTTTCAGGACTGGAAGTTGCTCTGGGTGAGTGAGGATGTGAGTGGTGGGTGAATGTGAAAGCCTAGAACATTACCGTACACTACTGTGGGTTTTATAAATTCTGTAGACTTAGGCTACAATACATTTATTTTAAATATTAAGTAATTATGCTACTACGATGTTATTAATATGATGGCTATGGCATCACTAGGTGATAGGAATTTTTCAGCTTCATTATAATCTTATGGGGCCATGATCATATTTGCGGTCCAGCATTGACCAAAGTGTCATTATGAGGTGTGTGACTGTACTAGCATGGCCTAATCAGAAGGCTTGAAGTTAAATTGAATATAGAATGGCTTTCTCATTCATGTTATTTGATGCCATGCTAATGTTCTGCCTAAAATTTTCCTCAATATCAGGAGAGTTAAATGGCTTATGCTTGGGAAGTGACTTCCTTCTGATGGTATAGGAAAGAATATAGTTGTTTACAAACACTACCCCCTGTCTGTCTAACAGAGATAGTGCAGATATGGAAGACAAATTTATAACATTTACTGCTAGGTTATTATGGTGCATTTATTAACCCTTTCAAGATATCTTCTGCCAGCTTTGCTTGTGTTATTTATTCCCATAGAGTGGAGGGACTGTCCTTCCAAAGGTGCTTCAATGCTTCCAGAAAGCTCTCATGCTTGTGTTCAATGTGGTTCCCGTAAAACCTCAAGAAATGGTCAGAGGAGGCATTATTAGCTCCATATTATGGAAGAAACTATAGCTAAGAGGGTTAAGTAATCTATTTGCCCATGGTTCATTAAATGGTTTATAAATGTTCTCTGAGCTATTGGTCTCATCCTGTACCTAAAGAACTTTGGCATGCAGTCCGGATGTGTTCCTGCAGTGTGTTTTCAGTATCTGTTCAGTGAACCAGGAAACAGCTTCCTTGACAGAGGGAGCAGCCTGGCTTAATGTTGGCTGAGTGGTTTGCTTCTGTTTAGTTTGTTGGGAGTGTTTTGTTGCCCTCACTTCTCATAAGTTGCTGTTAGCAAACTCACTGTTTATTGAATGTAACTTAATATAATAAAGCTACTGGTCCTGAATTACTCTGGGGCATACAAGAGGGAGTCATCTTTGGTGATAGAAAACAATATTTCAGAAGCAGGTAAACCTGTCTCCATCTGTTTTTGATAGTGGCACACTGCAGCTCCATTGGATATCAGTAAACATAATCGATTATTTCATTTTTATCTATTAGCAAATATTGCCAATATTTCAATCCAATGACATCATTGCCTGATTTTCCTACTTGATGGCTTTGTTATATTTTCTGTTCCTGACACTTACACTGAGAGGCTATACCAGAAACTGGATCGTCTAAAGGGTCACCCTCATCCTCAGTGTAAGTGGATTCACTTTGCTAATTTTGGCTTCCGCGAACCCCGGAATGACGCTGTGAATCCGAAAACAAGCGGTAAGCTGGCAGCGCGGCTGAGGGCAGCGCTTTGGACTTGTCTTGGAGGAGAAAAGAGCTAACACTGGCTAGATGGAACAACTGTTCTGTCCACCTATGAGGTTGTTTCATTATTTCACTTGAAGTACTAACAATGATGACATCCACCTTGCAGAGACTGCCTACAGTTTTCAACATGCTATCGCAGAAGACGATTTGATCTTCACAACAGCTGCCTGAGGGTGAATATAATAATATCCATTTCATAGATGAGGCAGCTAGACATAGGGAAGGGAAGTGATGTGTCCCAGCTGTTACAAGTGACTGAGATTTGAATTCAGGACATTTGGGCTCCCTGTGTAGTGAATAGTTTTTCATTATGCCCGGGATTGCTGAAATTTGGGTTACCTACTATGGTGGGAACACAGCAGTAAGTAACATTGAGCTATATAGAAAGAAAGGCATTTTCCTTAACAATTTTCTGTCAATCTGAATAGCAAAGGAGAAAGTCTGAGTTGGGTGTTAATTTGTTTCCAACACCTATTTAACAAGTGCTAATCTCTTCCTTTTTTTTTAATCAAAGAAAACTGGCCCCAGGCTCAGAGCCTTCAGGCAAGCAATGGTATCTAGCTGGCATACAGCACTGTTGATTTTCCATTGATTCATTTTTATGTTTATCTTTTATGTCGAATAATCCTGGATTTCTATATCCAGTAATGGTACAGGGTTTTATTTAAAAATACGTTTATTTAAGTTTAAGGAAATGATTCAATTTAAAGAAAAATAGTGAATAATTTGTGGCCCAGGTAATAAGAAGAGGGAATCAGAGTGCCGGAAGTTTGCAAAGGACTGCATGAGACCCTAACCCAGTGCTGTCTAATAGAAATCTAATGCAAGCTACGATGTGAGCAACATAGGTAATTTTATGTTTTATGGGAGACACATTTTTTAAAAAAACAAAAAGAACTTGGTTTGATATATTAATACATATATGAATATAATAAGCACCAATATGGCAAAAATATTATCATTTTATATAATCAATCTAAAAATTAATAAGATGTTTTACTTTTTTGATACTAAGTCTGAAACCTGATGTGTATTTTATACCTATGGTACATCTTAATTCATATTAGCCACATTTCAATGCTCAATAACCACATGTTGCTTGAGCTATCTTATTGGACAGCACTGTTCTAATTCACAACTAACAAATGGAAGTACATTTATATCCACTATCAAGTGAGTGATGTCCCTTCTCCCATTTTGGGTCATTGATGTCACATTTTCTTTTGGTACTTTGGTCTGAGATGGTCCCAGTAGCCATCCCACAGCTTAGCTTTGACAAGGCTAACATGTCTCGCATATTCCTCTTGGCCCATACGGTCCCATCGGTGGGTTGATATGGTCACCCCGTTTATTGCCACAGTGGCCTGGTGCAGGTCCGAAGGCAGATCAGTGTGACCCACGGGAGGCCTGGGCCCTCGGCGTCAGCAGCCCAAGGAAGGAGGTGGGGACCCGGAGGGGCAGCCCTACCGAGCAGGTGCTGCATTTTATGCTAGGTGTAGGGGGAGAGGCTGAGTTGACCGCTCTATTCCCAGGGTCTGTGGTGGGAAGGGGCTGGTAGATGATGAAGTGAGGAGGATGACAGAGGGGAGGAGCAGGGGCAAGAAGGGGGAAGAGGAGGAAAGGGGAGAGGACGGTGGAGAATAAGGGAGCGAAGGAGGACGGGGAAGACGAATGGATGGGGAGGAGCGAGGGAAGGAGAAGGGGCGGTGGAAGGAGGAAGAGGGCGGGGAGAGGAGCAGGGAGGGAATGGGGATGGAGAGAGAGGGATGAAGAAGGGAGCAGGAGGAAGTAGAGGGGCCGAGGAGGAGGAGGCGCTGTCTGAGAGGAGAAGGAGAAGAAGCGTAGGAGGAGGGCGGAGAGGCGTGGAGGACTCAGAGGTCCCGGCACTATCGAGCACATATGTGTGGGTGCTGAGTGCTTTGTGTGCACCATTTTCTTTTACTTTTACAACAGCTCCATGATGTAGGTATGAATATTATTCTTATTTTATGAGTAGGGAAACAAACCCAGTTTCTGTGGGTAAATAAAGTGAGTTTAGAGCAGGTTTGGAGTTTTTGGTGCCAGGAGACAAGTCCCTGCTCCTCCTGACATTGAGTGTGCTTGGACAAATCCCTCGAATCCCTCGGACTTCATAATCTTTAGTGACAAATCCCCTGGCGAAGTGGCTTAAGCCTGCTGGCTGAGTCCCCACGGGAAGCCAGGACTTGGAGATCAGGCCTGGCGTTGCAAATGCGCAAAGGCAGTTCCGCTGGGGCGAGAGCGGTCAAGCCATGGAGTTAGTTAATCTTTATTAGAGAGGAGAAACGGGAAGCCAGAGAGTTTCTAATCAGAGCCAAACAGCCAGCTCTGCGGAGCTTTGGATGTGAGCCACTGCCCTTGCATTTTGGGAGAGGACTTCCCACCCTGTTTGTTTTTCTGATGAGTATCTCACAGCAAATAAGCCGCAGTATCAGCTGCTTCATTCGCACAGCACTTACTTGGAAAAGCCCATCCCAATCGCCTCTGCTTCACACCCCACCTATGATTTTTCTTTCTAACGCCTGAGAGCGGGAGGCTCCCCAATTAGTCCTTAGTGGGGATCTCTGTGCCTCCTCCGAGCAGGATTGAGCTCAGCTCTCTGAGCTTAGCTAGAGCTCCTTGGAGGCAAGAGGCCCCCAGCAATGGTAAGGGCCAGAAACACCAGGCTGACTATTTTCTCAATGTTGTTACAGCTGGAACAAACTTTTAATTATTATTATTATTATATTTTTAATTTGGGAGGTAGGAAATTTCTATATTACTCTTTTTTTTCTTTTCTTTTTTTTAAATTTTTTTCTCTCTTCATGTAGTTCCAGAGCAATTTCTAAAGAGTTGATTTTGTTGCCTCTTCAAGAAGATGATGGCAATGATTGCTGGTGGTGATGATGGTGATGGTGATGACCATGGTAATGGTGATGATGAGAGCTGCTAACACCGAGAGAGCACTTACTTGTTTGTGCTTTCCATATATTTGCTCATTTATTCTCCCAACAACTCTGATGGGGTAGGTACTATTATTACCTTATTTTACAGATGTGATAAATTACTTAAAACCAACTTGAAAAATGCAGAGACAGGATCTGGACCCCGAGAGTTTGGCTCTATAATCTGTGTTCTTAATCTATTATAAGATTAAGTATAATCTATAATCTTGGATTATAATTTTATAATCTATTATAAAACACGCTGTTGCTTTTAGAAGGCCATGATTTCATTGGTGCACACCAAAAATGAAGTGGTGATATTAACACTTACGGCTATCATTTGTGGAGCAATTACTATGTATCAGACACTGTGCATTCCATAGATTATTCATTTAATTCTCACAAGGACACTTTGAGGTGGCTACTGTTGACCCCTACTTTACAGATGAGAAAGTCAAAATTCAGAAAGATTAAGTGATTTGCTCAAGGTCTCAGAGTTTCTAAGTTGCTAAGCTTTGGTTGCAACCAGGGTCTGCTGAGCTCCGAAATCTGTGTCCCTCACTGGAAGGTGAACCTCGTTATATCCCAAACCAGCTTTAACAGGGGTCCACTGTGTGTAAGGGATGATGCTTTACCAATTTCACCTCATTTCATCCTCGCCACAGCACTGTGAAGTAGCTGTTAGTTTTTTTTTATTTTACGAATGAGGAAGGGGAAGCTCAGAGAGTTACATAAGTAGAGGGGTTGGGTACAAAACATGGACCTATTTAACTCCAAATCCCATTGATGTGTTCATTTGTCCATTCTTGTATCTGTAGCTTTCTCTAGTCATCTGTTCAACATTTATTATCTTCCCATGATACGGAAAATAATATACTGTATAATATACTATACTGTCCTGAAAATGGAGGAGGTCAGGGCAAGACCAGCCAAAGGATATCAATCTGCTCTCTGCCCTCCAGTGGTTTACATCCTTCTAATCTCCACCCTGCCTGGGTGGTTTTACGTTACAACTGTAAGAGGCACTATTGCTGCACTGTCCATTAATCAGGACTTTATAAAAAGAGAGATGTGGTGGATGCTGATGTCCTTCTGTTACAATGGCTGGGTAATAATCAATCATCTTGTTTTATGCATGAAGAATCTGGCTGATGCTTGGGAATCAATGTAGGATTCCATATCTTTTCCCTTAAGTTACATTTGATTGTGATTGACATTTTTTTTTTTTCTTTTCTGGGCTGTTCCCAGAGAATTTTACCAATTGATTTACGGTTGCTCAGCTGCAGAACAGAGACCTCTTGTTTCTTGTTTTTAACTTTTCTTGTGAAAAGAAGACTTTTTAAAAAGATCCTCTGCATCTCTCCCTTTATTTCAGTCATAGACAACTGATTTTATAATCTTGGTGCAAGAGGGAGGTATTCCTGGTTGTGTGGTGAGCTCAGAGTGGATGAAAAGTCTTTCTGCACCGCTATTGTAAATCATATGTTAAAAATACTTGTCAAAACCTGATTTAATTTCCAATCGATCCTACTTAACCTTTTCATTATAAATAGCACAAACATTTAAAAAAAGTTCATAGTAACATTAGTAAATTAATAAGTGTTCAAAATAAATTAGTAGTATTAGCAGTAGTATTATGATTGATTATTGGTTCAATAATATTGGTTCAGTACTTACTATGGGCCACGCATTGTGCTAAGCCCTTTACATATATTATTACATTTAATCTTCATTGAGGATTTTTGAGGTAGGTCTTATGTGCAGATTTTTGGAATAGAAAGTATCACATAGTGGTTAAGCCTACAGTCTTTAAAACCAGGCAGGCTTGGGGTCAAATCTCGGCTCTTACTAACTAGCCCTAGGACTCTAGGAAGTCTCAGTTTCCCTATGAGTAAAAAGCGGCAATAATGACATATATTTTCATAGGATTTTTGCCAAGAATATAATTAATGCAACAAAATGCTTAGCCTAGGGCCTGAAAATTCACTCTTTTAATTATTCTTAATATAGGAAAATTATACTGTATATAATAGCTAAAAATGCAACAATATGGAAAAGTGTATAATATTCAGTGGGTTTTGATGGTCAAATAAATTAGATGAGTTCATTCATTTATTCAGTGAATTTCTATTGAGGACCTACCAGGTACCAGGTTTTGGGAATACATTAGTTAAAAACAGACATGTTCCCAGTACTCATTCAATCTGGTGGACGAGAGAGACATTACTCAAATAATCACAAAAGAATGTGTAGTCGCAAGATGATAATAACTTTGCAGAAGAGGACTTGGTGTTTTGAAAATCAAAAAAATGCCTGGGGAATACGGAGCAGCCTAGAGGAACAAGAAAATCTACACAGATCTGGTTATACCCAGGATCCTTACAGGTTTGGCCTTTGGATGGTTCTCAGAGCTGACTCATGCTGAATAATAAATACACCGCAAAAGAGCTTATTTGGAAGTCCTGTGAATTGGCCTCTAGAGGGAGTGTCGAGCTCCTCCATACTACCTGCTTGTTCCATGCCTGAGAAGGGTGCATGTTGATATCGGGTCAGTCACGACAAAGGAACTTTCTAGAGCTATGTTGCTAGGAGAGGTAGGGATCAATGGGAGGAGGAGATTGTTTCTTGGGAATTTTGGTGGCCCGCATGGCTCCTAAGGCTATCAGCTCTCTGCACTTGTCCACCTGCAACCTTCCCCCTATTAGAAAGCCAAACAATAAACATGGTGAGTTCAAGGGATAAAGAGATCTGGGGTGGATTTGTTCATCTATCTAAATCTTGGCAGATGAATATTCCTGCCTTTCTGGATCCTAGCACCCTAGCACTTTGAAAGCCTAGGGAAACAATTAGGGTTGTTAAGTGCTACCAAATGAATCACTAGTTTATATAGGAAATAGCACCCTTCCCCAAAAAACTGTTTATTGGTTTTGACACACCTATCAATGAGTACAGAAGCAAGTAACAAGTCCAGGATCCTAGACCAGAGATGAGGCAACTCTTGAAAAGTTTGGTTGTCTTAAAAACAACAGGGGGGAAAAAATCACATTTGTAGAGTTAGTCAAAGATGAATCTGGAAATTTGGAAATGCTTATTAAATACCATATCAATCTATCTTATTTTTATGCACTTTCTAGCACTTCTGAAATATTTTGGGGGCTTCCATAGAACCAACTAGATGCAAATGCTAAGATTTAGGTAATTAACAACCATCCTTGTCTACTTGACACAAAACATCTGGGCATTATAAACATAGCTGGAAAACACCAGATGTCAGACAGCGTATAGATGAAACATCTGGAGGAAGTATAGCATTCAGGAGACACAGTGGGAGCCTGGAGTCAGGAGAAGCCAGATTTGAACTTCATCTCTCACATATACTCTGGACTACAATGTTTTCTCATCATGTGAACAAAAATACCCCTTCACAGTTTATATATATGTATATATATATATATATATACATACACACACACTTAAATATATAAACAAACTGTGAAGGGGTATTCCAAGATATATGTGTGTGTATATAAATATATAGGCACATATCTTGGAAGTTATATGTATATATGTGGTATCACACACACAGACACATTTTTTTTTTAAAACAGATGACACAATTACCCTTTTTTTTCCTCCATACAATGGCAGGCAGTAGAGGCGTGGATAATTAAAATAGCATGTAATCCAAAGTAATGTCTTAATTTGTCTAAATATGTTAAAGTTACTCCACCACTAACTTATATTTGAAAATGGATATGTTCTATGGGAAATTTTGTCAAGTAAGCAACACGGAGAAATTTTGACTCGAAAAATGTCTAGGCACAGTGGCACGCACCTACAGTCCCAGCTACTTGGGAGGTTGAGGCAGAAGAATCACTTGAGCCCAGAAATTTGAGGCTGCAGTGAGCTGCGGTCGCACCACCGTGCTCCAGCCCTGGTGAGACAGAGCGAGACTGCTGTCTCAAAACAACAGCAACAACAAAACCCAGCCAATAATAAATAATTAAAAAATAAAGAAAATGCTGGCAAGCCACCTTCTGAACCAAGTCAGCTCCTCTCTGAACTTTGCTCTAAGTTCTTTTGCCATCAGCTTCCCTGAAACCAGGAAAAAAAAATGCACATCTTCCTCCCCCAGAATTACATAATATTAGAGTGGGAAGGAACTTCTGAGATAAATTCAGGCTGTCAAATACTCCTTTGAAAACATAAGCCTATTATTAACTTACTATTCTACACTACTGGTATCTCCCTAATAGGACATGGAAGAGTTGATACGTGTGGCCCGAAATAATGCAATAAAGTCAACCTGATCATGGATTTTAAAATTCACTTGGCTTCAGTGTTCCCATCAATAACAGGGAACAGAAATGCTTCCATTACTGGGTTGTTATAAGGATTAAAATTAAATAAAAAATTATATTTAAATTGTTGTATTACTGGTTGTGATGATGATGATGGTGAAGATGGTATAATCTTTAAGTGACACAGCCTGATTTGGTTGTAGCCATTGATATTTGACCATGACTTCAGCTGAAATGACTTGACTTTTTTTTTCAATCTGTATTCTGACATTCTTTGGTAAATAGAATCACTCTGCTGAGGTTAAGTAAATAAGGACAAAACTTTGCCAACCCAGCCTAAAATGTTGAGTCATGGGTTCTTTGTAGGTAGAACTTCAAAACTATTTGGCATCTAAGTGAATATGTGGTGTGTGTGTGTGTGTGTGTGTGTATTTCATCTGGCTGCAATACATGATTGGAAAAGAACTTGGATATTTGTGTAAAGACATGTAAAGGCCATTTGAAGTGTTGACTGGGAAAATGAGCTACTGATATGATCAGTGAATGCCTTGATCCCATTGCTACGTTACAGAAAACACTGTAAGTTTCATGGGCACAGGACTGTCATAACCACCTGTGTCTTTAGTGCCTAGCCAAGTGTCTACTGTTAGTAACTTCTCTTATATGTCTCTGTTGAATACAAGAAGAAAGAAAAGAGACTCATGTTTAGTGGAGACACTTAAATGAAAAATCATTTAGGTCTCAATATCTGCATGTTTCCTAAAGTACCTCAAAGATGTAAGTAACTCGTAACTCTGGCTGCCTATAAAAAGAGAATTTAATAATAGCTTAAGGATGGGATGGAAGAAGCTTTTTTAAAAAATTTGTTTTTATTATTTTTCTTTATGTATACCTTTTTTCCTCTGTGTGCCCTTTTAAGGGACTGGATTTGAAAATTCTGGCATGATTTTAGAAGAGGCACATTTTACTTCATGTGACCTTTGGCAGATTTGAAAAATTTTCTGTTTAGGGGAATGATTATGATTATATTTCACACTTCTCTCCCTCCAACATTTTTTCTTTTTTTTTTTTTTGCAAATGAGCAAGTGGCATTAGCAGTTAGGTTCATGAAAAGAGCTGCTATTTTTTTTTCAAGCATTCCTTATGCCTTTCTAGAATTGAAGACCCATTATTCTGTCATATATCAACCCATCTGTCAGACTACAACAGATGGTTAAAATGAAAAACTTCTAAAATACCAAGGAGGAAATTATCCTGTGCTTTACCATCCACAGCTTAAATTCGGTCTGACTTCGGAATATTCCTTTACCACTTCTCCACTTATCATACAAAGTAGAAAGTGAGAAAAAATATTGCATTTGAATTACAAATTAGAAGCCCTTCCTCAAGAAGATGACTAGTGGATTCATAGACTTTTTTACTCTGACAGATGGAAAGGAGAAGATAGACCCGGGTTCAAATCTCACTTATGCTACTTAGCCGTATAGCCTTTGGCAATTTCTTTGACCTCGAAAGCTTTTATTTCCTTAGTTGCCATAGTAGAGAATTAATAGCTTATCTTAGAGGGTTATTGCAAGAATTAAAAAGGAATGAATAATGTCATGGAGACAATATCTTGTACAAGTAGGCATCTGATACATGATAGATATTATTAGTTTCACCAACAGTTCTCCCCTTCTCTTCTTGTCCCCTGTTTCCTTCCTATAAGTTATTCCAGATGAAAGATTCTGTGTCTCTGACAGGCGAGATTTGAATAGGTGCCTAAGGACCGAAGGTAGGCAGACATCAAAAAGTGGGAAGGTGTGGATGAGGCTGGGTGCGTGTGTGTGTGTGTGTGTGTGTGTGTTTCTCTGAAATGTGTGGTGTGCACATGGTGTAACCCCCAAAATGTTGTGGTGTTGTTGTTTGGGGTGCGTGTGGTAGGGAAATAGACATGGAGATACATACAAATTGAAATGTCATTGCATTCTAGGGACATGCATGCTTTTTGTAAACCTGAGAGTCCCAGGGACTTCTGCCCAAAATCCTACCAAAGAGAGTGATCATATGTTTCTTGGTTTTCATTTCAGTCTGGATGAAATAAATATTTGTGATTTTTTTACCCTGTCTAGGCATAAATATTAATTGAATCATAACTTATGTTTCATGCTTTATTTGGCCGATTCTACTTATTTTTGTCAGTTCTATCATATTTCCAATATATAACTGTTAGAATTTCACATTCACAGTTTTTTGCAGTGGGAATTTCTGGGAGTGTGGGCTCCCTCTCCCCAGAGTTATTCTTTAGTAAGTGCTTCTGTGCGTGATAGGCGAAAATGGCAGGCCTGAAAGTTTTGAGAAGCAAGATGTGTTCTAGAGAGGGGCTTCTCAACTTTAAGTACCACAGAGCTTCTGGGTATCTTGTTCAAATACAGATTCTGATTCCATAGGCCCAGAAGAGGGTCTGAGAGTCCCCATTTCTGACAAGCTTCCTAGCAATGCCAGTGCCGCTGGTCTATAGACATACTTTCAGGAACAAGTCCTAGCCTACGAGGAAACTTCCTCCATGAAAACTTGTGGGTCTACTCCACCCTCCACTGCTATCTGAGGCCCCACACTCAAAGAGCTTCCCCACACCATTTCGCATCCATTGCCATTTGTCTCATTTCCATATAGGTAGGTCTCATGGTGCCAGCTCAATTTTAAGATAACCCTCTTCTTACTTTCTCTCTTCTAACATCTATTGGGTAATTTCTATATATCAGGCGCCGTGCTAAGTGCTTGTGTGAGTAAACCTCACTGAATTCTCAAGGATAGGGTAGGTACTAATATAATAATCAATTCATAGGAGGCGCAGAGAGGTTAAGCAAATTGCCCAGGGTCAACCACCTGGCAAGTGGTAGAACCAGGACACAAATGCATTGGGCTTTAGAGCCTGGGTCTCTAAATATTAAGGATGTGCTGAGATTATGCCTTCCTGGGACTGTGTCAAATGTATTTTCATAACTTCTGCAGCATGTATTCCAGTGTTATATTTAATCAATATAAGCACATAGAATAAAAATCTTCTACAAAAATAAAGAAGAAATACATATATGCTGTTTTTCTCCTAATTTGCTGCTTAACGAAACCCATGGAGCCAAATATCAGTGGACAAGGACTAACATTATCAAAGTCCAATAATATACACTTAGCTAAATTGCATATTATTAGAATCTGGTCGTGAGTAGTTATGCTATGGGGGCATAATTTGACCTACAGTATATTAAAATCTGTTACAATGAGATATAATTATATGCCATATTGTGTCTCGTTGATGAGAGAAAGAAATTAGCTACAAAAAAGAAGTGAAGTTTCTACATAAAATATTCTTAGTCACAAAGAGGATTCCACACAAATTTGCAGAAAGTAGCTGAAGATGAAATAACCTTGTACCAGTTTGCAGAGCTGCTCCTGATAAGTAGTGCTCATAATATTATTCCATTTTTTGATCTTTTTCACTATTACTAAAATGAAGCCAAATAGAAAGCGTTTTTTCAGAGCACAGAGAAGCTGCCCCAGTTCTGGAGGTAAGTATTCAACATCTTGTTTCCATATTTCATGAACTACCCTCATTCCATTTATGCACCATGGCATACAGTATTGAATCTATTGGAAAACATCCAAGAAACAAACTTTTTGCAAGTACTTTGTTTTGATGATCTTGAGAGAATGTGAAAACCAAATTACGGCACCTGTTAAAGTAATGGTGTCTAGCTTAACTTAAAAAGAAATACACACTCGCCATGACATTAACATTTTAAAGTCTGTTGGAAATATGAGAGAGTTGAATTATACACAAGTAGAGATGGGCTCTAAATTGTTTTTGCTATGAGAAAATCACCAAGAGTCAAAATAAACTTTAATAAATCTTTCAAGTCTCCTGGAGGGAGTGGTGTCCTTGCTGAAATGTCATTGCATTCTAGGGGCATGCATGCTTTTTGTAAACCTGAGAGTACCAGGGACTTCTGCCCAAAACCCTCCCAAAGAAAGCAATCATACGTTTCTCGGTTTTCATTTCAGTCTGGATGAAATAAATATTTGTGATTTTTTTACTCTGTCTAAGCATAGATACTAATTGAATCATAACTTATGTTCCAAGCACTCATATTTCATTGCTTTTGCGCATGCATAAACTTGTTGGCTGTGTTTAGGACTATGTTGTATAAAAAATACGTATCTTTGAACGCTGGAATTGCTTCAGTTCAGAAAGAGCTCTCACTGTCAGAATCACAAGGGAGCTGAGATGAACGCATATTCTTGTGCTTACGTTTCTCGACGAGATGGCAGATTGCCCGTAGGTTGGAAATGCTTTTTTTTTTACCTTTTCCCGTATCTTTCTTAGGTGTATGTTTTATTTCTTTTTATAAATGCATATTTTTGTACGATCATATGTCAAATGAATGTACAAAGCACTCCACTATGTTACTGGTGTGGAATGGCCATGTGGTTTTTTTGTTTAATGCTATTTCAGTGTCACAACCCTCCCTACCTGCCCCCAGCCAGTCTTCCCCAAGACTTCAGAGTAATGGTTCTCAACACAGTGCTCCCTTGTGGCAATTTAGGAAGCATAGCAATTTGGACCGGAGCTGGCTGAGTCTGTTTTTCTGATTTAGCATGGAGCTTTTATGACCAGACTCAGGAAAGTGGTGAAAACACCCCTGGGGAGTACTTCTTTACCATTTCCCTGACTTTTTGGTATTCATTCTTTAGAAAGATAGTAGGGGTTAATTGCTACAGTTCTGAAGTCAGCTCTGGATTTATCCTCACTGACTCGTATGACTTTAGGCAAAATCCCTGTACCCTTTAATCTTCAGTTTCTCCATCTGTAAAATGGGGGAAACCATCTATCTCACAAAACTGTTGTGTGGATTAAATGAGATCTAACA
This sequence comes from Indri indri, assembly GCA_004363605.1. Lineage (NCBI taxonomy): Eukaryota > Metazoa > Chordata > Mammalia > Primates > Indriidae > Indri > Indri indri. Next base: position 86,738 of record RJWJ010000102.1, read on the forward strand.
TATGAAGCATTCATTACATGGTGACATGTGATAAATAATACATCTCAGCTGTTAGCATTGTTATTTACAGGTGTAGTAACCACAGGCCATAACTGTTTAATGAGACTGACTTGTCAAGAATGAATTCCCCAAGCAGATCATTGGTGGCAGAGGTGAAGCCTTTCTGGAAGTCCATAATGGGGAAAACCCTTAGCTTTCAGGACCAGGGACTGACTGACTGGTAACTAAATCTAACTAGTTTGACACCATGTTATAATAATAAAGGCTGATGTTTGTATTAGGTTAATGCTTCCACTTCTTGGAAGCTAAGCAACAGTTGCCCAGCTGAATTTCTTCCTTTGAGACACTTGTACTGCTCTGTGTGCCTGACTTTTGTTGATATTTCTTTCTACCTTATTCTGAAATTCATACTGCCATTTAACTCCCCATAGGCAGTGCCCGACTTTGGATTTGTATTGCTCTGAGCAAAGAATAGTTATTAAAGTATTTTTCTGAGTCATATTTTTGGTTGCTGCAGGGCACTTAATTCCATGCATTTTGGCAAAGAAATGCAATCATCCCCATGGCCACTGTTGTGTTTGCAAGACCACCTGCATTGTATTAATACACATATATTTTCTGCAAGACAAATGGGACTTTCTTAAAACTGTGAGTTCTATTCTAAAGAGGTTTTGACGAACTTTGCTCATTAAAAAAAGTAATCAAATAGAGGGCTTTCTAATATTCACCAACTTCTTTATTTCTCAATATGAAATGGTTGTGAGGAGGAATTTCACCTTAGCCATTAGAGAGCTCCTAGCTCAAGTAGGTCATATAATACCTATTTATAAGCATGAATGAGAAGCCCTCTCAAATGAAAATTCATAATTCATTTTTAATACTTTAGAAATGAACAGTCCTCCCCCGTCTCTTCCCCTAATGCTAGGTAGTTCAAAACTAAGAAGAAACACAAGAGTCTTCTTCTTTAAAATGACAGATAACAGGGTTTCCTTTTCTTTGCTTGTTGTATCTAGATATGAGGAACCAATTTCTAAAACAATTTAAAATTATTTACGCATTTCAAGTGAGAACTGGAAAAATTAGATAATCCAAAACAATAAAAAACAGCAACAATGGGTGAGCATCATTGATCATTCATTTCCCACCACATGTCGAGTGTGTCTCTGAACACTGGAAATATAGTAGTGGACAAAAGCTGGCAAAAATCCTGACCCTTGCAGAATGCACTTTCTTGTGGCAACAGACAATGAGGAAGGTGGTTTGGATGGTGGTAAGCATTTTGGAGAAAACACAATTCGGGGAAGGAGGACAGGAGACGGTATGTTGGGGAAGTGGAATTTCAAGAATCTTGAAATTCTGTATAAGGTGGCCAGAGTAACCTTATTTAGAAGGTGGATTTTGAGTAAAGACCTGAAGAAAATACAGGAGCCAGCCACGTGGGTACATGGGGAAGAGGCTTTCAGACAGAGGGAAGAGGAGTCAGGAAAGCCTAAGACGGGAGTGAGCCCGGTGAGTTTATCAGTTTAGAAACGTGAAGGTCCTAATTTATTTTCTTGAAATGGCTTGAGTAGTGGTTCTTCGCCTTTTGGAGACCCTTACAGGATGCAATCACAAATATACATATAATGCCCCAAGAAAATTGGATTTGAGGGAAGAAAGAGACCAGTAGTAGATTGTGGTTGTATTTTAAACAAGAGGTGACAATAGTCTGGAGTACGGAAGTTGCAGCTGGGTTCAAGAAAGGAATAATAAGAAGATGGATTTAATGGAGTTTAGTGAGGGAGTTGATTTAGAGGTGGGGAGAAGATGTCATAGAAAACACTAGGTTTCTGGCTGGGAAGATAGTAGTTCCATTTTCTGGGGGCCCAAGTACGATAACCTGTGATTCCAAGATTCTTAACAGCAGCAAACTCTCCCAGCAAAGCATGCTGGCCTGCTGGACCTGCTTGCTGAGCTCTAGACGTCCTGGGGGTGCAGATGGGTCAGGCTCTTAGATGGTTATTTCATTGAGATGCAGGTCCTGGGCTATATTTATCCTGCTAAAATTATATGCAGATAAAAAATATCACTGTATTTCTAAATTTGCTTTTTAGTTAGGGACGGTTATCAGAAACCTCCCATTTATTCATCGCAAAATCTTTTAAATGGGAGATCTCCTGACGGTCATTACTACCACCTATTAAATTCTTGAGAGTTGTCTTCGAGAGCCCTTTTCCTGTTTATCCTTAAAATAAGAGAGTCTGGAAGGCATAGTTTCCCTTCTCATACCTCGTTTCTTTTCATATTCTCGTCCACTCTTATGACCTCATCTGAATTTCAGATCCACACCCCAGCTCTCTGCTGCTATCCCCGTGTGGATGTCCTAAGCTCCTCCAATTTGACTTGTTTGAAAATAACTCAACATGCCTCTTGGTACACTCTCTCCTTTATCTATACGTGTCAGCTTGGCAAATCTCACCCTACATGCTGAAATTCCAGGAGCCTCCTTAAGCTCCTCCTCCCTCCCCTTCCTCCCTGCCTTCCTCTGGGATAGTGTAAGGTGAAGACTACCAGCCTAGGCCCTGGGTGGGGCAGATCTGGCTTTGCTTCCGGCTCAACCATTTACCAGCCACGTTATTTACCTTGGGCCTCACTTGAAATAGGAATGAAAACACTTAGCTCACAGGATTTCTGGGAGCTTTAAATGAGATAAAGCGTGTGAAGCACTTAGTTCTGTGCCTGCCATGAGGTAAGTCCTTAGGAAGGAGTTGACATTATGATTAGACTCTAGTTCTCTCTCTTTAGTCTATTGCAACTGCCTCCTAATCAGCCTCCCCTGCCTCTATTACCAGCAAATTATTTAATTGTTAACACAGCTTTTAAAAACACAGGCTTGCTGATAGCCCTCGCCTACTCAAAACTTTCGCTTGCATAGCTAAGTGCCCTAGCATTTATCCTGCCTGGGGAACTTCTTCTTCTTCTTCTTTTTTTTTTTTTTTTTAGAGAAGAAGGAGGCCAGAGATCCTTTACAGAATGTAAATCTATTCGCCCCAATTAGGCCCATCCTACCTTTAGTACCCTTATCTCCTGCTAAGTCCTCCACCTTCAAACATACTCACCCCCACAAGCATTCGGATGCCCTCATTCACACATACCCACACTCATGCTCGTACACCCTCCCTTTGGCCCTCTTCTATTTCTGGTTCATTACTCTAGTTCTTCTTTCCTTATAGAAAAAGTTTCTTCTTGTATTTGCCCACGGAAGCCCAATCTTTGTTCTCATATTTGAACTCCTCTGGTGCCGTCCTTCAAATGAAAATGTTTCCAAGTTTCTCCAGTTGGAATCAATTCAATTCCTTGTTCTTTCTTTCTTCCTATGTGGCCATTTGCTTTCCTCTCCTATGGCCCTTGACACAGTGAACCAAATATCCCTAAAGTCAGGCTGCTCTATAATTCAACTTTCTCTGGGCCTCAGGGCCTACGCCTTATTTGGCAAATAATAACTTCTCAATTGAATTGTTTAATTCAATTAGGAAGGTTTTAATCTCTCAGATCTGAATGTAAACATGCGGACAGCACTTACGCATTGCATTTACCCAACCACCTGCTGCTCCCTGGTTCACAGTTTACCTTACAACTGAGTCTGAGAATCATATTTGCATAGCCATCTGTTGTACAAATTGTCAACACTTCCAGATTTGCCCAGTTTTTGTATCACTACACCTTACATTTAGTTCTTACCAGTGAGCCTTTTCAGTGAGGTTTGCCACCTGACAGTGTAGACCGGAGATTAAAAACTGGTTCAACCAGTTCGAAGCTAAAATAGTGGTATCTAGGGGTACAGTGAATGTGGACATGAATTTTAAAGGGTCATGGGTTTCCGAAATCCGCCTTTGTCCTGGTCAGTGTGTTTACCAATGATTGGGAAGAAGATTTCCGTAACACGTTTTCCATGCACGGAACACTGGGGTCTGGCTCGACATACTGTTGAATACAATAATGGCACAGTTTTAAGAAAATCAGACAGCTGCTTCTTGAAACACGGGAAGTCGTTCCAATGGAGAATTCCAACTTTGGGTGAGGGAAATGGCTAAGAACTTTCTAAAATTAGCACCAATTCCCCTGTCCTTATACAAATTATCATTTGGTATGTGTTTCATGTACTCACAGAAAGCAAAATGAAATAGAATATGTTAAATATTAGTAACATTTTATTCTCAAAGGTCCACTTGATATCGAGTCCCCATACAAAGCTGTGAAATCTCAAAGTCTAAACAAGGATGGTGATGCCGTCGATCTTGTGTCAAAGAGGATCTTTTAAAATCTGGTCTAGGAAGAGGTAGTATGTCACAGTCTCGGCTGGGGATTTCTCTGCAGCAGTAGTGTCGGAAAGGACTACAAAATAAAGAAGGTTATTCTACCAAAAGTTAAAGATAGTAACTTTACTGTTCCTAGTATTTGCTCATAATAAAACCATGACACTTTGGATCACATAGAAGTAAGCATTTATTTTCACAGTGACAGCATTAAAGATTATAAATGACTGGATTTTACTGAAATACAGTTTAGTACAAGAGGAAAATAAAAAGTCAGAGTGCAGCCTCAGTGTCTTTCTTCCAAAGTGTAGGCATGGGAAAGCCATAACCCACCCTCCTCTTACTGACTTCGCTCTGTAGCAGGTTTCCACGTGAGCTCTTTGCCTCTGACCCTGACGAAGTCTGCTTGCTGGTGGAGGTAACTCTCTCTACCCACCCAGAAAACATGAGGTTCAGACTTTTGATGGCGCTTCCATGGACTTTTTGATTAAATTTCCTTTGAGTAAACTGACATTTTCTCTGAGTAAACAAAGCCTGTTTGAATTATTTTCTCCGTAAAGCTTTTCTCCACAATCCCAGGTAGGGTTAACCTTGCGCTTCTGTCTGTAGTCACAGCATCGAAGAAATCCCAGCTATAGTTTGGAGCCATAAGAATCATATCCAGGGAAAGATACTTTTATTTACAATCTCTAATTGGTTCCTAAGCAGGGAGGGCCCCTTGCTGTCTCAGTAGGGGTCACGGGGAGGTAAGGGGTTGCAAGCTGAGAGGGTGCCACATCTTTATGATAAGAAAGAGGAATGGAAAATCATGGAAGAAGAAAAGTCTGGAAGGCTGGAGAGGCTGGTGAGGAGAGGTTCGAGAAGCAGAGGAGACAACTGCTGTTGGCAGAGGGTAGATTTGAAAGGGGGGCCTGGAATGAAGTACAAGTCATCGAATGAGTTTTATTTATTTACTTTTTCCTGTGTGAGGTGCAATGTAAACTTTTCCAGCTCCCATGAATCATCTACATGTCTAACACGCAGTTCACACTTGTGTGTGGGAGGGGATTCTGCAAAATCTTGGCACCTGCTTTGCGGTGGGGGCTCAGTCACGTGTGGGCTACATAGCTAGGACTGATCACATATGTGCCCCGATTTGCATGGGACAGGCCCGTTACAGGGATTCACTTCCTGAACTACTTTAATCACTTGAAAGTGCTCTCTTTCAAACATGTGTCTGCTTGGATGATAAATTATAAGACCATACAAAATAGCTTTTGTCTGACTGTACTTTGAAGACTAGATACATGCTCTTCTTAAACTGCCTGGTTACCTGTCTCTACCCCTAAGATTGTGGGCTCCTTAAGGGATAAGACACCACCTTCACTCATTCATCCAACACTATGTATTGAGTTCTGGATCTGTGTTCGGTGCTGGGATAATGATGAAGAATAAGAAATGGTCTCTGTGTTCAAAAATCTTACGACATGGTGGGGAAGGCTGGTATATAACCGATCAAGTATAAACCAAAGGTACGGGCTCGCTGTAGGGCTCCTCTACCTCGGCACTATCATTTGGGGCCAGATGATTCACTGCTGTGTTAGAGTATCCTGTGCTTCACAGGATGTTCAGTAGCATCCCTGGCCTCTCCTGCTAGATGCTGGCAGCTCTCTCTCCAATAGTGCTGATCAACAACGTCTCCAGACATTGCCAGATTCCACCCCTCTCCTCTTCGATCTCCTTCCCCCAGTGAGAATCACTGGTTCCCTCAAGGCTAGACCCAAGGCATCATGGCAGGAGCACCGAACCCACACTTGGTGGAGTTTTATTAATCCTTCATCCTCAGCACCTAGTTGATGCTTAATAAATGCTTGGTAAGTGAATGAAATACATAAGAATCATGCTGTCCTCCAGGATTCTTGGAATGAACTCTAGTAAACTAGAGGGAAGTTTAAGTGTGAGGCCTTAGGCAAAATTTGGGAAATGAATTTTACTTTGAATCATTGGCCTCAGCATTGTTCCCAGAAACACTCTCTGTAGCCCCAAAGGGACTTACTCCCCAAATATCACAGGGCAGATTTTCCAGCAGTTATTTTCCTGTTAATAAACACTGACTGTCAAGCACTTTGGCAAATACCAGGTGCCTGTAAATGCTAAATAGTCATTATAAAGCCACATAAATATTTTAGATTCCATCATCCACAGCAGGGAAAGAAAAAAGCCCAGATTCTAGGAAGAAGAAAAATAAAAGCCCTGACATTCAACTAATGGCTTTTACCCACCAATGAACCCAACTGGTAGCTTGAAACTTAGTATGTCGTGGAAATAAATGTTCTTTGCAAAAGATCATTAAATCTGTCTCACTTTGGGGGGGGTCATCCTGTCCCCAAGTCGGTTATTGTTTTGAAGTAAATGATGACAAGAAAATTCAGAGCACAACCCACATATTCCTTTCACAGATCCTCTGTCCTGAACCAGACTGACACAGAACAATGGGGTGGCGGAGCTGACTGTCAAGATGAACCTGAACCCCATGATAGTTTTTCTTGGACATGCTGAGCAGTGATGAGGGGTTCCATGACCAAGCTGTGTGACCTTGGGCAAGTGATAACTTCTCTGGACCTCCCTTGGTAAGACAGAGAGCGTAGAAAGTAATGACTTCAAAGCTGCTCACAGGACTCATTCTGATTCATTTATCTATAGTTTTACATCCTTAAAGATTCATGGAACTGAGGGGTTCGTGGCATTAATTTTTATTTTGGGCGTAGGACAAAATGACACACAAAAATCAGTCTCTCCACAGTCCTGACATTTGTCCTCAATAGGCTTCTTTCTTCAGTGTGGTGAAACTTCCCAGGGCAGAATTCTGGGGCTGGCAGCCACGTATTGCAGGACAGAGGGGCGCAAGTTACCTGTTCAGTCTGAGCTAATTCTTACCTTTCCATTCCCTGGCTGGTTTTGTGTTGCCTACTATGGACGGAAATGTGACCCGCCAGGTAGCCCTGGGTTTCTGATTACTGAATCTTTCAGTAATTCTCTGAAATCCCTTCCTTTTCTAGAGATAAATATTCCCAGTGACTGTAGAGAGACCGAATGATGTTATCTAGAAGCTGCAATTAAGATATTTTTCCCCAATGAATCTGTTGTCCCCCTAATTGCCAAACCACAATTTCTTTGCTGACTCCTGGGTTCATTTTATTTGCAGTTTTTTTTTTTTTAGAGACAGGGTCTCACTGTGTTACCTGGGCTAGAGTATAGTGGTGTCATCATAGCTCACTGAAACCTCAAACTCCTGGACTGCACTCAAATGATCCTCCTGTGTCACCCTCCCAAGTAGCTAGGACTACAGGTGTGTGCCACCATGCCTGGCTGATTTTTCTGCTTTTTTTTTTTTTTTGTAGAGAGGAGGCCTCATTATGTTGCCCAGGCTGGTCTCAAACTCCTGGCCTCAAGCAGTCCTCCTGCCTCGGCCTCCCAAAGTGCTGGGATTACAGGCACGAGCCACTGCGCTTGGCCTGTAGTACTCTAAAAACACACAAAAACCCATCAGAATAGCTGCTTTTTTTGTTTTAATGTTGCTGCTAAATTTAGAGGGGAAAACCACACACACACACACACACACACACACACACACCTCCTCTCTCCTTTAATTCCTTCAGGAAGTGCCTCATTCTCAATCCTTATTAAAAATGGGAAAGCAGTCTTTGGAGGTTTCTAGGGGTCTAAGTTCATAAAGTGAATATGCATAAAGGCAGCAGAATATCAAGGTTTCATAATTACACCTCTTCATGCATACATTTCCTGGAGTGAAATCAGCTTTGACTTTGGCTGATTTAATATAGCTTTTCTAATTTAAACCCAACCCTTCACGTGTACTTAGCTGTTGTTCAACTTTCAGTGGGAAAAATGGGTTCTTATTTCTCACTTTCACAAACCAGTAAAGATTCTGTTTTCCTAAACAAGAGTGATGAGAGACCATTTATTTCTGACCTCTTTCCCTAATTCAAGAGCTTTGGGAAAGGCAAGCATTTCTGTTTTGGAGAGAGAAACTGTACAATGAGAGGGCGAAGGAGGGTGGAGAGACGCAGGCCTAGGTGAGGCCGCCTGCCTCAACACCTTACTCAAAGTCAAGTTGATCTTTGTCACAAGAACAAAGCTTCAGACAGGAGAGAAGACTGAGTAATCTCATAGCAAAAGAAGTGAAAAAGCATAATTAGGAGTGGAATTTTGTTGAAAATGAAGGCTTGTTAGAGCAACTTGGTTCAACAGGTAGAAAGAATCAACTGGAAAGATGTCGAGTTGAATCACAACTGAAAGTGCCGCTTGTTTTGCTATCCCAGGACGCGTGGTAGCACGAGGAACACTCAGATAGATGTGTGGTTGTTTCAGACTGAAAGTCAAGTGCGTGGAGGGGTCTGAATTCTAGTCGAGGAGTCATGTACACGAACATTGGAGCTTGGAGCGCATTCCTTTAATAAGCACTTATTGAATGCCTGCTCTATGCTGGGCTCTGTCCTGGTTAGGACTGGTTCTTTGGGGATAGCAAAACCAGTCCTACCTTCAAGAAGCTCATTTTCCAGGGTAGGAAACTGACAGAGAAGCAGAAAACTGAAAATGTGGCACTGTTCTTGAATCATAGATCTGGGAGAGGTCATCTTGTTCATCCAGGAACATTTTTCTGATTTAGAGAAATAAGTTTACTTAATACTGCTCCTGTCAGGAAGTTGTTCATATATAGTCTGGCATCAAATCACTTTATATAAGCGAGAGTATAAAGTTTTGGTGAATTAGCTTTATTTTATTAGACATGGTAGAGAAGAGGTTTCTCTCCTTTTAAAACATTTAGAAATTATATGAAGTCTGAATATACAGAATATTACTAGTTCTCTACTTCTCCTTGGAGGAAATTTATATCTGAGTCTTTAAAAGGATGGCTCTTATACAAGAGTAAATCTTTAGTTTTCTGATTACACATTTATCAAATGGCCTCCCACAACCAGAAAACAGATAGATATTAGTAACCAGTGACTAAGAGGAAGCTTTGGAAGTTTATTAAATTAGAATTTACCTTAAAACACAATTATTAATCTATTTTAAATAGAAAGATATGAATTAAGGCCAAATCTCACATTTTCAGAGAGGAACAAAGACTGCAGTGATGCCAGGTGTACTATATTTTGATTCCATTTCCCTCTTACAAAATGATTAATGGGAACAAAATGCACAACAGAAAAACTTTAAAAGCCCATGGTTGGGCAGACTCCCTATACATGGTAGTATGCATGCAGCAGGGACAATATGAGAAGGACCAGAGTCTAACAATCTGAAATAGCAAACTCAGTCTCTTCTGAGATGAGGCATTATCTTAATAACATCGATGCTTATTGTGATTTTCAAAATCTTTTTTTTTTTTTTTTTTTGAGACAGAGTCTCACTCTCTTGCCTGGGGCGAGTGCCGTGGTGTCAGCCTAGCTCACAGCAACCTCAAACTCCTGGGCTTGAGCAATCCTACTGTCTCAGCCTCCCTAGTAGCTGGGACTACAGGCATGTGCCACCATGCCAGGCTAATTGTTTTTTCTTTATATATTTTTAGCTGTCCAATTAATTTCTTTCTATTTTTGGTAGAGACGGGGTCTCGCTCTTGCTCAGGCTGGTCTCGAACTCCTGAGCTCAGGACGATCCGCCCACCTCGGCCTCCCAGAGTGCTAGGATTACAGGCGTGAGCCACCGCGCCCGTGATTTTCAAAATCTTGATGTTTGAAATGTGGCAGTCCTGATGAGTACCTCCAATATCTGTAGATGCAGATTCTGCAGTGCATAGCCTATACTTTTGGGAGTTCTCTTGTATGTTTCTCTTGGAATATACATTTGTGATTAGCACAACCAGTATTAACCACAGTTCCTAGCACACAACAGGAACTCAGCAAATGTGTGTTGAATGGATGATCATAACTCAGATCTCATCCTTAATGAAGGTCATTAACTTCATGTTTAATACTGCCTTTAGGGAACTCTGGCTGTGTTGGAAATAGTCCTTGTCCTTCAGATATTTGATATTGTGTAGGGGGGATCAGATGAAATCACATCTAACCAAAGTGCAAGGCAGTAGTGGTTTTCACACAAAGGAAGATTTTTACGCAGAGCCATGGACATTTACAAGAGGGAGAAATCATGTATCTTTGGGAGTAAGAATGTGAATGGTGAATAAATGCTTCATGCAACAGATAGCATTTGAGCTGGGTCTTTGAGGATGAGTCAAGTTTTGATAGGCTGAGATGGGAGAGGGGAGCAAAACCTTCCAGGTAGCAGGTAGAGGCCCAACAATTATGCAGAAATAGGAATTTATACAGCATGCTTAAGAAATGGTGAATAGTCCAGTTTGACTAAAACTTGGAATGTGGGGAACAGTGGGAGATGGCTCTGAAAAGTAGGTGCAGGGTCATCCTTGAACGCTGCTCCAAGGAGTGTTTTTAATTCTATAAACCAGTGATGGCCAGTGGCATAAACACAGCTATTTTAGGAATGATGGATTGGAAGAGTGAAAGACAGGTCAGAGACCACTCCACATGGTCTCCATAGATATGACCTAATATGATCAATTCTTTCCTTTCCACGGCCCCATGCCCACCCTATTCCCCCATAACTGTGCCAATTCTTAGGCATGAGGCTTTCATAAAGCCCAGAATGGGCTCCCCGACAACCCTGTCTTCTAATCAAGAACACTAATCCCATGTAGTTTGGTCTTGTTTTTTCTAATTCTGAATCAACAATTTACAGAATGAGTGAAAATAAAAAGAAAGAAAGAAAGAAAAGCCAAGAAAGGCTGTAGGAGATGGCTTAATTGGGGTTTGAAAGGAGCCATCGGATTTTTGCAGAAGCTCCCTGAGGCTGACTGCAGCAGTCAGGGTTGGATAGACTCCTCCTGCTCTTGCTGTTCTCCGACCATCTGCTGGGTTGCCACATACAGAACTGCAGGCATTGGAGACACCCAGGACGAAACTTATAAAGAATTCCATTATTAAAAAAAAAAAATCACATGGGATTTCTGTATGTGTGTCTTTTTTTCTTCCATTATTGGCTAGAGGAACTGTCAGTGGCTTTGAACTTCACTTTTTGAACCTCAGTGAGAAAGGATACTGCCAAAGCTAAGGGCATGCAGAGCCCAGCACTGGGTCTGAGCTTGTCTGCTGTGCAGATTTATGCCTGTCTTGGGGATTTCTCCCTGGTAATTAAAGCCTGACTCCTGAATACTTAAACAGGGCTTGAATTGAATTTTTGATGTTCCCTTAGTATCTCAAGATTCAGAGAAAAATATTTCTTTCAGTAGCAGCCCCCTTAGAACAAGTTGTTTTTATTTTATTTTTCTTCTCTGGGAAGAAAATTCTCTTTGTAGGTCTTTTTGGGAGATTTCTTCAGTAGCATAAGATCTCAGGGTCTGGGTAGAGTCAAAAGTTGGGATTCAAAATTTTCACTCAGATCAGAGGTCATTTGTTAGGGATGTGTTTTGGGTTTTTATCCTAAAGAAATGATTTAACATGTGTGCAAAGTACAAAGCTAATTGCTTATAGTAGAGAAAAATTCAAAGCCATGTAAAATTCAAAGTTCAATAATAAGAGATTGGTTAAATAATTCATTTTTATCTCAATATAATGGAATGTTATGCAGCCATTACAAAGGAAAATGATTGGAGTTAAATAATAATGAATATAAAAATACTACTAGAGTTATCCTACCTTAGTTTTTCTTGGTCTATGAATTGATAAATAAACTGCTATTAAGCATCTACTGTGTGCTTAGCACCCAACCATCATGCTAGACATTTGTAATTTAATCTCTGTAATAACCTTTTAATGTATAGGTACTTATAACATTTTTATGGAATAGATAGAAACTATACAGGTCAAAACTATTTTATTTGCAAGTATCAGAATCCCAAATAAAACTAGCAATCACACAGGGAAATTCAGTAGCTCACATAACTAGAAAGTCTAGAATGTGCTGGCTTCAGGTGTGCTGGAATTCAGGGCCTCATTTTTTGTTGGTCAAATCTTTCTAAATCTCCGCCTATCTTTCATTCTCTCTTCTCAAGGATCTGCTTATCTCTCATCAGCTTTAGTCTTTAAACAGGCTCCTTATATATCATGGGCAATGTGACCACCATCATCTAGATCCACATATACCTGGCTTAGTAACTCTAGAGAAAGAAGAAATTCACTGCATAGATAGATAAATCCAAGAGGAGATTTTGACTGCCTGGCTTGAGTCACTTGATCACCCAACTTGATGATGTTGGGTGAGGCACCATGATTGACAGTCCAACAAGACTATATGAGTGGCAGAAGGATTGTTTCCCCAAAGAAAGAGGCTGGCAGGTGCCTACTATTAAATTATTTCCCCCAACATTCTGGCACTAACCATCCACCCAGTAAAAATCTCTCCCTTCCATTCAACTAGTTTCTATTCTTTGTCAATGCTCACTGACTGTATAAGACTTCTTTGACCACCCAAGCCAGTAGCAAATGCTCTTTCCTATTGATTCCTGTGTGATATCTCCATCACTGGTAATTAAAACACACACACACTTCCTTTGTGTGATGTCTCTTTGTCTCGTTTGCCAGCTTGATTATTGACTTGATTATCGACTTGACTGCCAGCTCTAGCATGGTGAGGACTTGTGTATTTCATGCCACTGCAGCCCCCACACAGCAAGCGCTCAATAAGCTGATAGACGTTCTTGGCTTTTCTTTTTTCTACTTCCAGGTAAAAATGGGGTGGAAGAACAGCACCACGGAGAAGAGCATGTCCCTGGATCTCACTCGTTGTACAATACTGTGCAAGTTGCTTAACCTCTGCAAATCTGATTCAACATCTATAAAATGGGTATAATAGTAACTGCCTTAAAGGTATTTGGAGAATTAAATAAGTTCTATTTTATTTAATTCCTGACCTTTGGAAAGTGCTCAAGATAAATGGCAGGTCAAACAATGGCATGTAACCTCACTTTTCCTTAGCCTCAACTGCAATTTTCCAAAGTTCTTTTTCCACTGTAATAATTTTATTTTATTTCATTTTCTTCGGTTTTGCAATTTCTAGATTGTTAATAATCTACATACTTTTCTGCCCATAAGTGTGGTTAGTCAGTTGGCTAGCAGACCAATAGGCCACAAATAAAAAACTCATTGCAATTCAGGCTTAGCTGTCTATTTCTTGAGACAACACATAAAATGATTAGATGTTTCCTAGACATTCCAGAACAACATGGAGGAGGATTCAAAGTTGCAGGTCTCAGATAGGTGGTGGAGTGAAAGTGAGATCACGCCTTGGCCAAGCACTCAAGTGGCTTCAATAACCACGGCCCTCATGAGGGATTCGAGCCAAGTTTACCTAGAGTCACTTCCTGTGTGTTCCCAGGGCAAATTTTGAAGCACTTCCTTGCATGAATCTGTACCTTTGATTAGGATCCTGCTAATAAGCAATGGAAATGAAGATACCCAGCTGGGAGCAAGAGCTAAGAGGGCTGCAAGAAATCCAAACTCTGGATTTTGTGCCAATTATTTGAATATCAAGTGAGCTGTGGGTGTTATAGCAAGACATTCTTAAATTGCCGAGAGCCCCAGTGAAGCTAAAGCTGTGTGTGTGAGTGTGTGTTTGCTCTGGATTCAAAGGAATAAATTTAGCGAATAGTAAGGATATTTTGCCATCTTAGGGGGGTAGGGTGGGGAAGATCTCACCACTTTAAAAAAAATGATGGGGGAGGGTGGAAGTCTGAGACTATTTCCCAGCCGGATGGCCCCATCAAATTTTCCAAGTTTCTTCCTGTTATACTATTGTGTTCTTCACACTCTTCTGCTATTTTCAGACTTGCTAGCTGGTTAGGGATTCAAACTCCTGTTCTCTGGAGGCTGGTTGGTTTAAAGCAGTTGTACACTTTTTTCTCTTTTCCTAAAGCATGAGATCTCAGTGCCAGGGAGGCAATGGCATAGCTAGAGGAAGGGAACAGAGCGATGGGGGACAGAGTGAAGCTCCATGGGAGAGCTGATTGCATTTGTCAGTAATGACTGCAGCTTGTGCTGAGTTTGGAGGCTCAAAGAATAAAAAATAATATAAAAGATTGTTTGATGTTAACAGTGCAATAAGAAGCCTTTCAAAGCACTTCTGAAGATGAGAAAGTCAATAGATTTGGACTCATCCACTTGTCTTTCAGCCAATCAGTCCATTGAGACTTAATAAACACCAGCTACATAGAAAGCACAGTATGGACACCATGGTAGATAATGATAAGGCTTGATGAAAATAATGTCTTGCCTTAATGAGCACCTGCTGGGCGCCTGGTGTTGTTACAATGGCTTTATGAATTTTTAATAATTTATTTAATCTGACCAACAACTTTATAAGTTAGGAACCATTGTTATTTTCATTTCACAGGTGAAGAAATGGAAGCGCAGAAAGGTTCTATACCCATGTGTCCAAAGTCACATGAATGGTAGATGGTGGTACTGAGATTTGGGCCCAGGCAGTCTGGGTCCAAAGCCTCAACTCCTGTTCCCCACTGTCTCCCATTGACAGATTTTGCCCTCAAGGGGTATAGGGATAAAGTAGTTAGCTTGAGGCCAGGAGTTGGGTTTTATTTGGCTTTGTGTCCTTAGTGCCTGGCACAGGGCCTGGGACCCAGTGGAGCATAAACAGCCATGATCATTACTCCTGAATCCAAGAAAGAACTTTGTCTTGTTATCTAAAAGGAAATAGCACATGAACTTTTGTTTGATTGAAAAACACAAACTAAAAATCAACAGTATCTGAGGATGCTATAGAAAAACCAATATAAGACAAATTATCAAAAAAATTTATGGATAGCTATTCATTAAATAGGAAAATATAGTGCCCCCTTTTCTTCCCACCTCTCTACCATTTTGAGAGTCTTGCCAAGACTAATTCTGGCAGCCCTGACGTTAAACTAGTGCCCAAGTTGCTTGGAAATAATCAATTGGCTCATATTCCACAGATAGATGTGGAGTCGGGAGCAGTATCAAAGCTCCTGAAGTCTGCTGGGAAAACATGAGAGTTCTTTGATGATAACATCTAAAACTAGTCAAGGAATTTGAGTTGGCATTATTTTCCTCTCTAGGATGCCAGCTAGATCAGAAGGCACAGCTTTGGAGAAAGATACTACAAAGCCGATATGTCTGGATTGGAGGGAAGAGTGTGTGTGAGTTGGGGGTATCTAAGAGAGGGGACACAAAAGGGCACCAGGGCAGCCAGAGCTAGCAGTGAGGATCATGGACCAAGAGAAATAAACACAATGAGAGGTAGAGAGTTCCCTGTTAAGTGAAATTATTCAGAGAAAAATGAAGCAACTTCTGAGCTGAAGTCAAATAGACCTGAATTGCCTCTGGGGCAAGTAACTTAGGGAAAGGCTCTTAAACTTCCTCAGCCTCGGTCTTTGCATTTCAGTAACAGAAATTAAAATATCACACTCAAAAGATTATCTTAAGGATTTAAAGGGAAGACATATGAAAAGCATCTGGTGCAGTGCCTGGCATACAGCAGGTGCTCAATAGCTTCTGGTTGTTGCTGTTAATCAGGGTTTCTCGACCTCATCACTATCGGCATTTTGAGCCAGATAATTTTTTGTTGTGATGGGCTGCCCTGTGCACTGTAGGATATTTAGCAGCATCCCTGGCCTCCACCTGTTAGATGCCAGCAATATCACCCTAGTCGAGACAATAAAAAATGTCTCCAGACATTGCCAAATGTCCCTGAGGAGGGGATGTATCTTAGTCCCTTTGTGCTGTTATAACAAAATACCTGAGACTGGGTAATTTATAAAGAACAGAAATTAATTTTCTCATGGTTCTAGAGGCTGGGAAGTCCAAGATCAAGGCACCAGCAAGTTCGGTCATCCGGCGAGGGCTTCCAAGATGGTGCGTTGTCGTGGTATCTTCTGGAAGGGAGGAATGCTGTGTCCTCACTTGGTGCAAGGGAGCAGAACACTACATGAAGCCTCTTTTATAAGGGTCCTAATCCCATTTATGAGGGAGAAGCCCTCATGGCCTATAAACCTACATGTCCCACCTCTTAATACCACATTGACAACACCTGAATTTTGGGGGGCCGGGTGGAATGATATGATTTGAATTTGTCTCCCTCCCCAAATTCAGGTGTTGCCAATGTGCTAGTATTAAGAAGTGGGACTTTTAAGAAATGATTAGGCCATGGGAGCTCCTCCCTTGGGAATGTGAAGAAGGCCCTATAAAAGAGGCTTCATGCAACGTTCTGCTCTCTTGCCCTTCCGCCTTCCACACCGTGAAGACACAGCAACAGGACACCGTCTTGGAAGCAGAAAGTAGTCCTCACTGGACAACTGAACCTGCTGGTGCCTTCATCTTGGACCTCCCAGCCTCCAGAACTGTGAGAAAATTAATTTCTGTTCTTTATAAATTATCCAGTCTCAGTTATGTTACTGTAGCAGCATAAATGGACTAAGATGGGGTAAGGGGCGTGTCAGGGGCAAAGTCACCCCTCCCCTCCTCCCCATGAGTTGAGAACCACTGATCTATGTGGGAAAGGGAACCAAGTTCCCCTGGCTATGCTGGGCCATGGCGTTGACACATTTCACATTTCATTTTATTTTAAATGAAAAAAGGAAAGACACATTTGGGGCATTGCCAAGTTTCCACTAGGTCCTGATTTTCTAACTGAATGATGAGTTCCCTGGAATGAGAGGAAATCTGACAAAAATGGATAAGTTCGGGCCAGACATTTTCCACTAGCCCTCTGAAGGCACTGACTCCAACAAAAGATGAGAAGAGCTGTGGGCCCTGGAATAATCACTTGAATTTTTTAAGCAGTTCACTGCCTTTATTAAGACTATTGGGCTACAGCGCATCTCTTTGTTTAACTAGCTAATTGGAGAAATGTACCAAATACAGTGGGAATTAAACTTCATTTAAATTGTAATTAAGAATTCGCTAATCATAAAAAAGTTGAAAAAGAGCTGAGGATGTAAAATCTGATAAAATAGCTAGCTGGTGTACTGGGAAAACTGTAAATGCATTAATTTATTTGCCTTGATCTGTGGTGCCAATTCTGGGAAATTTATTTGTTGATGCAAAACTTAGAGGAGTTTAGATTCAGAGTTCATTTGAGGTTAAGTCTATACCCTTTTGTATTGTCAACATTTCTTGTTTCAAAGAATGAGGAGGTGGAACACACACACACACCCCACAAGCCAGAGAGTCGGATTCTGACAGATGTGCCTACGACTAACAATATTCATACTTTGGGGGCTTCAAATGATGTTATTATTGTTAGCATCAAATACACTGTACTTGGGGCAGAACTTCCAAAAAACAAAAAAATAAATAAAAAGTCCTCCATTTAGCCTACTGATTGACTTCCAGATGGTCTGTAGTGGTATTTACAAGTCCATGCCACTGGAATCAGGGGAGAAAATGTCCTTGCTCCTAGGCGGAGTTACACTTCCTTCTCTAGGTTCCCAAAGCCCATCTACAGACCTCTAGCAGGCAGCCTGTAGTAGAGTTATAATGATTCAATAATTTTCCTCTGCAGACTGAATGCTTTTAATTCACTCATATATACATGTTGCTTGGCTCATTGAAGATACTTATTATCTATTAAAATGAAATATATTTAGATGTAAAATGGAATTAACATAAGAGGGAGGAGAAAGGGGAAAGAAGACAGAGGAGGAAAAGAGGGGAGGAGAGAGATTTCTCCACAGTTTCTGAATAGCTCAGAGACTGCAAAATTTGATTTCCATATCTGGTTACACCCAAATAAAGGTGTAGCTGACAGTTAGGAAATAGCATTTGACTCTGTGAGTATCCTGCTCCGTGCCTGTACCCTGCTTTCCTCCCTTCCTTGCTCTAGCATGGGAGAAGGAGAGTTTGAGTAACACAACCCCTTTCTTTTCCCCTTAAGATGGATATAGAGATTCTTCCTAATTCCTCGAGTAGTTACTTTAAGCCAAACCTCTTACAATATTCACTGAACATGGGATGGTGTTTATTACATACTCACTCTTAGAGCATTCTGTCAGCCTTGTAAGGTAAGTTACATTTTAAAACCTACTTTGCATTAATATGAAAAAAACCTAAAGCCTCACTGTTTGACCTGAGATCTGAAAATGGCTCAGAACATCCTGTCACAGAAATCTAAGGCAGGAGATCGGCTTTAAATCCATACCCTAAGGAACATGAAAAAATGATGTAACCTGATGTGACATTTCAATTCTGCAATCATGCACCATTCAGGTGGCCGTTTCTGCTTTTGGAGAACTGATATTTATTCTTCTGTACAAGAAGGCACTTACTGTAGTGGCATACAGTAGCTGGCTGATTTCTTTGGCCCAATTTTCTCACTATTATGTCATTCAGCATCATTAACAATTATGTCACTTCTAAAGACATTCAGATTCTTATTTTTTCCTTAAAGGTAGGTAATCTTGTCACACACATTCAGTAGAAAAAATATTTTTAAAAATAGCCATTGATAAACTCGGCCCCAGTCTTCCTGAAACTGGCTCACAACTGCTTGTGAACATACAAGAATCAATCCGGGTAATCTCTGATTTATAATACACATTGATCCTGGCCACCTTTAAAGCTTGTTTTCCCTCACTGGTGCCTTCTATGTGCAAGAGAGGTAAATGGCACTGCAAGCAGAACACTCCAGTAGTTCTAGCACCATTGATACTTGGCAATCATTCCATAATTCCACATGGATTCTGGAGGCAAATAAAAACCCTCTATGACAGTCGAATGACCAGAAGAGCCTGGGGGTTACTGGGTGTGGTTTATATATTTCCAGAGTTACACAATACAGGAGCCGTCCATGGGGATAAACCAATTTGTCTTACCTACCTCCACCCCACTAACTTCCGCAGCATATTGTCTACCAGGATCTTGGGGCCTCTTACATGGTGGTTATGGATTTGGGCTCTGGATTTGGTCCAAGCCCTACACCCTCTGCCTGTTAGTGATGTGACCTGGGATAGTTGGTAACTTCTCCAAGCTTCCCTTTCATCATCTATAAATGTGAATGATAATATAAACTAGGGTTGTTGTGAGTATTAAATAAGCTCAACACATAGTAAAAACCCAATCAATATCAGTTACTGTTATTATCATCACCGTTATCTTCCTTGTCACTTTCTTACATATTGATCTTATTTGTGCATGACGTATATGATGTCATGTCCTAGGACACCACAAATCAGGATAGGAATTTGTTAATTTCTGTCTGCATAATACAGTAACTTCGCTGTTTCAGACTAAAAGTTTGACTTGGAAGAATCCCAAATTACAGAATTAAAACAGAAAAGCATGTGTTTGGTTAAAAACAAAACAACAACAACAAAGAATAGATGACAACCAAAATAAAATTGCCCAGGTAATGATTGGTAGCCATCTTTCTGAATAAGTAGGATTGATTAAAAACAGGCACAATTATTGTTAACATCTGAACAAATGCTTTTCTAGTATTTGAAAGTTTTCCTAAATATGAACCACCCTCTTGAGATTTTGCTCTTACTGTGAATTTGCTTAAACCTGCTCTTCACAAATGGTAAAATAGCACAGACTCACTTCCCCAATCACAGCCTTAGCATGGTAGGATTTGAATTGATAAGCTGATCTATATGCAGTCTGATTTTGTGACTTCTATGACTCAGGCCCTTTTTTTTTTTTTTTTTTTTTTGCGACAGAGTCTCACTCTCTTGCCTGGGGTGAGTGCCGTGGCGTCAGCCTAGCTCACAGCAACCTCAAACTCCTGGGCTCAAGCAATCCTACTGTCTCAGCCTCCCGAGTAGCTGGGACTACAGGCATGCACCACCATGCCCAGCTAATTTTTTCTATGTATATTTTTAGCTTTCCAATTGTTTTCTTTCTACTGAGCTCAGAACGATCCGCCCGCCTCGGCCTCCCAGAGTGCTAGGATTACAGGCGTGAGCCACCATGCCCGGCCTCAGGCCCATTTTTAAATTAACTTTTTTCTGCTAAGTAATGAGCATTTAAGTTTTTTAATATCACAGAAGTTTTATCTAGGAGCCTTTCCTTTTTTATTACTAGAATTATCTCTCTCCCTGCTCCCTGCCCCAACCCCCAACGATGTAATAAAACGAAACCTATCCACTGTATTACACAATTCAGGATTGCATTATATCCTGCTTGATGGGAAAGACTATTTACACAGAGATGAAGTAGTACACCTTTACAGGATGATTTCGTATGAGTAGAGTGTTGTTTTATATAACCAAATAGATTTTTTCCCCCACTTTATGGGCAAACTAGCTGCATCGATTTCTTCTGTCTGGAAGTCAGGATATTTCCTTGGACTTTAGAATTTTAGAATGTCTACATGTACCTAGGAATTTAGGTATGCATGTTGGTTTTATGGTATTTGCATAGCAATCTCTTTTGTGTACCTATCTGTATGTCATGGGAGGGATGAGCCAAAGTTAGTTGACTCTGTTAAAGATATTTTAAAACCATTGAGACTATTAGTTCCAATTTTGAGGTGGAAAAAAGGGACATCTGCACAAAGGTTTAAATTCTGCTTCATTACTCTTCTTTTTCTAAGTTAACATTTTAAACTGCTACAAATCTGAACATTTTCTAATCCCCTCAAACTTAACAAGAAAATTCTAAAAACAGGAATTTCTCCCAGTTACCCTTCACAATTTGTTTATTTTAAGGTTCAGATCTCTATAATACGTAGATTAGAAGAGAGGTTTGAAAATTAATTTTATTCCCATACTCCCTAAAATAATTTTAAGAACTATGTTCCTACTTGCATAAAGTTGACATCTAATTTTGTTTTTATTAAAATCCTAAATAGTTTCAAAGAACGTAATTTCTGGCATATTGTTAAGTATTGCTATTTAAAGCTATAACTATTATATTAATTTTAAATGTATCCAATGGAATATGATATTCTCTATCACCCATTAAAAATTTAATTAACAAGTCTTCTTTAACAGTTGGAAATTTTACATTTTCCTTTTGTTCTCTTTGAACTTGTATTTTCATTATGCTTTTCTCACAGAATTATAGCCTAATGTAAAATAATTTGGAGAAAAACATTTTATTGATTACCCCATTATATTTCTTAGCAAGAAAAATATGTACACAAATTTAAATTGTATTTAATTACTTATGACTCTAAGGCTTTAAGTATTAAATTTCTTCAGGGTTGAGTGCTCATTACAAATATTATTAATACACAATTGTCCAAAACAACAACATAAATGCATTATACATTTAATAAGTAATTATTACATTTAAAAAGTAAAACTATTATTGAAAACTTATAATTCTTGGATGGGCTGTTTTAGTTCATTTTGTGTTGCTGTGACAGAATCCCTGAGACTGAGTAATTTGTAAAGGAAAGAGGTTATTTAGCTCCTGGTTCTGCAGGAGGGGAAGTTCGAGATTGGGCGGCACTTGTGGAGAGGGCCTCGTGCTGTGTAAAGTCACAGTGGAGAAATGGAAGAAGAAATGGGCGTGTGGGGAAAGAGACAGGGGACAAAGGACACTGACCCACTTTATAACAACCCACTCTCCCAAGAACTAATCCAGTCTCTTAAGAAAGACATTAATCTGTCTTGATGATCTCATCACCTCTTAAAGTCACTGCCTCTTAACACTGCCACATCGGGGACCAAGCCCCAACATGACCTTCGGTGGTGACAAACCATATTCATACCATAGCTCTCTCACTCTGTCTCTCTATTTTTAATATGCTTTTCATAAATATTAATTATTTATAGAATGGGACATGATTCAGCATGAATTTTCTTTCCATTCTTCGTCTTATAGATGTAAATGCTGAGAAATCTTGCATAAATGACTAGATGAGAATAGATGGACTTGTATTATAGCAATGTCATTAATTTATTTCTTTCTGAGTTACATGTCTGAGATCACATAGTAATCTTTCATCAAAAATTATTTTTAATGCTATATCAACTGATGAATAGATATGGACTTTTAATTTTATTGAAAGCAAAGACTTGGAAACCTCCTTATATCTGAAAGGGTACATTACCCAGGCATCAGAATCACTCACTTTTGTCAGCACCAGTATTTCAAATGGCCCCTTTTTTTAGTGCCTCAAATGTTTAGTATTCTGTGAATGCGCTATGTGGTAAGATCTGGGTTGGTAAAGAAGGATGCGTTTCTTTTGTGAAATGGGAGTAGGTGATTAAGAAAGAAGACAGCAAAATATTTGGCCATGCAGGGGATTCTCAGGAAGATAGATTTTAGGCAAATATGCATGTGAAGGCTGAGAAAATTTAAAGTTTATTTCCTTAAAATTACCCATGCCCAGGTACCCCTCTGAGAGATTTTGTGTCCCCCTGGGTCTATGTGTGCCCATCTTTGGAAAGGTTGGGCTATATTGATTTCACCCATATGAGGGCTGTGACATTTGTATAAGGCAACAGAAAGTGAGGTGGGGTCTGGGGTTGGTAGTGGAAAGAGAGATCCAGAGATGAAGAACTCCATTTCAAACTTAACAGTTCTATGCCCATTCTATCACATACTAAGGGAATAACCCATTTCAAATAAGCACAAGTCATACTGTCTAAATAACCAGTGAGAAAAATGGTTGACTAACTCCATAATGCTGGAATTATAAATAAATCTGCAGCAAGCCTCACTCCTCTCTCCTTGATCTCATGAGATTTCCAGACTTTATTTCAGAGAGGTTTCTAGCAAGTCGTGTGATATTTTCCCAGCCCAGAAGCACAAGAGATTGACAGCCGTCATGTGTTTGTTGTCTATCCAAGGGGTTTGGATAAAAAAGAATGAGATTTCCTTTCAAATACCTACCCTGAAGGCTGAGATAACTCCAAGTCCTTCAAGCATTAGTGAAAGAAATTAGAAGGGACAGAAAAAGTTATGTCAAGAAGAAAAGCACTTACAATGAGCGGGCCTCTGTTGTTTTCCCGGTACTTGTTCTGGAAGAAGATGTAAACGACAGTGGCAGCCAAAGAGTAGAGGAAGGCGAAGACAGCGACGGTGACGAAGAACTCTGCCGAGGACGAGGAGTCACCAACCAATGCCAGCTTCTGCCTCTCCTTTCCCTCGCAGGTAGGCACCTCAAACGTCACCTGGTGCAACCTAAATCGCCAGATTTAAGGAGACATTCTTTAAATGCCATGGAGACACAAATAGATGGCTTGTGTCTACATCTTCCAAAGCAAAATGAGATATGCCTTGGGAGTTTTATGACATGCCTACGTGACAAATTCATTAAGGAATTTACAGAGATGATAGCTAGAAACGTGGAAATAAATATTGTAGTGAAACATCATTCAACTGGTTATCATAACAGGTGGTCACCCTGGAGAGAGGGGAGAGGGAGGGGAAAGGCAACCTGAAGTGATTACAAATTCAGCTACGACATCCCCCTGCTTAAATTCTCCTGTGCCTTTTCTCTTCAGCACAGCCCACAAGGCTGTAGATCACGACTCTCTAGCTGTGTGTTCAGCCTCTTTCCCTTCTACTGTTTTCCATCATCCTGTTCCAACCACATTGGCCTGCTATCTGTTTCTCAGTTACGTCAAACACAGAACTGTCTTAGGGTCTTGTCCTTGACTGTCCCTTTTCCTAAATTGCTCTGCCCCATGACATTTCCCATGACTACCTCCTTGACATTCAGGTGCCAGCTCAAACATCTGCTGGGAGTGCCTGTTCCTGCACTGATCTAAATAAAGCAGCTCCTTCCTTAGACTTTCTCTATCACATCACCTTAATGTCATTCATAGCACCCATCACCAGGTAGAGCTGTCTTGGTAATGAATTTGAATGCTCATTTTGTCCTGTCTCCACAGCCCCCTCAGCTATGAATATCCTGTCTCCATGATGGAGGGGATCTTAGTTTTCTTTTTCTCTGTGTTTCCCAAACGCCTGACATTTTTAGACACTTGGTACGTATTACTTGGATAAATGAATGTTCATTCTCAATTCTGTAAAATGACCAATTGATCCTAATTCTATTGAACTTTTATAACTTCTGTTTGATAAGTTCTATCAGGATAGCATCCAGGCTCAATATATTAGTCGATGGAGACAAATAAGATGTTTGGGCAATACTTTCTGCTCAGTAAATGACACCTATGGAAGATGTGTTATATCCAATACAGTAGCTTGTGATGTGAACTAGAACTAACTGGTGAGATGTAATTTAATATAGGAGCCAAAATTCTTCTTCAGAAATGACTATTAGGGAGGCCTTTGAAAATAGACATTACCGAGGCTTACACATGACCATAAAGTCATTATGAAAATTAGGAAAGTCATTAGGAAAATTAGCTATCAAAGTAACAGTGGTGAGAAAGCCATCGACGAACCTGGTAAATTCAAATTTATGATTCGGAAGTATTTTTCTTACTAAGCAAAACTCGATCCCTTGAACACAGACTTGTTGTGCACATCCTCTTCCAATTTAGATAATAATGACGATAATAAAATAATCATGGCAACTAACACATTGGGTCATTTCTCATGTGCCAAATATTGTGTTCTGTATGCATTAATTAATTTAGTGCCTACAAGAAGCCCTGTAACGTAGGCCCTTTATTCTTCTATCCCCCTCGGCGGATGGGGAAACTGATTTGTTCCAGGCCGCATAGTAAATGTTGGGCCAGGCATTGAAATTTCTGTCTACTTCAAAACCTGATTTTTTTTTTAACTTTGAAATTGACCTGTTTATGTTAAATAATGAGGACATTAACTAGGATGAATTTTGTTCCAATGTGAAGCTCATGGACCACTGGCATTAGAATCACTGGGGACTTGGTTAAAAATGTGTATTCCTGGGACCCCACCCAGACTTACTGAATTGGAATCTCTAGGTTTATGGCCTAGTTGACAGTGAAAGCAGGAAAATCAGTCCCCCTAAGTTCCTTTTCTCTCAAAAAGTATTCCTTTTTGTTTACTGCTTAACTTAGCAAAGAACTATATACACAGTCCATTCGATTTTGCTTGTGGATACTGAACTTCCTCACAGAGAGATTTTTTTCTTAACAAACACAAATGTGTACAGCTTCTGTAAAATTCAGGAAAATTGAAGCATTCATTATGGTTAGATTGTAGAATCTCTTTCCTGCCCTTGCCAGTGATATTAAAATACACCTGAATAGTTTGGTCTGTGAAAATGCTGAAAAATGAAATAGATTTAAAACTTAATCATGACAATTATTCTGATACAGGTGATTTTCAGATAATGTACACATATCCTCATTTTTTAAAATATGTCATTCATGGAACACATTTTAAACAAACAACTTTATAGTTTACACAATGGCTAGGTGCTGACAATAGAGAAAAGATGGGATGGTGCCTGCCCACATTGAACTTCAAGTTTAGAAAGAAAATATGGGTTTTCTGAGAGGAGCCCTAGGCTAGTCAGAGGTGGGGTGGTCAAGGTAAGATTCCCTATGGAAGTGATTTTTTTAAGTTGTAGCTTTAAAATTGAGTAGATATTACCCAGATCAAAAGTTAAGAAAGAAAACACAATGAGATACCACTTCACACTCACTAGCATGGCTATAATCAAAAAGATTATAAGATTGGAATCACAAGTGTTGGTAAGGCTGTAGGGAAATTGAAACTTTATACATGGCTGGTGTGAATGATAACTGGTGCAAGCAGTTTGGAAAACAGTCCAGCAGTTCTTCAAATAATTAAACATAGAGTTATCATATGATCCAACATTTCCACCCCTACATACTTATTCAAGAGAAATAACATTTGTCTACACAAAAACTTGTACGAGAATGTTCATAGCAATATTATTCATAATAGCCAAAAAATATAAGTAACCCAAATGTCTATTAACTGATGAATGAATAAAATGAAATGTGGCATATCCATACTATAGAATATTATTTATCAATAAAAATAAATGAAGTACTGATAAACATATGACATGGAAAAGCCATGAAAACATGTTCAGTGAAATAAGCTGGTCATAAAAGACCACACATTATATGATTCCATTTATATGAAATGGTCAGAAATAGGCAAATCTATGGAGATAAAAAGTAGGTTGGTATTTTTCTAGGGCTGGGGAGATAGATGGGAGAACTGGGGATGATGGCTGAATGGTGTAGGATTTCTTTTTGGGATAATGGCAGCACTCTAAAATTGATGGTAGTGATGGATGTACATCTCTGTGAATATGGTGAAAGACATCAAATTATACATTTTAAGTGGATGAATGTAGCGAATTATATCTCAATAAAGTTGTCAGAAAACAGCTAGGAAACAGCATGTACCAAGCTCCTGCATAGGTGAGGCGCATAACACGCAGAGGATTGAAACGTGGGTTGGGGAACTGGAGGATGGCAGGAAAGGGGATGGAGGTGCAGGATGAGATGGAGAAGTTGCCGAGGGGCCCCCCAGGTGGGGCTTTGTCAGGCGGGTTATACATTTATGTCTTTATCTTCAGACAAAGATGCAAAGATTTTCTTAGAATAAACAACACGTAAAACAAAAACCACGTCACCTGTCACAACTATTTGGAGACGTGCTTGCTCACTTTCCAGGTACCAGGATGCACCCCAAGATCAGCATGTCTCCAACATGCCAGTATCCTCAGCTAACACACATGTGCCGGGTCTGCAGTCTTTGTGTGTGGTGGGGACAGCAAGGAGGGGAGAATAAAATAATTGATTTCTTCTATGCAATCGGCTGAACAGCATTATTTTCCCCATTGCTACCTTATTATGTTGACTTACAGGATTTTTAATTGTGCTTATCTTTACAAGGCAAAAAAAGAGAGAATTCACTGTGTTGGATTTTTAGTCAAAAAAATCCAAATAGTGAAATAATGGAGCAAACAGCTGTATAGTTGTAGACTTTTTTGAAAGAATGAGATGTTTATATATTAATGACAATTATTTATTTTTTGGAAAACAAAGAGTGCCTGAAAAAAGAAAAAAAATATACTGTGTTTATTAATACCAATGCTCTACAGCTGGGTGTTTAGCCCACCAGCCATACTTGCGTGAAATCAGGAGAAAGAGGGGAAATGGAAGTGAAGTTCTGAATTAGTGCCTAATCTGTGGAAAGGGTGGGAGATATTTTATTTAAAAAAGAGCATGGCAGCTCAAAATACTGTGAACATAATTTATGTAACTAAACATTTTGAATGCTATATATTACTAAACCCCCACCCTCCCACATATATAAGAACAGATTCTTTAAGCAGCAGTTTTATATATATGTATAAATGCATATATATTTTATATGTTGGGGGAGAACAGTTTATACTCAGCATGTGTTTTGCAGCTATAATAACTTTGGAAGCAAATATTCATTCAGAACGTAAACGCAGGAAAATAAAACTGTTTTATACAGATAGAACATGTCAGTGTACGGAATCTGGAAGATGACGGAGCCACCTCTGATCTTGTGGGGAACTAGTCAGGGAACAACTGCTGAGGCTGCAAAAGGCACCAAATCCAATTTGTTGATTTCAAATGTCTAATTCTCTTCTTGGCTGGCCTGACTCAATCAAGAGGTAATTGAATTTTGTTGGGTTTTGCTACTGCATTGTGGCTATCAATGAAAGGCCTCCATTTTAGAGTAGTTCCTTTTTAAAAAAAGAAAATTTACCAACACTTACATGGAACCATTGAAAACATTTCACGGCTGCTTCAATTAAACAAAAGGAACTGCTGAGCACCCACAGGTTTTAGTTCTGTTTGTAGGACCCGGAATAATATTAAATGTAACTATCCCTTCAGGGAACTGGAGGAAGGCAGGTTGGTGTTGCTTTATTAATAACAGTGTTTATAACGACAACCACCAACATATTTTTTTGACTTTCAGGCATTGTGCCAGGTTCCTTTTTTTTTTTTTTTTTCAAACAATACATCAAGTAGGTATATGTGCTAAGTTCTTTATCTACTTGCATTTCACTTGATGCTCCTAACTCTGTTTGGTAGGTACTATTACTATTACCATTTTTATAGGTGAGGAAACTGAGGCTTGGAGTGGCTTTAGAGCTTGCCCGAGGTCACGTGGATAGTAGACAGCAGAGATGAGCATTGAACGTAAGCAGATTGGGAGGAGTTTACCCTAGTAACTACCGCACATTTCTGCCTCTCTGCTTGCAAACTTACAGCATCCTTAGATTTCCAGTGGAATGTTTGTACAACACTGACCAAGTCAGCTTTCCCATGCCATCTCATCTAGTGGTAGACTGATAGTTCATACTGAATAGGATTCTCAACCAATATTTGTTCTGCTACTGCCTTGAAGTATGTAAATTAAGCATTGTACAAGGTACCCAGCAATGATAGAGTTGAATCCCCATAGACTCACCAATAGAAAGTCATTAAAAACTTCCTAATTTTCAAAACTTGTCTTGATTTATTCTAATATTTGCCTCAGAACATAGCAAAGGGCAAAGGAACATGATTATCTCATGTACTGAAATTGTGATCATCGTAGTGTGATTTTTTTTTTTTTTTTTTTTTTTACAAAAAGTGCAACATCTGGTAAAATACAGCACATTTTCATCTTTAGGTAGCATTATACCATTATGGTCATCTGGTAAAAAAGACTTTTACATTATTGATAGTATCTTTCACCAGATGTGGAAGAAACTAAGACGAAAGCTCCTAACAATTCATTTGGGGTGGCTCAGTGCAAGACAGTGATGACGTGTCCCAAGGATAGTGACCTGCCCAAGAGCAAATGTGGGGACTATCAAGAGTATTGGGGAACCAGCTGCTGTCCTTGACTTTCTGATAGCTGGAATTAAAGTGGCCAAGGGCAGATCACAGGGCGACTAGCAAATTGTGGTGCTGAGCGTGTTTTCTGTATACCTGGTCGTTTTCTGCAGGCCCCGTTTCAGTCCTGTTCCCAGTCGACAGGGACTGTAATCCTTTTGCTCCATTTTTCTCCTCTCTTCTGAATATGAAATATTGGCATTTATCTGGTTTTAGATTGGCTTTTCTTTCAAAAATTTTTAAAACAGTTTTATTGATGTATAATTGATGTCCAATAAATTGCACATATTTAAACTACAGAATTCGATCAGTTTTGACACGTTTGCACCGTGAAACCATCACTGTGCTCATGATCATGAACCTATTCACCACCTGGCATCCCTGCTAGCTGTGTGTGTGCATACACGCATAGTAAGTGTGTGTGTGTGCACATTTACATACACACACACACTCCTACTTAACTCAGCTTGTATCATTAGCAATGTAAATCCCTACAAAATCCTGAGAATTTCTGTAGCACTTTCACACACTCTATATCATTTTTTTCTCCCAATAACCCTCCCCATTTTACAGATAGGAACATGGACGCTTAGCTATCTTTAAAGAATCATCAAAGATCCCCTACTTGGCACAGAGAAGAGGCAAACCCAGCACCCAGGCTTGCTGATAGCCAGCTCTAAGTTGTTTTACTTATGACCCAAATTTCATTTCTAAGTTTTCCAAACCACTGACATCTCCATTATGCTCAAGTCCTTCATTCATTCAATAGTGATTTATCGAACCTCATATGCCAGTCATTAGATAGAGACCCAAAGAGGGACGACAGTGAGTTGTGGGGATGGGCATGGAGGTTATCTAGGAGGTTGAAAAAGAAAAACCCCTCTCTGTCACTTCCTTTGGTTCTCTTTCTGTATCTGAAGCGTGGTATTTGGTGATGCTATTTAGGATGATGATGGTGGTTTCACTTCTGCTACTACTGGATGCCAATCTCCAACTGACATTTATTGAGCACATACTAGGCCAGGCCAAATGCCTTTACATATTATCCCACTTAAACCTTCAAATTTAATGAAGTAGTTATTATTAATTTGTTGTATTTTTATTGTAGGAACAAGGAGACGTATTAAAGTAGAGCCTTGAAATGGAGTCTATTTGACCCTGAAACTCTTGTTCTTAATCTCACATATAAACAATATAATGCTATTAATTGTTTTTATCAATCCCATATCTGCTGACTTTTTGCAACTTTCTAATGGCCTTCTAGCAGCTGACTCTCACTTGTTGCTTACAGTCATCTCTCCAGAGGAGAGTGGTCATGGGATGAGTGTATAGGCACTGCGACCATTTGTTCCATCACTCCCTTGGCTTATGGGTGATTCCAAACTGGTTCTAAAGACTCACATTGATTGGAGTCAGGTTTTCCTTTATGCTGCCAGCACCTCACAAGATATGTTTTTATGCTGTCATCAAAATCTGGGGAGAGAGTCTGCCTTCCCAGAGTCTCGGGGTTTAGGATCTATTTGGAGTAGAAAAGGCAAAAGGGTTCAAGGTGGGGATTGAGAACAGGCTTGGGAAATATGCCCACCATGGTGAGAACTGAGAGAAGGCTCCAGCAATGGGACTCAGGTTGTTTAAGTTGGAAACAAGTTTGACGTCTTCAGCTTGCAAACGGGAATGGAGAGAACTTTTCTAAAATGCAAGACTCACTCATGGAAGGTGACAAGGATCAGTATACCTGGGCTGCCTCTACTGAGAAAAAGAGTCGTTACTAGGCTCTATCCAACATCAAAGCAAGTAGAAATATAAAACAGTCCAGTACACAAACAGCTCTAGGAGAGCCTCAAAGATTCTAATGAGGCTGTTCGTTCCCAGGAAGGTCAGTGGTCACTGAGATGATTATGCTTACACTCCCATCTCTTAGACCTAAGAGATGACCTCCAGCTTCCTTACGTTCGGGTAAATGGCATTGTTTGGGTAGCAAGAATCATTTTTCCCAGACATGTTCTTCCTAACCTTGGTTGAATCAAAAACAGTTTCATCTCTAAGGCTTGCAACAAGAGCATGTATTTTCTAAAAATATTTTCTTTAAAAAGAAAACTACGTGAAAGACAAAAATGCTATACTTTTGCTCTTAAACAAAATAGGGGTATTTCTCCCTACTTTGGTTGTGTATTAAGTGTCTTAACGTTTATTGTCTCCATAGGAGGAAGTTTTCATTACCTTTTGTCCTCTCTACTTTACCATTACAAAAGATATATATATATATATATATATATTATACACATACACACACATATATTTAAGAAGGGTAATAATAGCTGTCAAGCACCGTGAACTTAGCTAGGCATTGGAAAATGCAATCAAGGTTACTGCAAACAATACTCTTTTTCTACACTGTTAATTGCACTTACACATTTGAGGATAGGGCTGGAAAATTACTGCCCCCTTCTAGCATGTAGCTCCTATCTTCATGTGCCAGAAATATATTTATCTAATTTACTGGAAGTGTATTGTGCTGTTAAGAAGGATCTTTTCAAATTTCACACCCCCAAGTTTGTATTTATGTAGATAGACATATCAAAATGAAAATGTAGACTCCAAAAAGTTATTAAAAAGGAACGGCTCAGCAGAGGCCAGGGCATGATCTAAAGTGGAACTTAGGAAGTAAAATTCTATCAACTTATAATGGCTTGCAAAAAGGCACTGTCGTGCTTGCTAAGCTATGATTTATTAATTTTGGTTTCCTCAAATAGAATTTGAGTAATAGAGAACTAAGATTGCGTCTACATTGTCAAATTAAAATAGATAACGAGATAGTTATCTGTATATTTCAGGGAAAATCCTTCCTTCTTGTTTTTCCTGAACTGTGATAATCTACCTACGTGAATTAAGAAACAAAAACAATTACAGAGTTGGTTTTTTCAAAAAAAATCTTGACTGTCCAGCTGACAACTGCTTATACATCCATTTTATTTGGTTAGTATAGAAATATTTCATGAATAAACAATTTAAAGGATTTGATTAAAAGATATTTACAACATTCAGGAAGACACAGGCGGCATAGGAGACGGCAGCAGAAATCTGCCTGAGCTGCCCTTATGTATAGAATTTATGTCATATTGATTTTGTTCATTAGTTCAGTCAAGACGTGCTGTCTGTAAAAATTCAACCCACATAGAAATTTTTAAAGGAGGAAAATGTAAGTTCCCCAATAATTCCATTCCCAGTATTAACAACTTAAAAAAATCAAAATTAAACAGTCTTAAAAAATAAATAAATAAATAAAAACAGTCTTTAATCTGTTGTTTATTGCCTAATAATACGACTTATACATAGCTTTCTTTTCAAGAAAGATATAATTTATTCTTACCAGTCATATGATATATGTACAGGACTGTGAATTACCATATTGTACAGGCTGTGCTGTATAGCTACATGGTGAAGGTTATATAATAATTTTCTAAATAGCCCCCCATTGGTGAGCATTTTGAATATTTCACATGCATATTCATTTCTCTGGGTCATATTACATAACTTTATCAGATTCTCAATAGGTTTCTAACTTCCAAAAGGTTAAGGTTTACTAAACTTGATCATTTTCGTGACCTAGTGCTGAAAATGGAAACAGAGCTAAGTTCTAAAGCTTTTGTTCAAACTGTTTCGTGAGCCCACATTTCGTACAGCATGATAAAACCAATGGCAATCCTTCCTTCTACCCATTACGTACATCACCTACTCTCATATCTGGGGATGGCATAGAGAAGACTATTCAAGTATTAGTCCAGTTGATAACATATTTTCAACACTCTCCTGGCCTTAGCATACCTTCTATTTTTCTCCATTTTGTGTCCAATGGAACACGACCTTTTAACTTTTTTTTCCCCTAGTTAAAAGACCATATAAAGCAGCTCGACCAATCACCAGCTATGTGGCCTTGGACAAGTCTCATGTATTTCTGAGCCTCAGTCTTCTCTTCTGCAAAATGGAAGAAATAAAAGCACCTATCCTCACAGGTTTTTTTGTGATGCTCAAATGAGATAACGGAATATACTGTACATATCATGGTGCTTGAATGTCATTGGCAATTAAAGATACTATAAATACGTGACCTGCAAAGAGTTTCCAAAAAGTTCAAAATTAAAGGTGTAAGTCTAATTACTAAAGTTGATTTTAAAAATCCAATCCTTTCCTCCATTCTTTGAGCCTTAAGAAAAAAAAAAAAAACAGAAAAAAATCCACATCCTTTCGAAAAAGTAGATTTCAAAGACCTGGAAACAGGCATATTCCATTATTATGTGGCTCTGTCAAAAAATCACTCGATCAAGCAGTTATGTGGTCATTTTCTGTTATGGCTTGATGTCATTTCATTCCTCACATAATAACTGGCCTTACTGATTGCTCGGGATAACGAACCTAACGGAACTCTTGCTGGGTGGGAAATTCAATATATACATGCCAGACTATAATGAAATAAACAGTAATTATTTATGCATATAGAATAAAATGCAATCTCCTTTGAAACACTGAAAAGCTATTGCCTTGTCAAGAGGCTTTGGAATTGTGAATTTCCAATTCTTTAGTTGTTAATGTCACCATAAGCACAAATCCTTTTGGAAAAAAAATGCCTAAGACACAGGAAATATTGTTCATTTTCGTTAACTAGGCACAGTTTGTTATACATATTTATCAGTGTGGGATAGAAAAGTGCCCTTTATTGTCAGCAAATATAACGTCACCCATGTTTCTACTGCTTTGCCAGTGACTAGGGGATTAATCATACGATTTCCAAGTTGCACTTGAAGCATGATGTGTAAGAATTCATTTTCCATTCAGCAACCAGAAATCTTTTAAAAGCATAAATCAGAGCCTTTCATTCCTCTATGTAAAACTCTCTTCCAACGGCTTCCCCTTGAACTTGGCCACATTCAAACCCCTTAACATGGCCATCAAGACTGACAGCACCTGGATCTCGCCCATTTGTTTGCTGTCATCGTGCCTACTTGCTTCTTTCTCTCCCTAGCACACCCCCGCTCCCATACCCATGGTCTTTGAATTAGCCCCCATATTCTCTAGGGTCAGCTTCATACCTTCATTCAGGTCTCAGCTCAAATGTCACCTCCTGAGAGGCCTCCTCTGACCACCTGATGTAAAGGGCACCCCCCACCCCTAGTCATTCTCTATCACATTCTCCAATCGTATCGCTTTTATTGCCTTATCGTGGTCGGAAGTTATCCTGTTTCTTTGTGAACCTGTGTTTTGCCATCTCTCCCACTGGGCTGTACGCAGCATGAAGGCAGGGGTCCTCCTTAGCTCCCCCTTTATTACTGAGCATGCAGGCATCTCTGGTTCACAGTAAACACTCAACATTTGTTAAATAAAGAAGGAAGGAAGGAAGGGAGAGAGGAAGGGAGGACAGAGAAAGGATAGATCTCATTAAGTTCTTAGAACAGTTATTTGTCTGGAAGCTGATCCTGCTCTGACCTTGTGGAGCTGCAGAAAGAGATGCCTCACCTGTTCTACCAGAGGAAAGTAAGACCGAGAGGTGAAGGCACTTGATCAAAGTCACAAAGTGAAAGAACCACAACTTGAGTTTCCTGCTCCTGGCTTAGGAGACCATCCGCTACTCTGCAATTGCTTTGAGGAAGAATCTCTCTGGTGGCCCAGAGTGGCCAGGTCTGGAGGCTGGACGAGCCGTAGGGACAAGGAGTCAAAAGTGGCAGCCACCCCTCTGGCTTCTGGGACCTTTTGGAGAAACTCCCTGGGAGCCCTCTTGCAGGTCTGCTCAGCCAGGCTCTTCCCACAGACCCGGGCCTGTGTCTCTCAGCAACACCGATGTCACCCAGTGCTGGCTTTGCCCCAGCGTGAGCACCAGGCAGATCCGGCCTTGCTGCAGTACTGCACTCCCAGCCTATGACTTATTCATTCATTTGTTCCTTCATCTATCTCCTGTGCCCCAAACATTGTGCTAAGTACCACGGATCGCATGGAAAACAATATGGAGATGGTTTCTGCTCTCAAAGTCTTTGTCCTAAGAAAAGGCAGAGGACTGAATGATCTGTTTTAATAAATGTCAATGAAGGCTAAGACTGGGGATATACAGGGGACCTCAACTAATCTAGAGCACCAGCAAAGGCTTCCCAGGGGAAGTGATGTTTACGTGAAGTCTGGAGGGTTGAGGAGGAGTTAGTTAAGTGCTAACTAAGGTGGGGAGTTGGGGAGGGAAGGTGGAGGAGGGTTCCAAGGCCTGGAGGTGAGATATGTGCAATTTGAGCAACTGTTTTCTTTTAGAAAAGGGAGACATAATTGCCATAGTAACTTCATTAATCATTAACAATGATGACGGTAACAAGAGCTAGTAGGTATTAATTCCTGCCTTTGCGCCAGCCACTATACTGTGTGCTTTACATGCCCTATTTCCTTTAGTGTTTACAACAGCCCCGAGAGGTATAATCATTGTTATTCCTATTCTACAGATGAGGAAACAGGTGAAGCCAATCATATACACCTGGTGCGTCTACAGAGTGTCTTCCTGCACAGTGGTGGGCACTCCCCTGTGACTCCCCATGCATGCCTTAAGCTCTCTCCAGGCAGAGTGGATAATTCTTCAGCTATTCCCAGGGACCCACCCTTTCCAGTTCCCTATGCACCTGTAGAGAAGCTGTGTAAACTAGTTTGTTAAAAATCCATTGGCTGAAAAATCAATTTGCCAAATAATTATTTGGCCTGAATCTGTCAAGGAGAGTTAATTACAGCTGTTTTGCCAGTGTCTGAGGTTGAAGTTGCTTCTCAGTTCAAAGGCCAGTGAGAATGTAGATGAGTGTGTGTATGTGTGTGTGTATGTGTGTGTGTGTATGTGTGTGTGTGTGTTTGTGTGTGTGTGTATTGGCGTATCCCATAGAGGACTTGGTCCAGTGCAGCTAATATATTGGAAATACTTCAGAAGACAAAAACTTATCTTTCAGCAAAATGATTATTTGGAAAGTTGGCTGGGAGGGAATGGCTTTCCTGCTTATTTAGTTTTTATTAGAATTAACTTAGAGGCCCTCAAGGCTACCCTGAATTGCCTCCAGAGAAGAATTCTTAAGGAATGACTTGACATCTTTGAAGTCATCTTCTTTTGGGGTACAGAAGTGAAGCTAGCATCACTGAGAATGAGATTTGCTTTGTTCTTCAAGCTGCCCAGGAAAAGGAGTGAGATGGCTTCCTTTTCTCACCCCGTTCTAAAATCATGTTTGTGGTCTCAAACAAAATTCCATTATGTAAGTTAAGCTCAGACACTTCATGTTTATCCAAGCCAGCGTCCTGAACTTCTGTCTCCAAATAAATCACCCCAGTTTGGACCCTTCTTCAATGAAATGCAGTTTTATTCAGTGTCTGGCAAGGATTTTATTGGAAAGACTTTGGACTTTTTAATGAAGCCAAATGAAACTAATCTATTTATACGAGGGTCAAAAAGTCTTTAAAAAGGAAAATGGTTTTTCATCATTGGAAAGATCTCGAAAAACCCAAAAACAATAAGCAACCTCCTTTTATTTATATGTTCAGGTCTATCTTCTATTAGTATTTTTCTTTTTGATTCACAGATTATTTAAATGAAAGAGAACAGAAGCTAAATTCAGCTTCCTCCCCTGATAATTAAACATCAAGGTCAAAACCATGTGAACATGTGCTATAAATAAATCTTACAAGTAATGTAATATTCAATAATTTTGTGTCGCTTCCTAGAAATACTTAATGGTTTTGAAAACTCCAGATCAGAGATTCTTAAACTGTGGTTTGGAGACCCCTGGGAATGTCTAAAACCCTTTGAAGAGGTCCATGAGATCAAAACTATTTTCATAATAACACTAAATGTTATTTGTCATTTTCACTCTCACCTTCTCACAAGTCTACAGTGGGGTTTTACAAAAGTGACATGATGTAGGATGTAGTCATTGTTCTGACAGTTCATGGAATGTACATTTAAACATTCTTGTATTTTATAAATTTATCAGTTTTGATTTCTAATATGGTAAATATCCGTGGACATAATCCACAGAAATAAAAAGCTCTTTGTGATCCTTAATCATTTAAAAAATGTAGAGGGGTCTTGAGGCTTAACATTTGAGAACTGCTCATCTAGATAATGAGTTTTGACTTTCAACAAATTACTTCATTTTGTTTATGCCCATTTAAAATAATTCAGGCAATATGGGCATATAATGGCCTGATTCACCATTTTACATAGTCTTTCCTTTCACTTGACAGATATTTATTGAGTACCTACGACATGCAAGTCATAACACTAAACGGTAGTTTTTTTTGTTTTGTTTTTTCTTTGTTGAGACAGAATCTTGCTCAGTTGCCCCAGGTAAAGTGTAGTGGCATCATCATAGCTCACTGCAACCTCCAGCTCCTGGGCTCAAGTGATCCTCCTGCCTCAGCCTCCCAAGTAGCTGGGATTACAGGTGTTCTTGGCTAATTTTTCTATTTTTAGTAGAGACAGAGTCTCACTATTGCTCGGGCTGGTCTCGAACTCCTGAGCTCAAGTGATCCTCCCACCTTGGCTTCTCAGAGTGCTAGGATTACAGGTGTGAGCCACTGCACCTGGCCTAAGCAGTCGTTCTTATTGTCATTGTCAAAGAGTGTGTACCAGCTCCCTGTCCTTGTCAAACACTGAACAAAGTGTTCTTGTAGCCAAACTAGGACTTCCTAGATATTCTCTATCTCTGTGGTCCCCGACCCCTGGGCCACAGACTGGTACTGGTCTGTGGCCTGCTGGGAACCTGGTCCAACAGCACTAGTTGTTAGCGCCTGGTGATCAAGGGAAGCTTCATCTGTATTTATAGCCACACCCCATCACTCACATCACCGCCTGAGCTCCGCCTCCTTGTCAGATCAGCGGCAGCATCGGTTGTAAGAAAACAAGCTCAGGGCTTCCACTGATTCTGGGTCATGGTGACTTGTATAATTATTTCATTATATATTACAATGTAGTAATAATAATAGAAAGAATGTACGCAATAAATGTAATGTCCTTGAATCATCCTGAAACCATCCCCTACCCTGTCAGGTCTATGGAAAACTTGTCTTCCGTGAAACTAGTCGCTGGTGCCAAAAAGGTTGGGGACCACTGTTCTATCCAGCTGACTGTTCATGCCTGATCCAGAAAAAATGAGCTTCTAACTCAGGTTATGAATGTTCCCCAGTCTTTGACCATTTATTTAACTTTTCTAGGTCTCTCAGGCTAGAAATAGGAAAAGGGAGGTCAGACTTAGTGCATTGGGATGGTCATTATCTCTCTATCCTTTGTGTCATTCCTAAGAGGAGTCACGGGCTGAGGCCTCCGTGTGGGTAATATGCAACATGAGAGCAGTGTTATTTATCTTAGTATCCCCCGTGAAGTGGGCATCTGATGTTGCTTACCTGGCAACTATTCTTTCTTTTCTGAACAGTTCCTTGATTTTCAGCTTTGACCATGAGAACTAGATCCGATCAATTATCATGTTTTATCCCTTGGGCTTAAGGATCTAAAGCATGTGCGTTGAATTCTTCTGTAGGATAATGAGGCCAATATAGAAGAAAACATGTGGATAAATAGAGAAAAAGACATTCTGGTTTCTTATTGTGCCCCTAGCACCATACCTGGCACATAGCAAGTGCTCAAAAATATGGATTCAATTGACTTTGACCTAACTTCCTTACAATTGACTGGAGCACCTCAGATAAACACAGAGGCCCACATAACCCTTTATTTTGAATGGGCATCAGCTACAGAAATACCCACTGGCACCTTAAAGTTTGATAAAAATCCATTTCTTCTCTCCTATCTTTTTTCTTGTTTGGCTGCTACCTTATACCATGTTTCTAGCTTTTTAATTTCATTCCAAGTGCTCTTTTGAGAAGGTAGTTGTTTTATATCAGGACATTGAATATGTTACAAGATCCCAAAGCATTCTTTTCTGAAAGTAATTTTCATTTTGCATTTCTATGTTTAGCTCCTCTGGGCTCCCAAACCTTGTGAAGGAAATTTCACATGTGGACAATCTATGCCAACATTCATGGTCTGGATTTCAAGCCAAGGAATAGGAACCAAAGTGGGTTAGGCAAGTGAGTGGGAAGAGAAAGAGTTTTATAAAAGGAGGATTATAATTAGCAGGATTCAGTACTCAATAGATTTGTCTCCTTTAATCAAAGAAAAAATTCACCCAAAGTTAAGATTTCCATCTGAAATCTACATAACTATTCCAGAACCCCACATACATAAATGTTCAGTGGGTCTGATGGCCTGTGGTGACTCAGGTCAGGAGAAAGGACTGGTGCATGCTGGCGTCCTGTAGAAAGATTAAGGCCAATAGCTTGTAATTCTGGATATTTCGTTGGTAGAGTTTTATAAGAAGCCATGTTAAGAAAAGCTTACTTAACAAATCTACCTTCTTCCATGTGCAATTAAAGCGTTTTCTTCTGAGAAATTTCAGGTAAGATTTATCTCTTGTTTATTGTCAAGACTGAGTCCAAGACTCTCATTGCCAGTTCACTGACCCTCCTTCCCGCAAAGCTGCTTGCCTCTGCTCCCCTTCACCCTTCCCCTTTGTGGTGGGCAGGATAGAAGCTTCACGGCCTCATTGTCGCAGCCCAGGAGCACTGACCATCAGAGGTCATCACCCTCACAGCTCCCATAGAAAAATCCAAGTTGGGTCATGTCCATCTTGAAAGCAATCACCAAGGGAACAGATGCAGATGCACTAATTGGCCACGCTGCAGTCAGGTGACTCATGTGTTTGTGTGTATGTGTGTGTGTATGTGTGTGTATGTGTGTGTGTGTGTGTGTGTGTGTGTGTGTGTGTGTGTGTGTGTAGGGGGTGAGAGGAGGTGGAACTCCACATGAACCTCACCGAATGGGTTCTTCATTGAAAGGAAGGGTTCTAATACCAGAACATAGAAATAACACATATCTTCTATATGTGTCTCTTCCCTAGCAGATCATGTCTGGGTCTTTATCTCTCTATCTCCGATGCCAAGTTTTGCATTTTTTTGCAGTCTATACAATGCTCAGTACATATTTGCTGAGTGAACAGAGATACAGTTATACACAATATTATATATGTCTTACTGCATAACAAGGATCAACTCTGTGTACTCTCCAACGTGGAATTTGACTGAATTCATGTCTGTTACGTTGTGGCCATTCCCACCCTCCTCTTTCCCCGTCTTATGCACAGGCTCATTTCTTTTACTGCACTTCTCCACTGAATCGACGTTAAAGTCCTGCTCGAGTGTATTTCCTCCACGAAGTCTTCCCTGATGATTACGTGCTTCATTATCTTCCCCGTCTTTGAGGACCTTGTTTTCTGCACCTTGTGCTTCAGCAGGAAAGGGTTGTTAGACCAGGGCTCTGTGGTCAGACTCCTCATGTTCGAATGTCCACCATTTGCTTCCTACATCACCTTAGTACATTTCTTAATATCCTTGTCTGGAGAAGATGATCATAACAGTATCCACTGCACAAGATTAATGCAAGGATTAAATGATAGGTATCTGTAACAAGCTTAGCACTGAGCCTAGTGACTATTGTTATAACTGATAAATAAATAGCTGTGCTCCTTGAACAGATAACCGTGATGTTCTGCATCATGCCCACTTGAGTTCAGGCAGCCCCCATACATGTTGATACGCCTCCTACATTCAGCTTTTTTCTCTCTGTTCAAGAGACTTTTCTGCCCAAGAAGTCTTGCTCCGCTGCAAGCAGGCACAACTGAGTGTGTGGGAATTAATGCTTTCGGATTCATCCCTATTGTCTTAAGGTCCGCCTTAGGGAAACCCAAATTAAGGGAGCTCCCAGCAGTTTCCACTGTGAGAGTCATTTCTTAGCATATGTTCACTTTGGGTAAGAACCATACCCTTTTTTTTGTAGCTTTATATTGCATGGTGTGCTTTGTGGACCTACAGTCAATAACTATTTGCTGAATAACTGATACATTTTGAGAAAATTTTTAGTGTTTGGATTCTAGAGAAGGAAGTCCTGTGATATTTCTCACCACAGCTAATGAGACTAATTTTCTATTTGCTTTCTTATTAGGTTCGAGTTTGGGACACACATGCACAGAAGCCTCAACTCCTTTTGGAAAATTTAGCTTAGGAACTAAAACTGAAAATGAGCCATGAAGTGGGTTTATTTATACAAATAACTTCACACCTCCCTTGATGAATTTTACTTTGCTGTGGAATCACCCGTCTACTGAATGACTAGTACTAACATGTGAAGATGCCAAAACATAAACCCCGAGTTACGAAGTTGTGTATTTTTTTTTTCAGTGATGCAAAAACTTCAATCTATGAAACTGAAACAACAGATGTCCTTGTGCAGAGGTGGAAACAGAAGTGGAAAAGAAAGAGAGGGCCTTTGCTTTCCTTCAGCTAAACAAGTGGCTAGAACAAATCAGGACTCTGGTCAGATGAGGTTTCTTTCCTCCGAATACAGATAACTAGGCTCCTGTGCGTTTTATTTATGATTTACAAGCAACGTGCCATTTCCAGGGATGATTTGGCAACTATAGATTATATGAAGAATAAAATAATGTTTAAAAAAGTAAAAAATAGAAAGTTTTGTTAATACCGTGTGAGGTTAATATCGAAGATTATGTCAGTTAACTATTGCCATGATAATGCTGCATAATTAATGACCTCCAAACCCGGTGATTTTAAACAACCACCACGTATGCTTGCTGTTGTGTCTGCAGGTTGGCTGAAGTCGCTCTACGTCACGCATGTTCATGCTAGGGTTCAGGACGAAGGGAGGTCCCTCTATGTGGAGGAAGCCTTCTGCTGCTGATGGTGGAGGCACAGGAAGGCAAGCAGAAACACACGATGACTATTAAGGCCGCATCTGGAAAGTGACATACTGTCACTTCTGACTGCTTTCCATAGCATAAAATAAGTCACCTGCCAAGCCCAAAATCAATGGGGCAAGGAAATACACTCTGTCTCTGTGAGATCAAGGCAAAGGTGGCTTTGCAAAATACTAATTGGAGCAAGGGGAGGAAGAATTGTGACCAACAGCTCTTTGTAGTCACAATTAATAATATTTATGACCAATTAATAATATTAATTATCATTAACTGCTGTGTAATTTTCATTATGCCCTAGCACATTGGCCTTCTGCAATTTACTAAACATATCCTCACCTTTACATTAATCATTCTCTCTGTTTGGAATTGTTTTTCCTTATGTCTCTTCTCTTGCTATAATGTAAGTTTCATGAAGGCAATTGTTAGGGTCTATTTTGTTTACGCATAGTGGTTTCTTATCTCTAGATGCCATTGGCTGCTTAACTACATGGATACATGCATCCAAAAAGTCTTACTGATCAAAATTCATTGTAAATTATTAATCCTTTTGTCTATGTGATAATCTTGTTCAGATATTTCAAACCACAGTGTGCTTAAGTTGCAGGGCAGGGAAATATTGTTTTAGAAAGACAATAGTCTAGATAAAATTTATTCACCAGAGGCTCTACTTCCCACAGCAATAGACTCATGATTCAACTTTTACATTTCTTAGGTTTATTGACAACCAAGGCTAGATGTTCCAATGAAATGTTTTAGGATCTTGTAACACAGCTGTTAATTGTGCAAGAGTATTCCATGTGTCAAGAAGAATTTCTTGCTCTTTTTAGGAAGCTCAGCTTATCCTGGGACACTTGAGGACTGAGTTAACAGCTCACAATTAGGAGGCAAATATTTATTCATTATAGCATTGATTTCCATAGGTAATTCGAATTCAACATATGAAAATATTTAAGGTTTAAATTCAAGACACTTTCTGTGATTAGAATATACCCTGATATTATAGAATCTTTTCACCAGAAGATACTCTTTTGTTCACTTTTCTGTTTTTAAGCATTTGTTTACTTATTTAGTAAACATTTCTAAATGCCATCAGATGCCAGGCTCTGTGCCAGACCTCAAAACACAAAGACGAATGCCTCAGGAAGCTTCTACACTAATAAGAGACAGACACACAAACAGATAATTACTTGGAGTATGATTTGGGCTGGAATAAAGATGTTTGTAATGTTCAACCAGGCCTTTGGATAAAAAGAGGTCAATGTTGAACTAAGGATTCAAAGAGATTTTCTAGGAGAGAGAAAATTTGAGCCAACTCATGAAGGAAGAAGAAGAAATTTGCAGGGCAGGATAGGAAAGTTGGTAAAAGTTTGTAGACAAAGGGTAGAGTGTGTACATAGTTATAAAAAAGTCTCAAAACAAGTCATTCCACAGATTTATCATCTGAGAGAGAAGATAACTGACTCTGATTTTTCTTTTTAAATAACAGCCAATGTTGACATGTGATCCCCAATGGGGCAGTGTTGGGAGGTTGGGGCCTGGTGGGAGGTGTTTGGGTTTTTGGGGTGGATTCCTCATGAAGAGATTAATACCCTCTCACAGAGATGAGTGAGTTCTCACTCTGTTAGTTCCCACGAGAGCTGGTTGCTAGAAAGAGCCTGGCACCTACCTCACCTCTCGTGTCCTCTCTCACCATGCCATGTGATCTCTTTGCCCACACTGGCTTCCTTTCTGCTCTCTGCTGTCACTTGAAGCAGCCTGAGACCCTCATCAGATGCAAATGCCCAATCCTGAATTTTCCAGCCACCGGAATCATGAGCCAA
The DNA here is from genome assembly GCA_004363605.1 of Indri indri. Classification (NCBI taxonomy): domain Eukaryota; kingdom Metazoa; phylum Chordata; class Mammalia; order Primates; family Indriidae; genus Indri; species Indri indri. The sequence goes on from RJWJ010000102.1 coordinate 130,425, forward strand.
ATAAACCTCTTTTCTTGATAAACTATCCAGTCTCACGTATTCTGTTATAGTGACATTAAAAGGACTAAGACAGGTTCTTATAAATATTAAATGAGAAATGCATGTAAAGATCTTAGCAGAGTATCTGATACACAGAAGCACTTAAAAAGCTTAGACTATTAGGATTAGTAGCAGATGTACACAAATATCTGTTGACAAAATGTCATTTTCAAGTGTTAATTAAAGTGAGAAACTGGAAACGGACAATAATGTAATTTCTAGAACTTCCAGAATTCACTAAACAAACTCAGTTTGTTCATCTTTCCTTTTAGCTATAACTTGATTCCATATCCACATGAGAAAGCACAAAAAAGTGTTGACAGAAATTCAGATACCTTAATGTTCTTATCAGCTCCAATTTCACAGTTAGTCATTATTCGATGACTTCTTCCAAGGTTTATTTGGTCTTTTTTTCCTACTACAAAAGATGGAGTTCTAAGCAATTTAACAAAGTAAAAAAGTCTGAAATACATGGGCGACCAGCTATTTGATAGTACTTGTCCCAATGTGTTGTACTGGAACTTCAAGTCCAATCTACTTAAACAAAAGTTTTCTAGGGTCTCATATTTCTCATTAGCTAGAATAGAGTTTTAGTCTTTAAAGTCATTTTCTAATTTGGATATTTTTACAGGTAAGACTATTGTGTTAATAGCCAGGCACACCAACCAACTGAGCCGTGGAAGGAGGCAGAAGGTAAGAGTATGGCGGACACTAGCTGTGCTTGGTTGCCAAGCACTCATTCTCCCTTCATTTGTGAATGGTGCCTTGATTGCCTTTTGGGGAATCGCATCTCTTAGAGGGATGGCATTTCCTCTATGGAAGGGACAGTTCCATAGCCAAAAGTCTTACTCGTGAATTCCCTTGAAATTCCCCTATTCCTTTTAAGTTCCAGAATCACTTAAGTATTCCAGAACTCTTTTTCGATGGTTTTGTTTGAGACCTTGTATAAGAGGAGATAGTGACATTTGATAAGGGCAGAGAAAATCACAAAATTCTTCTTTCATTTCCATTCTCCAGCTCTTCAAGAAATATCTGTTCAGGACATATTATACCCTGTCCTAGATGCTAGAACTACAAAAATGAGTAGGACAGAGTGTTGTTCCTTAGAGAGCCGGGGGCCGAGTAGAAGAGTTAAGACACACAGAAACAACAGTAATGCCAGAGAGACTGTGATGAGTGCTGTAACTGAAGTACAGGTCAAGTGCAATGGGAGCACAAAGGAGGGGAGACTAATTCAATGCTGGAACAACTGGGGAAGATTTCAGGGGAGGAGATAAACCTTCTAGTGGACTAATCTTCGCCAAAGTACCCAGTGACCAATTATCTGCAGGAAATAGGTTTGCAAAATTAAGCCTGACCTGTGGAGAACAGTTTATTTTCTCTTAGAGTGCATATTGCAGTTTCCAAGGTTTACGCCTTCTTGGGCAATGAACTAAATTGCTCAGGACAGGCCTGAGGACATAAGGATGTCATACTTTGCAGGTCTGTGCCTAAAGCGCCTGGGGCCTGGGGTTTGCATCTTTTGGATGCCAGTGAGATTTAGTGACAACTGACCACAGCCTGGATTGGGGCCAGTGTGTTTCCTAGCAGCCTTTCAATCTGATTTAGAATGAACTACCAGCTTCAACTAGCTTGCTGGGCTTAATTTCTCCAAATGGAGAAAGCAGCAAGGACAGAAGCCTGCAAGTTGCACTCATCTGCCTTGAAAACAGGTACTCACTTCATGTTCTTTTATTTCCGTACTTTCCCTTCTCCTGCCCACACAGTGCAGCCAACTTTCCTCTTTATTTTAACAGAGAAAGGATGCTCTGAATTAATCTGGGATGGACAATCGGTCTGACAGATTGGGTTTGAAAAACTTACTGCTGCTCATGGCAATATTTGCAGGGGTTTTGCTTGAAACGCTCCTTTCATGCTGGTAACCTCTAAGACATTAGGAAAGAGTGTTATTTGGAACACAAAGTGTTGTGTACCTAGGTGACAATGAATTCACTTATCTAGCCAGAAAGCATATAATAGAAAGAGGGAAAGTCATTTAATTTTTGAAAGTTCCAGTTTTTCAAAGAGGATGGTTTCATTTGATAAAATAATTAGTGGAACACTCCTTTTCATCTGTCCACAAAATTCACGTTTTGGGTAGTGTTTACATTAGTCTTCCACTGGGCAAGCGCGAAGGGAAAAACTGAGGGCCACTGCCTTTCATAGAGGCTGGAGAGGAATATATTTTAAATCATTATTTTATTGAACTCTGTTGTGCGAACACATTGGGGAGGAACTTGGCAGACTCACATTCCCAGAAGCTCCTTGGGAATGACGTAACGTTCCTACAGAAGTAGGTAGGAAAGGAGAGAAGACTTTGGTGGGAATTCTAATGCTACTTTCATTTTCCCAATACCGGTGTCCTGAATTTACAGCTCACTTCACTGCCCCCAATGTTCTACAGATCTTCACACAGTTGGAAAGGGGTAACTATAGACAAGGAAGAGAGTCTCCGGGCCAAAGCTTCTCATTTGTTCCCAGTACTCAATGGGCAAAGGCCACTTTTGCATTCCATCCAATAGGGCAGAGATGATTACTTAAGTCCAATGAGTGCATACATATTTGCTGTTGTGGATTTAACTGTGTCTCCCGAAAAAGATCAGTTGAAGTCCAAACTCCTAATACTTCAGAATGTGACATTGTATGGAAACAGAGTCATTGCATATATAACTAGTTTAAGATGAGGTTATACTGGAGTAGGGTGGGCCCTTAACCCAATGTGACTGATGGCCTTTATAATAAGACAGCTCTGTGAATACAAAGAGACACACAGGGAGAGTATCACGTGACAGCAGAGGTAGGGGCTGGAGGGGTGGGGTTGCAAGCCAAGGAACACCAAAGATTGCCAGCAAACCACCAGAATCTAGGAAGAAGCAGGGCTCGATTCCCCTATAGGTTTTAGAGGGCAGAGCCCTGACATCACCTTGATTTCAGACTTGTAGCTTTCAGAATGGCGAGACATTACATTTCATTTGTTTTAAGCTGCTGGGTTTGTGGTACTTTGTTACGGCAGCCTTAGGGTACTAATACTTTTGCCTACAACTCCCCTAGACTGTGCCTTGTTGACACCTGGGACACCATCTTCCAGGCCCACGATCCACCATCTGCCTACCTCCTGTTTTTCACACGCCGTAAGCTCTGGTTCCCTGGGACTTCCAGCATCTCCTTAATTTACCATGTGCTTTCCCACCTCCATCAAGGTTTCCTTCCCGGCACAGCCGGGGCCAGAACCCACTCAAAGTCTACTCATCATTCAAAGTTAGCTCAAAGTGAAAATTCCCCCATTAGGGCTAGGTGAGTGATAATAAGAGAACTTTCTCTTTCAAAGCAATTTGTTTGTACCAGCACTCTGCTTTGCCATTTAGCTAGCTGACTATGTGTCTAGTTTCTCTCCATATAACTCTTTCGAAGTGGAGAACTGGTTTGTTCATTTTGTATCTTTAAGAGGTTTGTTTCTCAAGGGGTGGCCCTCACACCAGGAGCATAAGATCTCAGAATCTCAGCCCCCTCCTCAGACCTCCTGAACCAGGATCTGCACTGAAACAAGTTCCTGTTAGTGAAACTTGAGAAGTACCCCAGAGGATCTTGCAACAGCAGCTGCTATTAATTGAATGCATATTTCTCATCTGCTCCTTTGCTGGGCATTTCTACTTACATTGTTTCAAGTTAGTCATCACAAAAATTCTATTAACAATCCCAGGAGGTTAGTATTATTATTTCCCAATATACAGAAGAGAAAATTAGACAAGAGTTAGATTGGAGTCTTCTGGGAGTGCTCTTGCATCTCCTCCCAATTGAACACAGCTCTCCAGTCAAAGGCTGGGAAGCAGAAGGGCTTAAGGGTAGTGGGTCACCCTGGAGCAATTTCCCACCCTGTGTAAAACTGCCCTGACTGCCAGGTTAGGTGAGTCCCTCACCCTACATGTGGAGGAGCAAAAAGGCAGAATGGGCTATATAACTTGCCTGGTCCAGTGAAAACTGAAAATGTGGGTGTCCCTTATTCAAAAAGTGAGAAAAAAGTTGTTTTTTTTTTTTCTTTCTTCCTTTCTCCCTCTGACACCCCCATGTCTCTTATAGTGGTTTTATTTGCTATTTAATGTTGTCCACCCTTGGGCATGGGGATACTCGCTGGCCCTCATAGGTACAGGAGCCAGGGGTGCAGGGCTGGGGGTGAGAACGCAGGTGGCAGCAGCCCAACCACTTTGCTGAAGTGCCCCCTCCCACTAGCTGCTGGACTAATAGCAATGTGCTGTGCCTTGGAAGGGAAGTTAAGTCAGGCATCTGCCCTTCCCATGCCCCGCCATCGACCAACCAATGGTGGGTGGGTGACCCCCCAAAGTATTGCATCCTCCTCACCTAGATGTGCAAGGTACCTGGATTGAAAGCTGCAGATATACAGGACCCTCTTGTCTGAGGTCCTGACTGCTCTGTGCCAATGGGTGCCTCCTAGTTCATGTCCCAGAAGGAGAGCTGGCTTCCAAAATCCAGTCCCCTGAATTTAAATCTTTACTTAATTCTTTTGTAATTATTCAGCAAATCCATTTACTGATATATTCTATATTGAATTCTCTTTTATAGTCTTCCTATCTGGCAAGGCATCAACTCCTATGGATTGCAGTTAGAGTCCAGTTGGAATTTGCATATCTCTTTTCACTTTTCAGATTTGACCATCACATTCTGGGATCATTGAGCTTCTATAGTATGGAGCATGGAGAAACCACAAATACCCTGTGAATTTCATTTAGTTCAACCAATGTTGTAGTATAATCAGCCCTCTCTATCTCTATGCTCTGACTCCTCAGAGTCAACCAACCAGGAATTGAAAATATCTGCCAAAAATTAAAGTAAAAAATAACAATACAACAATAAAAACTAATAGAAATTAAAAAACAACAGTATAGCAACTATTTACATAGCATTTACATTGTATTCATTATTACAAGTAATCTATAGATGATTTAAAGCATACAAGCAGATGTACGTAGGGTATATGCAAACGCTGTACCATTTTATATCAGAGATTTTGGTATCCTTGGGGATCCTGGCACCAGTTCCCCATGGATATTGAGGAACCACTGTTTTCCTTCTATGTGTGTATGTTTGTATGTGTGCATGGAAGAGCAAAATAATGTCATGATTAAATGCACAGAGCCTGGAGACAGGCAAGTTGGTGACCAAACCTTTTATTGAACATCGTGAGCAAGTCAGTTTGACTGGGGGTAGCTGCAAACAGGAGGCCTGTGAACTCTCCAATCCAGCTTTACCATTGACCAAGCTGATATGTTGGTTTGCATTAGGGTATCAATTCTGTGGATCAGTTATTTCTCAAATTATTAGAGGGAGTAAAGATTGATACCTCTGGACATTCAAAGTGCAAATGAAGAGAAAATCATATATTTTAGCTCTAGAGTGAAGAGAGTTACACCAAACTCTGGCTAGCCCTCTCCCAGCTGATGTCACTGGTCAAAATGGGGGGAGAAAGAGCGTATGGCACTGCATCAGGGCCGATAGTTTTCTGTGATGGTGGGCAAAGGTGATTTCTTGTTGTGAGAATTAAGTAAATATAAAATCATGGCCTTAATTTTCCTATACATGCAAGTCAAAAATTGCTTCTTCTCACATAAACACTGGAAGAACAGTGAGTGTGAGGAAACCCTGCCTGACACCATAGGCTAATATTACAAACCAGTGGTTTTTCAGAGAACAATGGTAACTGCCCTGGGAGATGCAATCTCAGGGGAACATTTGAGCGTCTGCTGCAGAGTTAAGCCTCTTTTTTTCTAGTTTAACACTAGTCGATGGACTGATATCTCTCAAGATGTTGCATCGAAAAAGGGTGGAAAAACGAAATTTGGGAATTGCTGCATAGTGCATGGCCCTCTTGAATATTAACAGTGCAGAGTCACCTATCAAAGGTTTGGACATGACCTCAGTAAATACACCTGCTTCACTTTGATTAACTCAGTATTCCCTGATGTTTATTTGACCCCAAATTGAGATTGCATAACGGCCATTAACATTCTGTGAAACACATTTTGGTTTAAAATGAGATGTTAATGATGAAGGGTGATCAAGATGGAGACTCACTTCATGGATTGCTTTTGATTCAAAGAGAGAAAGAGAACACAGAGGTCATTTCTCTCCTGTAGTTATCTTCCAAGTGGGAGTTTTCTCAAAATCAGATATTAGCACGTGGGCTGGGAAGAGAAGTTCATTTCTCTGTGCTTTATTTAATATCAAGTCCCACCCTGGCATCTTCTGTTCCATGCTGCAACTCAAGACAAAGACCTTTGATAAAATTAAGTAGGATGTTAACTCTGAAGTATATTGGGAAGATACAGTGCCACACTAAATCATACCGACTTTTAAAATATGGACACTGCAGTCATGAGCTTGACACATGGGGACATGGTACTGCAAAGTAGCAGGATAAGACCATGCAAGGACATTCATTACCCACTGGGGGTGGGGCCTGGGAGATCTCAGGAAGGTGATGTGTGTGTGGATACAGTATAATTTGGGATGCGGTAGATGATGGACTGATGAAAATCTCTCATTTCCAGATGGAGGGGGCTTGCTGTTCACAGAATGACGTGCCCTGGGTCCTTCATTGAGTGGAGGGAAGACTCCTGGACATGCCTTTTTTCCCTGGCTGTTTACCCTAACTGCAGTTCCCTTGCAAGCGACACAAACACCTAACAGTATATTACAGACTCTGACCTGAAATCACAGTAAGCAGGGGTGATATACATTTTTTTAATATTCTAAGACTCCCTACTACATGCAAAACAAACAAAAAGCAACCTTAGCAAAGGGCTCTTCTCTCTGCCCAGCAAGAGAACTGGGTGAGAGGGCCTTTGCTGACTCCTCTGAGAAGCATGACTGGCTCCCACCACAGTGCTCCCTAGGAAAGGTCGCACTGAGCGTTGGGTAGATCTGACCCAGTGGGACCATTGGTGTGCATCAGTCCTGGTGCTGGCAGTTACCACCCCTGGTGATCAGGGCACAGGGAGAGAGCAGTTCCTGGTATTGGAGGGGGCAGGGACAAAAAGAGACAGAGAGAGCTGACAGGGCTATGGACTTTCTTCAAGGGATGTGGCCAGCCCACAGTGACCCTGTCTGGAGGACCCGGGAATGATCCCTTAACTTCTGCTCCTCATCCCTCCACTCCTGCAAGTGCATCCCATCAGCCAATGACAACAGGAAGCCAGACATATGCACCTCCCAGGGCGCAGTGCAAGGTGGAGAAGGTGAAGAGTGGCTTTCATAGGGCAAAGAGAAGGCGCCCAGCACATGGCGGAAGCGTGGTAAGAGGCCCAAATATGAGGTCTGAAAAGGATCCAACACCAGTTACACAATGATGGTGAATACCTAATAGTAGTAGTTGTTGTTGTTTTTCTTGCATGTTAGGAAACTGAGAGTCAGAGAAGAAAAGGGAATTTCTCGGGAAAAGCGAGACATAGGAAGTGACGAAACTGGAATAATAGAGTATGGTCCTACATTTTCACCTAACCTCCACGTTTTTTAAGAGCAAGTGATAACAAGAATAACAACAACAAACATTTACAGCATGCTCACTAGTGCCCTGCTCGGTGGTAAGCACTTTACACGGATCATCTCATTTACTTAACTCAATAAATCCGTAAGTGGAGGTGCAGTTGTTATTCTCAAATAAAATTTGACAACATTGAAACTTAAAGAGATTAAGTCCCTTGTCTCTCCAGATCTATGTGCCACCTTCTCTGCTCTGTGCTGTGCCTGGGGAGGCTGCCTACTTTGGACTGCTTGCTCCCTTGGGCTCTCTTGTCCTCTGTCTTCTGGCTGCCTTTGGTCAATCGGAAGCACTGGCAAGAGGCTGTGGTGGGGTCCAGGAGCCACAGCTGACCTCAGTGCAGAAGCTTGCCTCTTGGGGTCTCCTTGTGCCCTGCCCACGCATTTGTAGAGAGTCTCCTTATTAAGTTATCCTCAAATGATGCAATTTGGATGTGCCAAGTGTTTCCTGCATGGGCCCTGCTGACACCATCATGGGTTAGGAGCTCAGATCCAGATTTGCCTGGTCCACAGTGGGCTTCCTGGACCATCTTGCACGTGGCTGTCAGCATATTGGCTGCAGGAGCGCTTTGTTAAGGATTCAAGAAAATGCTATAACATAGTGACTAGGTAAGAACCAGGCCTGCTGTACCTCTCACGACTAGTGTAACTTGTGCCTTGGTTTTCTTATCTGTAAAATGGAGTTAAAATAGCACCTATGTCACTGGATTGCCATTTGTAAAATTGTTCAGAGCAGTGCCTGACACTCAACAGGCACTCAGTAAATGTTACCGAGCCGTGTTTTTTACCAGCGTAGAGTTGGGTTCTAGAAAAAGACTGGAGATGAGATTTTAAACAGTGGTTCTCAAATTTTGTGATCACTTGCTGAGGGCACTTATTATGTTTTCCAAGCATCCATGTAGATTCTAGTTCAGTGGGTATAAAGTATAAAGCGGTGCCAAAAATCTGTATTTGTACAAGCTGGGGACCTCCAAGTGATTCTGAGAGGTAACCCCTGAGCCCACTGGAAGAAACATTGCCTTAGAGGGTCCAGCAGCCCTAGAAAAGTGGGGCATGGAGAGAGCAGAGGAGCTGGGAAAGTTCTGCTGTGCATCATCCTCTTTCCACAGCACACATTCGCTCCCTTCTGACACCTCACTTGCTTGTTTCTTTCCTCTGTAACTGACAATGTTTAGAGATTTCCACACAAATGGACATAATTGTGCAAACATTTGGCCTTCGACCATCAAAAATTGGGCCCCAAAGAGGCAGAATTGGCATTTCAAGTCTAGCTCTTGCTCCCTAGGCAGGCAGACCCAGCAGAGCAGATGGGGCCAGATCACGGCTTCACCATCAGACATGGTTTGGATTCGAATTCTGGCCTCACGTCTCACTAGCTGTTACACTGATGATAATGGTAATGGTGATGGTGATGGTGATGGTGATGGTGATGGTGATGATGATGATGATGATGATGATTACCCTGATGATGGTGTGTGGTGACAGAGAGACAGGCTGCTGCGGTCAGGTTATACAGCTGTCTGGAAGGCTGCTGGGCAATCTGGACTGAAAATACCTGGCACCCAGAAATTCTATTTCTCAGACCACAAGTTAGCCCCCCTCCTGCTGTACCATTGCAGCCCTGTTTATCATGTTCAAATACAAACCTCCCTAATGGCCACTAAAAGGGGAAAGAATGGAAAGAATTCATGGCTTATGTGTGGCATATGCCAGGTCATATATTAATATTATGCTATAAAAGAATATTTAATGACATGGCAAGATGTTTGTAATATATTCTGTGGGAAAAGCAGGTTAAAATAGAACATACCATATGATTCCAAATTTGGAAATACATACATTTGGATATATGAATTTGGAGACACAAATGTGTTTCTATATGTTACACACACTCATAACAAAATGTTAGAAGTGGTTATCTCAGGGCAGTATGAATTACAAGAATTTGTAATTTCTTTTTTGCTTATCGGAGTTTTCCTAATTTTTTTCTATAATTCTCATATCTCACTTTCTGTAATTAAAGGTGCCATTAAAGAGCAACCTCTTTTTGGGGATAAAGATGATGCATTCAACTCATCGCATATATTAATTGAGTATGTTCCTGCTTAGCATCAGGTTTGAAGAACAGAAGTCAAATATTGCCCTTGCAATGCAATTGCAAACTAAAACTCCCCCATGATGCTGAGTTGGGCAATAATCTGCAATGTGCGATTTGGGGGCAGAATGGACTGTGCCAACCTTGAGGAGGTGGGAGAGAGGCAGCCACTGGTTCAGAGGCAAGGAGGCTTGAAAGCCGGCTGCGGGTCAGGCGGGCTGAGTTAACAAGGGACACAGAGATGCGAAGGGACCTCACAGAGAAGAGGACTCTAGGAATAAAAGGAGAGTTCACATTTACTGAGCACTTACTAATTTAATAAAAGACCGTCTCCTTTAATCCTTTCAATAATCTGTAAGGTCATTATTATTATTATTATATCCTATTTAGTTATGAGGAGATGAGGTTAAGGGGCGAGTGACTCTCTCATGGTTTCATGAGTCCATGGTGGTGACAGAGTTAAAGCTGGGATCTGATTTCAGTGCTCAAGAGCCTGTCCACCAAGCTGCCTCTGTTCGTTGGGTCATTCAGTGCCTTCTATGTGGCAGGCAGAGAGTTTTAAACAAGACAGTGTGTAAAGTCCTGTGAAACAAACAAACAAGGATGCTGTCACGGTAGGTGATGAGAAGGTGTGTGTGTATGAGCAGGGTGTTGAGGGAGGAGGACCTCAACAGAGGGGTCAGAGAAAGACCCTCTGAGAGGTGTTATCTGCACCGAGATGTGAAAGACAGAACAGAACCAGCCAAGCAAAGATCTGGGAAAAGTGTTCAAACCATGTGCAAAGGCCCTGAGGCAATACTAACAGGTAGGTAGGTATATTGGGGGAATTATGAACAAGGGGAGAATGGTAAGAAATGAAGTCAAAGATGATAATTTGATTTATTCTGTATCTATTCCTCAGTGAATGAGGTCATCTTTCCTTATAAAACTAAGTCTTCATCAGCTGTCCTTAATCCTGTGCTACTGTCCTGATATGTCGTGCATAGCTGGAATGTCTTTCACCCTTTCAGTCTTTCGAGTTTTCCATACCCTAGTCCAGACTCTTCATGTCCTTCAAGCACCTATTCAATTGCTACCGCCTTCAGGAAGTGGTCCATGATCACTCCAGATGGAAGCGATCTCTCTCCTCTCTAAGCCACCACAGCCTATTCCCTTCGATTCTCTAATGGAGGGTAGCACTCTTTCCCTTGTGCGTCTTTCTCAGCCTGTTGTCCTCCCCCAACCCTGCCCCACTCTGAAGAGGGGTTCCTCGTTTGATTCATCTGAAAGTCCCTTTCTCCCTTGCTCAGTGTGAGCCCTGCATTCTGTACAAAATCAGGGCTCAAACAATGTTTATCGACAGGTGGTTATGTGCATTCAATTCATTTCAGCAAGAATAAAAACAGTCAAAAAAATTTAGTACAGCACACGCCATAATTAAACCAACAAACAACACTGTATCAACTCGCTGCCTCTGAGTGTATTTTTGACTTTCCCTTGATGGTTTCAGATCATGCACCTTTGAAATAACATATTGCAATTGAAATAAAACATATCAACCCCAGACGGTTAGGGGAAAGCCAAGTCATTCACTGGCAAAGAATGATTAGCATAGCCAGAAATGAAGACTATAAGGAAATATATCATCATTTTCACACAATTGAGCAATCACTTGGGAGCAGTGTGGAAGAGAAGAACAGAAGGCAGGACGCTGACAAAAAGAGAACAGATAAAAAGCACCGTTGATTTAGACAGTGGATCTACTAGCTGTGTGGTCAGTGGTGTGAGACAATGTACTCTCCTTGGCCAAAGTGATTTCTCCCACTTCTGTGGTTTCTTCCAAAAGACCCTACCATTTGCTGTTTGCCAAAACCAATATTATTTAACTCTACTACTACCCTGAAGGATTGATAGCATCATCCTATTTTCACAAATGTTGAAAATGACCTGCTGTCTTGGAGGCCTTGCAAATGAAGGTACACGTTCTGGGGCTGGATGGCTTAAGCTTTGTTTCCAGCTCTATCCACTTTCTGTGTGACCATGAGAAGGTTCTTGTCCTCTTCAGCTTCACTATCTAACAGCAATAATAATAATTCCTTTTTTGGAGGGTTGTTGCAAAGATAGTCTGAGTCCACATATGTAAAACTCTTAGAACAATGCTAGATATACAATCAATAGTCAGTATGTGTTAACTGAGTATTCAGTGAGGTAGGTAGCCCAAGGCTGGAAGGTGGTAGGGCTATTTGAATGCTGGTGTGTTAAAGGAAAAATATTAAGCAGCGAAGGTCTAACTCTAATGGAGTTAGCTGTGCACTTGAAGAGAGACAAATCACTAATTTTTGCTCCCACGCTCACTCAAGCATCGCTCTTTGAATGTGCAGGCCATTTCCTTAGTACCTTCCCTTTCTTGTCCAAATTAGAATCCTTTGCTGAACAAGCAAGCTCCCAGGCCTGGGGCATGGTTAGAGACCTCCAGAAACAAGGTTACAGGTGCGAGGGGTCAAGCATGTCTCTGCTCCCCTGGGGATATTTGGAATCAAGAATTCGGGGCCAGGCATGGTGGCTCACGCCTATAATCCTAGCACTCTGGGAGGCTGAGGGGGAGGATCGCTCGAGGTCAGGAGTTCGAGACCAGCCTGAGCAAGAGCGAGACCCCCATCTCTACTAGAAATAGAAAGAAATTAATCGGACAACTAAGAATATATAGAAAAAATTAGCCGGGCATGGTGGCACATGCCTGTAGTCCCAGCTAGTCGGGAGGCTGAGGCAGGAGGATCGCTTGAGCCCAGGAGTCTGAGGTTGCTGTGAGCTAGGATGATGCCACGGCACTCTAGCCCGGGCAACACAGTGAGACTCTGTCTCAAAAAAAAAAAAAAAAAAAAAAAGGAATTCAGGAATCTCAAGGCTCAGCATGTGTATCATAGTCTTTAGAGAATATTACAGATGAGATATAAAACTTGTCAAGCAAAGGGTGAAGGTATGTCTCCTGAGAAGTTTCCATTCACTCCTTCCTTGCTACACCTCTCTCATATAGATAGACTGTGAAACTTGCTTTCTGATACTTGGAAAGGCAAATACATCCCAAACAGATATTTAAAAAGAAAGAAAAAATGAACAGAAGATAAATAGAGCTGAGTCAGATGCAGAATCATCTCCGCTTTTGGAATTCTGCTCTGAGAAGTTAAACTGCATAACTGATTTACAGAGGGAAGGAAAGGCCATAGTCTTTGGTGTCAAGCAGACATGTGTTTGAACCCAGGCTGTCCTGTGCCTCAGTACCTGAGAGCTTAATTTGCTCAACTATAAATGAAGGTGCGACTTCATTTATCTTAACAAAGTTGTCAAGAGGATACAATGTCAGCACTCTATAGCCGGTCAGCAAGCATTGATATTCTTCCTTCCTTTAGAATCTTCCTTCTAATGTGGCATATCACCAGAGCGACTGTCTTCTAGTGGCCAGTTTCTTAAACATGAAGAACTTGATCCTGATACAACTGATGATTTCAGGGACACAGGACTTTGTTTGCCAGTCACAAGAAGCTCCTGAGCATTTTTTAGCACTACTCTAAGAATCCAACATTGGCATTTCCAAAACATGTCAAGCCAGATAGTCAACCAATCCAGTGTTAGCTGTCTAAGATGAGCAAAGACGGTGAAAGAGACTCCCTGACGGGGAGTGTCTTCTGCTGACAAAAACCAAGATGGGCAGCAGAATTTAGCGCAATCTTCTGGATGTCTTTCTGAATACCCAATACTCATATCCTTTGAACCAGCAAATCTAACTTTAGAAATGTTTCTTGAAGAATTTATTATTTTTTAAAAACTATCATGGCTCTCCATAAAGGTGCTGATTGCAGCATATTTCGTATTAGTCTAATTAATTGTTGGGTTGATTGGAGATTGGAAATCAACTAATTGTTCACCTATAGGAAACTGGTTAAATAAGTTATGCTCCATTTGTGTAAGAGGGGGCTCTATGGTCATAAGGATATAAAAAATTTAATTTAAATGTTATTTTAATGCACAGTGCATTAAGCTTAAGATGTAAGCTAGAAAGTATTATTCTCAGGTTGATCTTTTTTTGTGTGTGAAAAGATTAATATTGATATGGTATATAAACACATACACACCAAATTTGAAAGGTAGAAACACACATGATATGTCTTTTCACTTATGTGCTTTTCTGAATGTTTCCAAATTATCTATAATGATTTTGTGTTGGTTTGGTAATAAAAACAGAAGTCATTAAAAAAAAAAAATCTCAAAGACCCCAATCATTCACAATAAACATAACTTTGTCTTAACCTTCCCTGTTCTTTTTCCCATCCAAAAACACATGGCTATGCCTCAATTTCCATTAACAGGCAACTTAGGGAAAAGACCTTGGCAATATTTCAAAATTTCCATTTAAGGAAAGACTTTTCTCATTATTCATACCCAGTGACTAGGAGAGAGAAAAGAATACGAGAGAAGCAGCTGATTAGGGCGATGCCAGACTTCACGATAGTAATTACAACAATCTCGCTTAGCACTGGGACAGCACCCAGTGTCTTCAAAACTGTCTCAAATATTATCTAATTAAGCGAAGTGAGGGGGACAATGACAAGAGTGGGAGATGTAATCTAAGAAGTACGAGGGGGCCTTTAGATATGGAGAGCAACGGAGGGGCAGTAGGAAGAGCGGCCAAATGAGAAAGAAAGTGCAAAGTCTGATACTTCATGGGCTCACAGAGGTTGAAAAGATGGGGGTAGGGGAGAAAAATAATGAAACCAGTGGAAATGGAGAAAGGGAAGCTGCTGGAAAATTTAATAAAACCATATTGTTTCTAGAACACCACATCATGAAGCCATTGAACAATGCTTTGCAGATATTTGAATGTAGAATAATTCCAATGACCCTGGGACTCACATAATTCCACAAACCTGAAAAACTGGGCCTGTCACTCGGAATTACTGACAACATTTATCTCTGTAACAGAGGGAAAGCATTAAACATACATCACAGATGTTCTTAGGGAAAGCCTTAAAGGACTGCTAAGCTCCCGCCCCATGATCCAATTTAAATGCACTGAGAAAACAAGTACTTCAAAGGCTATCAAAAGAGCAAGTCCCAGGCATCCTAAGAGAGGAAGGTTATTCATCATGAGCTCAGAGGAAAAGCTAAAATTAAAAAAAAAAAAAAAAAATGCTAATTTGGGAACCTGCAGTTCTTGGTCGATCTGGTTCTTGTTAACATTGGTCTATTTCACTCCATTAATTGCTCCAAATGGACTTAGTCTACAATGTATATTAATTGTTCCAATTTAGTAAGATCAGTAACATGTTTCCTTAATGTTCTTCCCAGGGCAGAAGGAAGGGAGGTGGTCTTAAAGGATGAAGAGACAAATTTTCTGTCTGGTGGAGGGCAGAGAAAGCCAGAAGAGGGAGCGGCAGGAACCAAGCGCAGGAGAGCCCAAAGCCAAAGATGGGATTTATACTATGCTCCAGTAGGTACAATAGGAAGAGATTCGTAGAGTTGCTCTATTTTCCATGACTTTCCATGACTTGCTCTGTTTCCTTCAGCAAGTTTAAAGATATGCAGTGATACGTTATCCATCCTGAGGAAATACATCCCAATACCTGCTCCTTTTTTCTCTTTCAAAAGCATTCAAGCCTGCTATGAAAACATAGCTGCCAGTGACCTAGCATGAACTCTCTGGCCGAATGGTGATTCGAACATGTAAAAAGCCAGATGAGAAAAAGTTCAAAGCAGCAAATACGTTTTTGCTTTTTGTGCTTTGATTAGACCTGCATGCCTTATTGTACTTTTTTTTTTTTAGTGTTTTACTGATCAAAAATAATTAAACAACCAGATTCGTAGCTCTCTGGTTGGTATATTGCTCACTGCGTTTCTGGTATTTGACTTGAAGCAGCAGTGGTGGGGGAGGTGAGGGTGGGGAGAAGGCCGGCTTGTGTCACTGCAGTCAATGCCAGGCACACAATGAGCATTTTCAGCAGCGTTTATGAATTAAATATAAAGGGCTTAATTTTAGCAAGATGCCCTGCTGGGCCTTCAAAGCCTCCTCAGTTGTCATAACTATAGTCTCCTTTATCTTTTTTTTCCAATCCCTCCCTCTCTTTCTCTCTCTTTTCTTTCTTCCTTTCTTTCCTCCCTCCTTCCTCCCTTCATTTCTTCCATCATTCTTTCCTCCATTTATTTATTTACTTATTCTCTTATGCCCAACCACTAAACTCCTTTCATGCTGTGGATCCCTGGAGGAGAACATATCTTTTGGGGGGCCGCTATTCAATGCACAGCACCTATTGCTGGTCTGTTCTCCCTCGCATTACTGATGTTGAGCAATAAATAAATAAATCAACAAATGAATAAGTAAAAAGTGAGGCTTACAACAAGCAAAGTGAGGTATTGAAGGATACAGCCTTCTTCGTAAACACAGATTGGAAACAAACTAAACTTCCATCAACAGGAGACTTGGTTAAATAAGTTCCGTCCATCCCTCTAATGGAATGCCAGGCAGCTATTAAAAAGAACAAAGTAGGATCTACATGAATTGAAATGTAAATGTTTTTAAAATATGTTGTAAAGAGGATTAAGAAAGTTATAGAACAAAATGTGTTCCCATTTAAAAATGTGTTCCCATTTTAAAAAACAAATAAACAAACTCTGATTACGTGCATGTGTGAATATGTGTAGAATTTTTATTTTCCCCCATACGATCTTCCTTTGGGGGACTTTCTCCTTTCCCCTGCCAGTGATGTGACTCTGGGGAGGAGGACTGCCAACCTCAGTCTCTCCAAGTCTTTCCATCCCCCTTCCTGCCAGAAGGAGTATTCACATCTAGACATTTACAGTATCCCATTCTGCCAACCGTGGGACTGGAATAGAGGTTGGGTTGAAAACCAAGCTACACTAGTCAGAGGCCTTCTAAGGATTTTTAAAATTTAGATTTCAAGAAGAAACTCCCTTCCCTTTTGGGGGAAGTTTTCTGTGGCTGCTAAAACAAATTAGCATAAACTTAGTGGCTTAAAAGAGCACAAATTTATTATCTTATGCTTTTGTAGGTCATAAATATGACACAGGTCTCAAGTGTCAGGGGGGCTGTGTTTTCTCCTCAAGCCTCTGAGGCCACTTACATTTCCTGGCTCTTGGCCCTTTCCTCCATCTTCCAGCTCAGCAGCAAGCGATGGACTCTTCCTCACATCACGTGTTCCCAGCCTTGCTTCCATCATCACGTCTCTTTCTCTGACTCTCACTCTTCTACCTCCCTTTTTAAGTTTTCAAGGACCCTTGTGATTACTTTGGGCTCACCCAGATAATGCGAGATAATATCTCTATTTGAAGGTCGTTGATCAACAATCTTAATTCTGTCTGCAATCCTAATTTTTTTTTTTCTTTTTGCCACATCAGGCAACATATTCATAGGTTCTGGGGATTAGGATATGAATTTGTTTTTGTTGTTGAGGGGATATTATGCCTTGTGTCCCAAATCTGGAGTAAATCCAGGGTGCAGAGAACTATCTTCCCCAACACATCAAGAAAGCCCACTGAGGTTGGAAGAATGAGGCATGCACAAAAAGACACAATGCCGAAAGATAAAGAGACAGATGAGAGAAAGAAAAATTACACTCTGCTGGAACCCCTGGATCCAGCCTTCCCTGAAGCCAATATACTTTACTTTGATGTGATTATGTAAGCAAAGAGATTCCTCCCACTTGTTTAAAAAATTTTGGATTGGGTTTCTCTCAAAAGTGACTGTGTATGTGTAATCATATATGTCCATATATAGCTATAAAAATCTAGAGAGATTAGCAGGAAATAGAATTGGAGTGGCTGGTATGGGATAGCTTTCATTTTTGAATAAAGATATTTGTATTGTTTGAATATTATGTAATGGGCACGTATCACTTTTGTCATTTTAAAGATGAAGAAAAGTAAGAGACTATGACATAAAAAGTAAGTTTCTTCAGGGATCCAAGGTCTAGCTTAGGCAGAAGAAACCCCAGAAATTTCTCTTTCATTTGGTGCTTTTAAATGGTACATGAGTCCATTCAAGAACCAATAATTACAAGCTTCTTCTTAGGCCCTGATAATACATCTAATTCTTTAAGGAAAGCTATTTAGATGGGGCCAGAGATGATGAAAGGCCCATGCTCAGAGAGACAAAGAACCTACTGGTTCATCTTTGCAGGCCTGACCTCTCCTTGTCTGGGTCCACGTGGCAAGCCTTGAAAGCACAGGTTTGTCCTAGTTCTCCTGCTTGCCTCCTTGGACTATAAATACGTGCATTATAGGGATTCAGGTTAAAAGAAAAGAAGCAGAAACAAATGCCTGCATTCCCCTTGGCAAACAAAGACATAAAAGCAGCCTTAACTTCAGCTGTATTAAGACATGGGAACACAACAGTTTGTTAAAATGTCATGATTAAGAGCTCTGAAGAATTCTGCTGGACTCAGCATGGTGGGATACAGCGTGCTGGGTACGAATTCTCTCTTTTCTTTCTTACAAGGCCTGGCAGGCAGAGAAACCACCAACTTCTAGGGAGCATCTCAGTGTCACTTTCTTGGAAGGGATCCTCTGAGCAAACCAGCCAATGAGTGGAGCATCAGGATTCACATCCAGGCCTTTCTAGGTCCATGCTTCCCAATACTCAAAAGGCACAAGAATTGCTTAAGAACCACATTAAACGCCCAGATTCTCAGGCTCCATCTCCCAAAGAATCAAAACAAGGAGATCTGGAGTTGAGCCCAGGAATCTGCATTTCAACAAGCACCCCACATAATCAGATGCAGAAGACCACACTTGTAGAACAGATAAAACACACATACACACTCGCTTTCTGTTGTACCTTCTGCTTTTTTGCTTATTTGAAGTATCTTGGACTCCGAAAAGCAGAAGTCTGGGATTTCTTACATATTTTCAGTCTCTACTCTTTTCTTGTATCCCAGAGCACAAAGAACTGAGACTGGGAGATATTTAAGCGAGTAACTATTATTGATCAGAAGTTTAAAAAACACACAAAGAACTTCATACCCTATTACAAAGAGAGTAAACAAAATTCACAATCCCCAGGAGAGAAGTAATCAATTTTTTAATATGTTAAACTCACCATGCTGTAAATAGTTATTCAGATTTTGGGGAAAGAAGGAATCCAATGTTATTGATCAAAGCTTCTGAACTCACGTCAAGAAATTGCAGTGGGCTGCTTTATTTAAAAACCCTTTGTTTTCTGCTGAGATATCCTTGTCCTCACAAGGTAGCTCATTCACATTTCTGCTTTGTTTCTCTTGAGGGCTGGTGGGTCAGAATGCTATCACCTCCTTTAGATCAGACATTGAAAATGGCAGCCAAGTGTAGTCTATGCATGGCTGAGCTGGACTTGACCCTATGAAGTACCAAATAAGTAAAAGTAGAGCATTGTTTCTAATTTTCCATTGTGTTCTCCATTCGGAAGTGTCTTTTGAAATTAAAGAACAGAAAAAACCATAATACAGTGATCGGTGACCTGGGTTTGAATTTAGGTCCTGCCTCTGTTGGCTTTACAGTGCAAAAATTTACTGTGTTAGTTGGAGCCTCCCAGCTCAGCCGCTCTATCCCCTCATTCTTTCAAATTAATTTAATTTTGGTTCCCCCCTTATTTATCTTTGCTCCTCTTGATCAGCTGCCACATATTCACCATCAAGTCCACTCTTAAATGCAAGCCCCCAAACAGCAAGAACTTTATTTATTGCTGTGTCTTTGGTTATTGCTTGAAGGTGGAGAGGCATGACTCCTCTAACTCGTGTTGGAGTAGAAAGTGGCTTCCTCCTAGCTCCAGTTAGAAAAATCCTGGGCAGGGACTATGATTGGCATGGCTGGGGTCATGTGACCTCTTGTGACCAATCACCATGACCAATCCAACAATATTGGAACAATATTGTTCTACAGTGCATAGAACAATATTTTCCAGATGGCATAAGGAAGGAAGGAGAGAGGGAAAGAAGGAGGGAAGCAAGGAAAGAAGAAAAGAAAGGAGAGGAAGGAGGGAAGGAAGAAATCCTATCTCACATATTAGTAATAAAATTAAATGAGATAGCCCATGTGAAAGCTGTTTTATAATGTAGTTGTCATTTTAAAAATTCTTAATTTTAATAAAAAAACTTTACAGAAGGAGTATTTCACAGATATCATGGTAAGTTTTTTACTTCAGATTATGTTTTATAGTTTTCAAAATATAAGAGTCTTTTTATTGTCTTCCAAAAAATTATCTTTCTTGGGAATATCAATTCAGCTGGAACTTAAAAGTTAGGATAAATTTTTATTAGCATTTCTGAATAAACTGACAATTTTTGTTTAGTATCATAACTAAAACTGCTGATTTTCTTCTCCCTGAGAGTATGTTCTGTTTTTAATCCCCCAGGAGAAAATAGCCTTAGTTAGCATTTCCAAATCACTGCATGTATACTGTATGTCTTTGTGGGCAAAGCAAGGAACATTCAGAAAAATTGGAAAAAAATGACCAGCAAGGGGTAGCCACAGAGGGGATAGAGGAATTTCATAGAAAAGATTTAATTTTTAGATATGAGATGTTTTTCAGCC
Source organism: Indri indri (assembly GCA_004363605.1). Classification (NCBI taxonomy): domain Eukaryota; kingdom Metazoa; phylum Chordata; class Mammalia; order Primates; family Indriidae; genus Indri; species Indri indri. Next base: position 150,703 of record RJWJ010000102.1, read on the forward strand.
TAAAAGAATATGTATATTCTTTTAGTTTTATATATGTATATAACTATAACCTTTAGTTTTTACATATATATATATATATATATATAAAGGTTATAGTTATATATATGTATATATAAAGTTAGTTATATCATTATGTATATATAAAGTTAGTTATATCATCATATATATATAAATATACATACACACACACACACACACACACACACACACACACACACAAACTGAGGCTGAAAGGTGCATGAGTATTCAAAGCCATATAGCTGATCTTGGAAGAACTGGGACTCCAACCTAGGACCACCTAGCCAGAAGTTTGGTGTTCTTTCCATTTACTTTTCTAAAATACTTATTAAAAGTCTATACAGTTACAAAGAGAATTGACAGGATAAACATGGACTTTATCCAGAAAGTCACAGAAGTCTAGGGGCTAGGCTCTTTTATGAAACACCAAAAAAGTAGTGAATAAGTATTATTTTTTCTGCCTAGTATCTTCCTTTTTTCTGGAAAAAGCATTTCCCTTTTTGAGGTATGAAGTGGGTAGATGGGCTTGATTCTCCAACTGGTAACTGTCATCTTTTGATTTGTGATTGGTTGATGAGTGGACCAAGTTAGACAAATAAGAAGGGTGATACTCCACCCTTCTGGCCATGTGAGTGGGCATAAAGAGGTCACATGACCCCAATCAGGCCAATCATCTTCCTTGCCCAGGATTTTTCTAACTGGAGTCAGGAGGAAGCCACTTTCCTCTCAGACAGCTGAGTTGGAGAGTTCTGTCTCTCCACCTTCAAGTCTTTGCTCCAGTGTCAGATTCTAAATGAGATCACATTATTTGAGGTTGCAACCCTACCTCCAGCATATCTGAATCACCTTACCCAGCTCTGTCTTTACCCCCATAGCACTTACCACTTCTTGCTTACTACATAATTTACTTATTTACTATAGCTATTGTTTATGTCAATCACTTACTCTTGAGAATGGGAGCTCCAGGAACTTAGGAATGTTGGCAGCTTTGTGCATAGAACAATGCTTGGAATATATGAATGCATATAAGTGAGTGACTAAAGGAAGGAAAGAGGAGTCAATAATAAGAAAGAACAAAACCCTCATAGAAGGAAGCAGAAATAAAAGATGTATAGAGAATGCGCCTTGCTGGTGGTGGAGCTGTGCTGTCCAATATGGTAGCCACTAACCACATGTGGCTATTGAGCATCGAAGTCTGAATTGATTCCAGATTTTGAAGACTTAGTACAAAAAAGTGTTAACGATCTCATTAATAATTGTTAGATTGATTATATGTTGAAATGTTAATACCTTGGATATATCAGGTTAAATAAAATCTATTACTAAGATTAATTTTACCATTTTCTTTTTATCACCTATAATTTGGCCACTAGATTACTTAAATTACACATGTAACTCACTCATGGCTTATACTATTAATATATTTCTGTAGGTCGGTGCTATGTTGGTGTTTCTGAATCCCATAATTTCTTTTTCTTTTCTTTGTTTTTCTGCTATCCTTATTTTTTAAAAATTTTTATTCTGAACTAATTTTAAACAGATAATTTGCAAAAATAATAGAGTTTATGTATATACTTTTCCTATCTTTGCCCAACTTAATATCTTTCAATACTTTTAACTGAACTACAGGCTTTATTTAAATTCTACCCCCTTTCCCATTAACGTCCTTACTCTGTTTCAGAATCTGATCCAGGATTCCACTTTGCACTTAGTTGTTATGCCTCCTTAGTTTCCATTGATCTATGACAGTTCCTAATTTTTCCTGGTCTTTTATGACTATGGCATTTCCGATAAACATTTGTCCATTACTTCACAGAATGTCTGTGACAATTTGGGTTTGTCTTATTTTTTCTCATTATTAGATTGAGGTTGTGCATTTGTGGCAAGAAGACAACAGAAGTAATTTTGTGACCTCAGTGCATCCTATCAATTATATATTATTTTTCTCTTTGAAATTTATAAATATCTTTGGGAAGACACTTTCAAATTATGCAAACATCTAGTTTCTCCTCAAACTTTTGTGCACTGCTTTTAGCATCCGTTGGTGAAGATCCATCATTTCTGAGGCTAGTTCTTCATAGAGCTGAGTGGCAGTGGCTCTGAATGTTCATTCCTCTTACACTGTGGTGTTTTATATCCTGTCTTCTTCATCATTTATACTACTTGCATGGCACAGTTGGTATTTGAGTTTGCAGTCTTTTTGGAATTGGCTTATCATATATAAAGCCAAAATTCTCATAGCCCAGTGCTCAGGGACTATTGTACATGTCTGAAGCAGCATGGAAATTTTTAATTTTTATTTTTATATGATCCTTTAAAAAGATGTATCTCCTTTCTTATAGTTAAAATGAAAAATTGTGGATGTTTAGCTGAGCATTTCCCAAAGTGTGCTTTCTGAAAGACTAATCATGTGATGTTAATAGATGTTACATTTTAAGAAAAGTTTCTATGGTGAAATGAGTTTAGGAAATGCTAGGTTAACAAAGATAAACAGATTTCTCTTCTGCAGGACTTCTCAGAGCCTTTACTATTCCAATGTACATTATAAAGGAGGCCAATAAATGGTATTTCTCAATAGTATTTGAATCCTTTCTTTGAAGAGCATTTCACAGAATTAATGTTTCTCAGAAATCACTTTGGGGATAATGGCCTAACTCATCCACCTGGTAGGGACAAAATGACTTTTCTCAAAATATTTGAGACAGGACATTAGGAAAATTTTGTGGCATGCAATTGATAAATATTAGCTTTTTGGTTATTATTAGCTGAGAAGTAGGGATTGCAGACTTGGAAAGAAGCATATGTCCTCCACCAGCCACCTCAGGCCTTCCCCACTGCCTATTCAGGGTGATAGGGCCCATGCCCAGTCAGTGTTTGTCTCACAGGTTTGCTCTATAAGGCTGAATTGGGAAGAGGAAAGAAAGAAAGAAAGACGAGAAAGAAAGAGACAGAGAGAAGAAGGAGGGAGGGATGGAGGGAAAGAAAAATAAAGAGAGTGAGAGGAAGGGACAAAGAGAGAAAAAGGGAGGGAGAAAAAGAAAGAGAGAGGAAGGAAGGAAGGAAAACAGGAAGGAAGGGAGCAAGGGTGGAGAATCTAAATTTGAGTGGCAACAAAGTGTCAAAGTGTTGAGGAATAATCTCTGTGCTGCCTTAATACCCAGAAAGAATGACAAGCAAACCCAGAACAGCAGACAAAGCTACGTTTGTTGATGGGTAGTAGTTTCTACCCAGCGAAGAAATCTTAGAGCCCATGAAAATACAAAAATCAATAAAAGAGTCTACAAAGAAGGCCCTTCGTAGGACATTAATGTCATTAATTGAACTCATCTAGCTATTAGAATGCTGTTGACTAAAACTTACAGCCAAATGGAATGGAATAATTTGCAAAAAGATGCCAGCTATTGATAACTGATAAAACGATGCTTTCTTACAGCGAGGGGAAATTAAAATGTCTACCTTGCATATAAACACATTACAATGTGAGCATGCTATTATAGAAATGGACTTCACTATATCAATTCACTTTTTTATACATGTAAAGTAATAAGGCAACCTTCAAGCTACAAACAGCAGACACAAATAACCCATGCTTTCAAATGATTGATTCTGCTCTGTCCTGCAGCCTCCACTTTGCTCTGAAAAGCCATCAGTCATTCCTTCTTCCATGGGACCACTGTTATGGCCACGATGAAGTCCTATCTGATGCAAGCTTCTCCCATAAAGTATTTTCTCTTCTCTCCAGTATTGTTGTGCAGAAGCATGGAAAGTAGGGGAAAGAATTAGTGTTTTGGAGCCAAGTATTTGAGACATTCGAAACCTCATTCCGAAATTTGCTAGGTCTGTGTCCTTGGGCAGGGTCTTAGGCTGAATCACATACAATTGTCAATGTTCACCTGGTTTCTATCTATAAATGTGGCAATTTCATATGTTTCAACCTAACCCCTAACCTTCTGGGCCTTTGTTTTCTCATTTATAAAAGATTTATACTGCCTTTAATTGTGAAAATTACACGTTTCTAAAGCATTTGGCATAGTTCTGGCATAGAGTAGGAGCTCAGTAAAAGGGAGCTGTTATTACTAATCACTAGAGTATGTCCCACGCCTTCTCTCTTCCTCCTTCTGTTCCCAGTACACTTCCCAGCTTTCACTCACAGACACACGATCTCTTTAATAACTTCTCTTTTCTGTATTTCAGGTCTTCCTTAATTATCTCAGAAATCTCTACTCTGTCCTACTCTCTGTCTGTCCCCTCCCCCACACCCTTCCATCCACGCGAGTCACAGCAAACTCATCATGGCTAACGCAGGTAAGAGTAATATACTCCCCCGTCAGTAGTAAGACAGTCTGACATTTGGAAATTCTATTAGCTGTTACATAGAACCTTTGCTATTAACCTCTCTAGTCCTTGGAAGTTCCCAAAGCAGCTTTCAGAAATGTCCGTAGAAGTTTCTCCTACTCTCTTTTCATTTGCTAATTAAAAACTGCTTTTCTCAAGCATAGACCAAGACACATTTTAAAAATAATATTCAGGTTTGTAACAATCTCTTTTCACTAATTATGTTGCATCTGTGCTCATTGTAAAGCATAACATTTTAGCAGTACATAGAACTTTAGGGCTAGCCTTGGAATCTAATATACGTTGTACTTCAAGAGGCAAATGACTATAGATAATAAACTCTGGAAAATTAAATGGTTTGTAAAGTTGGAGGAAAGTAGATTGTTGAAAACCTGCAGAGTGAAGGAGGAAGATGGAGGTGAGTAGATTATAGAACAAAACAATATTTTATTAGTTCTATTCTGTGAATTACCAATTCTAATCTAAGCCAAAGTAGTACTTAACATCTTTGCAGAAAGTTATTTTGGGTGCTTCAGAAAGTTTTTCAATTATTATTTGCAAGATCCCCATGAAGCAAAACAGTTTGTATCTATTCTTAGTTTACTAGGGCTCTTAATTTTATAATATTCCCCAAAGCTTGAATACTCAGACCCTCCACATGGGCACGTGCATGTGAGAATTTAAAATATTATCAACATATTATTTGATAAAATATTGTCATTTCAACAATGAATATAAAATAACTCATTAAAAGTTAATCTTGTTACATGTATTGTCTACTTGCTAGATATTTGAAAATGTGCATGTTATATAATGTTATTTTCAATAAAAATACACTGGATTCACAAAATAATATGGAATATTAAGTAGGACATGGTAATCTTCTACAATCTGCATTATTGCTGGGCATGATGGTATTACCAAAAACAATATTCTACTAACAAATTGATCAAAATACTATTGATATATAAATAATCCATGATATTTTTCAGACTTATTACCTAATTTTAGCCCCAGCTCCCTTAGGATTCTATATATAATTATAACATTGTTTGTTTACATATTTGTTATTTTGTTAGTTTGGGGAGGCATTGTCACCCTTCTATGCTTTTTAATCCAGTAGAGGTAACTCCTTAAATGTTTTATGTTATAAAATAATATATTTTTAGTAAAACATGATATAAACAAGAAACAAAACTGGAATAGATGACTAAAATCTACCCCCTTAAAACTGTGACTTTCTACAAAATGGTAAGTTTAGAAAGTAGCTTCAGCAGGAAAGAAATAGTACAAAAAGAGTTAAGGTTAAAATTCAATAAAAGAACTTTGCTACAGTTTTCAGTTCAAAAAGGCCATTTTGATATTATATAATTACAAGATGAGCCACAATATTTTGTTGACATTTGAAATGGCTTAGATTATAAAGAGAATGAGAAAACAAGCCACAGACAGGGAGAAAATATTTGCAAAGAAAAATCTGATAAAGGTCTAAAATATAAAAAGAACTCTTAAATCTCAATAATAAGGAAACAAAATATCTGGTTAAAAAATGGGCCAAAGACTTTAACAGACCCTCACCAAAGAAGATATACAGAAGGAAAATAAATATATGAAAAGATGCTCCACATTATATGTCATCAGGCAAATACAATTTAAAACAACAGTGAGATACCACTGCATACCTATTAGAATGGCCAAAACCCAGAACACTAACAACATCAAATGTTGGTGAGGATGTGGAGCAACAGGAACTCTCATTCATTTCTGCTAGGAATGTAAAATGGTTCAGGCACTTTGGAAGACAGTTTGGTGGCATCTTACAAAACTAAACATACTCTTACTATACAATCCAGCAATCACACTCCATTGTATGTAAACAAAGGAGTTAAAAATTTATGTCCATACAAAATCCTGTCCATGGATGTTTATGGCAGTTTTATTCACATTTCTCAAGACTTGGAAGCAATGAATATGTCTTCCTGTAAGTGACTGGATAAACCGAAGTACATCCAGACAATGGAATATTATTCATTGCTGAAAAGAAATGAACTACCAAGCCGTGGAAAGACATGGAGAAACCTTAAATATATATTACTAAGTGAAAGAAGCCCATCTACAAGAGCTACATACTGTGTGATACCAACTATATGACGTCCTGTAAAAGGCAAAACTATGGCGATGGTAAAAAGATCGGTGGTTGCCAGGGCTTGGAAGTAGGGGAAAAGGGTGAGTAGGCAGAGCACAGAGGATTTTTAGGGCAATAAAAATACTCTCTATATTACTAGAATGGGGAGCACATGTCATCATATATTTGCACAAACCCATAGAATGTACAACACCAAAGGTAAATCCTAATGTAAACTGTGGACTTCGGGTGATGATGATGTGTCAATGTAGGTTCATCAATTGCAAGAAACGTGCCACTCTGGTGGGGGATGTTGATGGTGGGGGAGCCTGTGCATGTGTGGGGAGGGAGGTGTATGAGAAATCTTTGTACTTTCCTTTCAATTTTGCTATGAACCTAAAACTCCTCTAAAAAAATTAAGTCTTAAAAGAATGCCCTAGATTAGTACTGTCCAATACAACTAAAATGCAAGCCACTAAAGGGAGCCACATGTGTCCTTTTAAATTGTCTGGTAGCCAAATTAAAAAGAATAAAAAGAAGCAAGTAAAAGTAATTTTACTAACTTTTCTATTTAAACCAATATATCCAAAATATTTCTGTGTCAATGTATAATCAACATAAATCATTATTAATGAGATTTTTATATTCTTTTCTTCGTACTAAGTCTTTGAAATCTGATGTGTATTTTATACTTACAGCACACCTCGATTCAGACCAGCCACATTTCGAATGCTCGGAAGCAACATATAGCTCCTATGTAATAGCACAGATCTAAATTTTTATCAGTAGGAGCATTATTTATTCAAATCGAACCAGATGCTAATGTTTTCTGTTCATCGCATCGTATCTTTTGAGCATTTATTATTTTCTATCACTGTGCTAAAATCTTATATTTTAATTTCAAATAATAGATAACAACATAGATAATGAATTCTGATTAAACACAGAATTTTCTACAGCTAAGAATTCTTAAAGTCATCACGCTCCACTTTATCCAAAATAAGACTTAGAGTAGATAGACACTGAGGTAACAAAAGCTGATGATGATGATAGCAAAGGCTCACATTTGTTAAGCACTTATCATATGCCAGACAGTGTCTACATGTGATAACTTTCATTTAAGTTTCACAATAACCCTACGAGGAAGCTACAATGATGTTTAGAATCCTAAACTCCCAATCTGATATGCCACCAATGTGAATAGTAATTCTCATTGCTCTTGCAATAATAATGGCTATTTTTTTATAGCTCACTATGGGCCAGTCACTGTGTTAAGCAATTAACTATCATTATTTCATTAAATTTCACAAAACCTTGCAAAATAGAGATTATTGGCTCCATTTTCCAAATTAGAAAATAAATTCAGAGATTCGTAACTGTAGGAAGACTCTAGCGGCTAGCCCATAAGTGGTGCTAAATCCTGTTCATACCATGCTATATGTATAGTTTATTTTATAACTGTTAACTCCTTCTCTGGGGATTTGTTAATATACTTGGGAAGATGAAGCTTGCTTGCTAGAAATAATCGGAAACACCACAAAAGCAATGAGTGAGCAATCATCAAATTGTGTGGTTCTCATAAGTGAAGACAAGTTTAGAGAAGATTAGAAAGGGCTGGAACATTCTGGGGACGCAGCTTAGAAGAAGCAACATTTTTTTTTTTGGTGTTTAAATGACAGCATTTCCCCAAAGAGCATTTCTCTTAGGAAGCCACTGTCTCATCATTACCATCCACGTCTGCATTCAGAGTAAGCACTGTCATTCGTTGAGCCTTTTTTTACGAAGCGTTGTGACATGCTTTGGCTCGTTTGATCCTTATAATCACTTTGTACGGCGGGCAGGGCAGGTATTGTGTTCATTTGATTGCTGAGGGAAAACGAGATTGATTTGCCCAGAATCCTACAATTGCTAGGTGAAGAAGCCAAGTCCAAAGTCAGACCTCGTAACTCCAAGTCCAGCTCTTTTCTATGTCAATGTTTCCAAGACTCTGGCACATGGAGCCCTAGCGGTTGTGAGAAGACTTCAGGTACATGGAGGACTGCTCTTTATTTTCACATTATTTCATTATGTCAAGGGTACTATTGCATAGGATGGGGCTAAAGTATGTATTTAACTTACAAAAGTGAGTTTAATCAAACGAGAATATTAAGTAAATAGCTCAGGTGGTATGTAGTTATGGTCAAAACCATGACCAAAGTTAATTTAGATAATGCCATGTATTTTCTACTAGAAATTGTCACTTATACTTTCTATTACTTAATGCAGATTTCAAGGAGCAAGTTGTATATTTGTTTTTGTTTGATTACAAAGGAACATTTAATCCTCATGGCAAATAGTGTTTTAACATCTTTAGTATTCCATTTTAACTTTACATGACTTTACATAAATATTTATATGTTTATCCTATTCTCTTTTCTTTTCCACTGAATTGTGAATTCCTTGAGGACAATGACTTTGTCTTACTCATCTCTGTGGTCCTTGGTGTGCCTATATTTATTTCAATTAGGTCAGTGTATTAGAAAGAAACGGAGGTCCATTTAAATGACGCCAAAAAAAAAAAAAAAAAAAAGAGAGAGAGAGAGCATATATTTGGACAAAGTTAGAATGAGAAAGAAAGAGGCAGCTCCAGGGATCAACAACTCCCCTCCCACCTCGCTCACAGGACATGCACCCTGCTGGTTCCTCACGTGTCTCTGTTTCTCCGATACTTTCCTTCCCTGAAGGAAGCTGCTTGCTTTTCAATCTGGAGTTTCTGCTCCCTGATCATTTTGGCTCATACAGAGCTCCTCAGGGCCTCTTTGGCCTCACGGATGATATGAAACTGTCTCCGTTTCTCCTTCATTTCCAGGGCGAATTCCCCAAACAGGGAATCTGATTGGTCTAATGAAGCTCTCTACAACAGGTCATTCCTTCTCTCGTTAAAAAACCAACCAAACAAAAACCCAGAAAAGCTGTCGCATCTAATATATATTTCGACTATACATGTCCAACATACAACAACATCCTACCAACCTCCCACCATCATCCTCCCAGTTCTTGGGCCCCAAACCTTCATTCTTTCTTTGCCTTTCCCTCTCCGCCGTATATTCTTTCTATCAGCAAGTTCTGTCTGTCTATTTTTTTTCTTTTGAGACAGAGACTCGCTCTGTTGCCCAGGCTAGAGTGCCATAGCATCAGCCTAGCTCACAGCAACCTCTAACTCCTGGGCTCAAGCGATCCACCTGCCTCAGCCTCCCAAGTAGTTGGGACTACATGCCCAAATAATTTTTTCTATTTTTAATAGAGATGGGGTCTCGCTCTTGCTCAGGCTGGTCTCAAACTCCTGACCTCAGGCGATCTTCCTGCCCAGCCTCCAAGAGTGCTAGGATTACGGGTGTGAGCCACCACGCATGGTCCTTATCACCAAGTTCTGTGGATCATACCTTCAAATATATCCTAAATCTTTTCCTGTTATCTCCCTCTCAACCACTAAAACCTGAATTAAGCCACCATTATCTCTCGCTTAGATTAATTGCAACAGCCATTAGAGACTGGTCTCCTTGTCCCCTGGGCCTCTTCCTGGTCCTTTACCACCCCAGGCCCTTCCTGCCTTTGCCCCTGCTGTTCCACATGCTGGAATCCCTTCTTCAGCTCTTCTCATGGTTGTCCCTCTTGTCATTCAGGTCTCAGCTCAAATGTCCCTGCATAAAAGGGACCTCTTTGCCTACTTCCTCCCTGGGTTCTCCATCACATCACTCTTTAATTTTCATCAGGGCACCTGTTGTTATCCAACAACATCTTGGTCCCTTGCTTGTTTGCTGGTTTATTGGCTCTGTTCCTTCCCCTCACTACACGTGCAGCTCCATGAGAAGGACCCAGTCTACCTTGTTCTCCACTGAATCTCCAGAATCAAGAACAGTTCTTGGCACTCAGTGGGAATTTAAAAACTGTGCTAAATAATGAAGGTGTGTCCCTTTGTGCCAGCGACCATTCATAAATTACTGACCGATGAATAAGTTGGTACCTACCTATCATGGAATTAGCCAGGACCCAAACCCGGCGGAGCACGGGCTGGATCTGCAGCAGAGGGCAAGCGCCCTATCCTCATCTGGCTACATGCTTGGAAAGCCTTTACTGACCAAATCAGTGAATAGATGGGACCTCAAAAGTTCAACACACCTCTGAGGACTGCTGCTGATGAGTCTTTGAGAGAAGAGCTGAGTATGCTTTTTAAACATTTCTTACTGTCTGTATTTCTCTTCCAGAAAGCATTATAAAAAGTGCCAGAGACACACTGTTTATCTGGCTAGCAGCATTTGGTTGAAAATTGAAGTGATTTTTAAAACTATAGAAACATAGTCATCTGGCACCAGTGATGAGCCTGAGTTAGGAAGGAATTCACATTACACTCTTTCATTTAGTCTTGCACAACATAAGGCATTTATATTCATTTTCTTCTATGGCACTGTTTGTTCCAATACGGAATATTTATGCTTTACTTTTTAAAAATCTGTATAAAGGAAACACTAAACTTTATCATTCTTTAGAGAACATTCACTCTGTAGAGAGACTGAATTCCATCTGTAAAGACCATGTAATCAGAGTAGTAATTTCAGATTTGGAAATGGCAAAGTTCATGTCAGTCTAAGACAGTGGCTTATACTGACAAAAAAGCATATTTAATGTTGTATTTATTACCTGTGGCATTCACTCTCTCTTGGCAATTGCTGTGATGACTTACAAGAAGATTGAAGAAACCAGTCCCTTCTCATTTTAGCAAGAAATAAACTAAATCTAGAGATAAATAAGAATAAATTCTTGGAAATTAACCCTGAAGACAAACTCTTTCATCTCACTTTTGTATCTGTGAGGAAATAGGGATTGGCAAATGAGTTCTTTTTCACCCCAATTGGGCATACTCTTTTCAATGCCAGCATTTAATGAGGGTTGTTAAGATGAACACCATGATGTAAATCAATTTAATATACAATTTTTTGAAAAGATCTATCACACTGTGTAAATATTAATTTGCTAATTTAGGCGATTTGTTGTAGACCTTCTTGTCATTAGTAAAGATTAACAGGGCCTTAACTCTAATTATCTGCAGTGTGACACTGTGCGATGATCATATGGGGTAAAGATTTCAGAGACATTTATACAAATTCCAGTATAATCGAGGACTTGTTGTTGGTCCTGAATCCCTCTGTATCTCAATTTCATAAAAGTTGAACTATTCTTAAAAAGGACAATGTTGGACAAAAAGAGAGCCGATTCCTTTTTTATTCCCTTCATTGCCAAGCCTAATGCCTGGCACCATTCTGAAAGTTTGTTGCCTTGATTCGTAAATCACACAGGAGTGCATCAAGGAATCCTAATTTAGCAAAAAAACTTGTTGGGGGCTGCAAGAGATACGTGGGTTCCAGGAATTAGACATAAAGAAACATGAGCATACTCTTTTTCAAAAATTTTTGCCAGGAGTACAAATATCTAATATTATACAATAATAATTATATAACTATGTGTTCATCCTCACTAATAAATAAATGACTTTACAGTATTCCATATTGGGAAGAATGTAATAAAACAGACACTTTGATAAACTCCTGATAGGCATAGAAATTGCCTTCTGGACAGGAGTTTGGCAAAATCTATAAAAATTTAAGATGTGCATACCTTTTGGCCCAGGAACTTACCTTACAGATGACATTACAAAACTATGTTAATTGTAGCATTGTTTGTAATAGTGAAGAACTGAAACAACCTAAATGTCTATCAGTAGGTGATAGGCTTCATAAATTATGGTATACTTATGCAATAAATTATGGTATATCTCTGAGGCCAAAATGGTGATAGTCCCATAAGGGCTGACATAAAAGTATATTTATAAATATTTTAAAAATAAAAATTAATTTGCAAAATAGTATTCACAGCAGAACAAGTCTGCATAAAAATGAGCACATAAAAAAACAGTTCTGAAATAATATATGTCAAAAGTCTTGATAGTGATTATTTCTGAGAAGTTATGTTAAGGGAGATTCTGATATTCTAATTAATCCATTTCTGTATAATAGAATTTTTTTTTCAAAAAACACTTTTTAAGAGCCATTTTACATTCAAAGCAAAATCGAGAGGAAGGTACAGAGATTTCTCATATACTCCCTGCTCCAACAAAGCACAGCTTCCCTTATTATCAACATCTCCCTCCAGAGTGGTGCATCTCTTACAACTGATGAACCTACATTAACACATCATTATCACCCAAAATCCATAGTTCACATTAGGGTTCACTCTTGGTGTTGTACATTCTATGAGTTTGATGAAATATATAATGGCATGTATCCACCATTATAGTATCAAACAGAGTATTTTCATTGTCCTAAAAAATCCTCTGTGCTCTACCTATTCATCCCTTCCACGCCCCTTTCCTACCCCTCAAGCCCTGGCAAGCACTGGTCTTTTTACTGTATCCCTAGTTTTGCTAAAGGGATTTTTATTATTTATTTATTTATTTATTTTGAGACAGAGTCTCATTCTGTTGCCTTGGCTAGAGTGCCATGGCATCAGCCTAGCTCACAGCAACCTCGAACTCCTGGGCTCAAGCGATCCTCCTGCCTCAGCCTCCCGAGTAGCTGGGACTACAGGCATTTACCGCCATGCCCGGCTAATTTTTTGCTATATATTTTTTAGTTGTCCAGCTAATTTCTTTCTATTTTTTTAGTAGAGACAGGGTCTCGCTCTTGCTCAAGCTGGTCTCGAACTCCTGAGCACAAACGATCCTCCCGCCTCGGCCTCCCAGAGTGCTACGATTACAGGCGTGAGCCACCGCGCCTGGCTGGATTTTTAGAACAGGAAAAAAGTGCTCCCTTTTCTAATAAAAAATATATTTTAAAACGTGGTTATAAACAACAGAAAATGTAACTGTCTTAAACAATGGAATGCAAGATGGTGGAAGGCCAGTTGGAAAATGGAACTGTTGGTAGGGATACTAAAATAAAACATGTATGTAGAGCTTGTTGAGCATAATTCACAGCTAATTTCTAAAGATGCCAAAAGCAAATCAAGTCTATCTCACAAGAAGCCTCAACTCTGTACTTAGGAAAAGTGGCTCTCTGTACTTCCCACTTATTTCTGATATCTCAGTGCTAAGCCTGAAGAGATTATAACTGAAGATCCTTCATAGCAATCAAAGATATTCAAGTCCCCTGATTAGTATCTGGGACTTCTCAACTCATCTGCTTCCCTCCACAATCCACCCCTTTGCCAGGGAAATGAGAATCTGCCATAGCACTAAATCCTTTGGAATAACTTTATTCTTAGAAAACCCTGTCATTTTTCTGACTCCTTAACACCCAATCTCTAAGTGACAGTGACTACTTTGGCACAGAAGCTTTCAAAATGAAAAATAAGAAGTTCTACAAACTGTATCAGCAACAGCGCATTTACTTCAAACTCTAGCCAGCTGCAAAAAGGAAAAAGGGTAATCATTTCAGCTCCAGCCTGGAGTTGTTTTTCCTTCACAGTTTATTCCCGGACTCAGGAAATCAGCTGCAAAATAAGTGCCAGTAATTCTGAGTCCCAAGGAATACAATGTCCCCAAGAATCGTCCCCTGAATTCCTCTTGTCCTGCTTAGCTTGCCTGCTTGTGGAGAGGCTGTAAGTCTAGGAATGAGAAAGGAGTCTCTGCAGTTGTGGGGGGTTGTCAAGTCACGGACATCACTGCTGCTCTTTACTGTGTGGTGGCGAAAGGAGCGGTCTTTGAAGTGAGCCAGACTCAGACATTCGAAGTCCGGTCCTGCCACTTACTAGCTATGCAACCTTGTGCAAGTCACTTGACCTCAGTGAGCCTTAGTTTTCTCACCTGTCAAGTGGAGTTCAGAGTATCTCATAAGGATGTTGTTAGCACTAAAAGGTATAATGTATGTGGGTTTCTGTTATACGGGAAAATTACCAATAGTGGCTTTTATTTGATGATAACAATGACGCCGATGATGATGATTATCGTTGCTTTCACATCATCTTCATCTTCATCATTGTGTGTTGTTAGAAGACAGTTTGGAGTGGTGGTAAAAACTCTGCTGAGACACCCACGGAAGTCAGGGAATTTGTATAGTTTTCCAAGTTTGCTATTTACTGGCTGTGTGACCTCAAATAAAGTTTGAGTCTCTATGTGCTGATCTCTAAAAAGGAGAATAAAAATAATCTGGCTCTGACTCTGGTACAGTAGTGTTCTGACAAGCAAGGGGATAATGACCATATGAAATTGTCAATCATTATATATATAACAGGAATATATATGTATATATAAAATATGTATATGTATACACACATGCATATACATACACATTTAAAATAAAAGGATTAACATATCCACCCTATTTCTACCCTCATTTCCATTTGGCTTGGATGGAAAAGGCAACTAACACTTCAGCCTTTTTTAAGGGGACGTGCTCAAAAGCACATTGGGAGGGGGATAAAATTGCTACAGTTTGCCCGTTATTACCACATTTAAATTACCATTTGCTTTCTTGTCAGGTTTATTGTTTTTCTTTTTAAGAGTAATATATACCAAAACAGAAAATTTGGGAGTAACAGAAAATAGCAGCATCCATTTGCTTATTTGTAGCACTTTTCCTTTTTGTTTATTATACTGTGTTAAGTATAATAAATAAGGCAAGTGTTTGCTTAAATCAAAGTGTAGTCCCAATTATTTTCTTTTAATCCATCAATGTTAAAACACAAACTATCAGGCTATTGCAAATTAAGGCTCTATGTAATTCTCTTTAGGTCAGCAATTCTCTAATTTCTGCATGTCTAAGGCCCACTTGGGCTTATCTAAAATGCCAATCCTGGGTCTCACTAGCAATGATGCTGACTAGATGGGTCTGGGGAGGCATCTTGGGATCTCCATCTTTAATGACCTTTCTACCTGATACGATGCAGGTAGAAGCAGGTAGGGGATGCTCGAGCCTCTCGCTGAGAGAGAGTCTGAAGTCTGACTCCTGTCCAGGGCCTCTGAATTCCCACAGTGGGATCCTGGAAGGAGAACTGCGTACGTGAATCCCGGCCTTGCTATTGTCACTTCTTGACGCCCCAAGCTCTGATGCTTTTACATCTCAGTTCTGGCTGCTGGAGCACCTGGGAGCGAGTCAGCTGGAGTACTTGCCTCCTCTTCATTTGAACCTGTGGGCCCTGGAGAATCTAATTCATCTCATGGCTCAAAAATCCCGTTCTGTCAGGGGTGGGCTGGGGTTGGGGAAGGGGAGGGGACTCAGGTCTCCTCCATTCAGTTGATACCAGCTTGATCTCATGAGGCATACTGCGTGACTTCCAGCCACCTGCTTGAGGGGACACAAAGCAAGTTCTAATATTTCTCTTTCTGGAAGAGAAGGAAGCAGAGAGGAGGTTAACGGGACCATGGAGCAGGCACCTCACATTTTCAAGGGACATGGCATAACATGCAGACGAGAGTGGGAAGTTTCCTCCTGCCATTCCTAGGCTGTCACTCTAGCTGGATTCTTTTGTCCTTTTCTAGGCAGCTCAAAGTCAGTCTCTCTCTCTTTGTCTCTCCCTCTCCTATTCTAGGAAAGAAAAGAAAACAGACGTAAGGGAAAAACTAGAACTTATTTTTATAACTTTTTGAGAACAGCAATGTTTGTGTTCTTCTAGGGAGTAAAGCTTCTCCCTGGTAATGAGGTTCTTCCCACCACACTCCCCCATGCCCGCTCTGTAAAATTACACACAGTGAGACCAAGAACTACATAAAAGGCCCGCTCAGCATACGCTGATTTAATCTCTGCTGCTTGTCACCTCCCTATGGGAGCTCAACAGAAACAACAGCCTTGATTACATAACCTACAATCATTTTCAGTAAGTGCCCCATCCTGGTCTTTAGAAGGCTGTCAGATGTTCCCTAAGTAGGACAAGCTTCAGAGCAAGCCCTGCGAGGTTGAAAGAGGGTCTCGTAGAAAGTAATTTCATTGCATTTTTACATTTCCTTCTGCTCCCTCTAAAGCAGCAGTGGCTGGGGCTCCATCAGGGTTCCTGGCCAAAGTAAGGTTCTACTGTTGCCTGGAAAAGGATTTTCATAGAGTCTGGGGTCTAATTCTCTCGTGAGAAGACTTCCATCCAGTTTTCTCCTTCTGTAGTTGAGGAAACAGGTTCAGCGAGGGGCTCTGTGCTGGTTGTTGCCTGTTTGTTCTGATTCCATTCCCTGCTCCTCCCTTGCTTTGCATCTCGGGGATCTGATCCCGGCCACCTGGCTTCCAGTTACCTGGGGCCAGTGGGAAGCTCTGATTTGGGACAGGAGGGCCAGAGAAAGGGAGAGGCCAGGGCATTTCTCCCCTCTCTCCTGCTGCTTTGGCGAGCATCTCTGGCAATGGCCACTTCCTTCCTTGGTTGGACGCCTCCTGCCTCCTCTCCCGCGGGCTTAGCTGGCCAGGCCCCGCCCTCTGATCCCCCAGGACCACCCCCTCCCTTTATGCCTCTTGCCCAGGGATCAATACACTTTTTTTTAAAAAGGGCCAGATAGTATATACTTTAGGCTTTATGGGCCAAGAGGCAAAACTAAGGATAGCAGTTAGTAGGTACCTATATAGCATTTAAAATATAAACCTTTGAAAGAGTAAAAACCATTCTTTGCTTGTGTGCCATATAAAACCAGGCAGTGGGCCAGCTGGATTTCTTTGCCAACCCTCGTTCCCGCTTTAGGGGAGGTAGTGGCTTCCCACAGTTGCTAGTCTCTGATTGCTCATGGTCCCCTTCCTGATCGTCCATGTCCTGTGTACCTAACGCCCAAGATTAACTTTTTTAAATTGCACCACCTGGCATGAGCTCTCTTTTCCTGAATGGACTCTGACTGATGCAGGCAATGACTTGTTTAAAACCCGTATTCCATAAAGTGGGATTATTATCCATTTCACAAATGTTTTTATTGCTTTCTGGTCTTCAGAAGTGCCTTCACGAACACATCTCACTGAAATCGTGTAGACTCGTCATTCAAGTCAAATCAGCGGCTGCCTCTCTGTGTTTGGACTGACCAGGTTGATGTTCTCTTGCAGTGATGAGAAACTAGTGGCCCCAAGGGATTCCTACAAACCAATATGAGGAACAAGTAACTTGTTCCCCATACTGGCCAATACTACCCAATATCACTGGCAAAAGTGATGGAAAAAGCTAACAAACAGGATTGGGCTGTAAGTGCAGTTACCACCGGAGGTGAGGCATTGCAGGCCGTGCATGTATGACATGTGACACCCACGCCTTCCCCTTCCGCTGCCTCCACCCCTGTCCAAGCTGCCACTGCCACCGTTGTCTCCTCCCTGGATGGCTACAGCCACCTCCTTACCAGCCTTCCTGACTTCACCCCTGCCCCCCTACTTCCACAGCCACAAGCAAGATCTTTTACAAGCAAACTGCACAGCTCCTCTGCTCAGAGCCTCCGATGACTGCCCAATCCACGCAATATAAAATCCAGGTTCCTCCTGCGAGCCCGTAAGACCCTGCAAGATCCAGCCTCTGCCTTCTTCTTCGACTTTACCTCCTGCCACTCTCCTCTTTCTCATTCCAACCCAGCAACGCTGATTTCCTGCTGGGTCTTGACTCTCCTCAAACTCAGACACCAGGCCTCCGTGCTGGTTCTGTGCTCTCCCTGGAATATGGCCCTCGATACCCTTGAGGCTTTCTCTCTCTTCATTCTTTCAGGTCGGCACTCAAATGGCATTTCATCAGTGAGGTTTCCCCCAGCCAGCTGACCTAAAATAGTGCAGCTTCTCCATTTATCCTTTAACCCTGCGGTCCCCAACCCCTGCACTGGTCCCCAACCCCAGTACCAGTCTGTGGCCTGTTAGGAAATGGGCTGCACTGTGGGAGGTGAGCGAGTGAAGCTTCATCTGTATTTACAGCTGCTCCTCATCACTCCTATCACTGCACAAGCTCCAGCTGCTGTCAGATCAGCGGTGGCATTAGATTCTCATAGGAACGTGAACCCTACTGTAAATTGCGCATGCGAGGGATCTAGGTTGTGGCTCCTTATGAGAATCTAATGCCTGATGATCTGAGGTGGAGCTGAGGTGGTGATGCTAGCTCTGGGGAGAGGCTGCAAATACAGATTATCATCAGCAGAGTGCTCTGGCTGCATAATAAATGCAATGTGTTTGAATCGTCCCCAAACAATCTCCCTCTATTCCCCTCCTCCAGGTCTGTGGAAAAATTATCTTCCATGAAACCAGTTCCTGGTGCCAAAAAGTTTGGGGACCCCTGCTTTAACCTTTCTAACTTCCTCTCAAGACTTTTCTTGTTACCCGACACGTACTTTGTGTCTCACATGGCCCTCGTCCTGGGGCCTCACTTTATTCCTTCAGATTCGGGCCTTTTCTCCCTCAATTCCTCACCCATGCCACTCTTCACTTAGAACATTCTTTCCTCTTTTCTCTTGACTGCCTTAAATGCCTTCTCCTCAGGGAGGCCCTTCTGGACCATTCTATCTGAGTAGGTATTATTTGACCTTCTCCACTCCTACAACACTTATTTTACATCTTTGCACAGTGTTTATTTTCTTCATAGAAATTACAACTGTGAAAAAATTATATGTATATGTATATTTATCTATTTCTAGTTCTCATTTCTCTATTGTCTTCGTCCCAGCCTCAACTGATTGTAAATTTTATGAGGGAAGGGACCATGTCTATTTTATCAACCGATCAATACATAACAAGTGCCTATTATAGTTCAGAGCCTTATATACTGTAGGTGCTCAATAAATATTTATTGAGAGCATGAATAAATGATACAGGATGGAGTCATTCACAGATCTGGGAAAAATGATTGAAGAGCCTCCCCATTATGTTAGAAGCTGTGGTTGTCCATCCATATCCCTCTGGTTCTCACCATATCTGTACACAATTGATGGCTTTCTCTGCCGGCATCCGTGATCTCTGCATGAATGCTTCCTAAGCTGCATGTGCACGCTTGCTCTGCATGAAGTGTCAGGGAGTCAGCACCCACAGGAGCAGCTTTTGACCAATGATCGACAGGAGCGGGTGGATAATTACTCCAGCTTCATCACCTACCTGATGGGATTACCATTGAGGCATGTTGCCCACAGATTCCTAGAAGTCTCAGGTACTCCAGCTGCCCACAGTGTATCTTGCCCATTAATCCACTCCCTCTCTATTGGCTTTCTTCCCTTCCCTGTCTCACACCCCCATTCCTCACCAGTGCTTCCAGGGATCACCTGCCAAGAAAACTGCTTGCACTCAAATCCTTGTCTTAGGGTGTGCTTTTGGGAAAACCCAAACTAAAACATCTATTTTATCTGATTCCCCACAACCACTCTCCTTTTGAGGAAGTATTGCAAGAAAAGTGTTCCAATCTAGCAATTATACAGGTTGGGAAGGGAACAGTGGGGTGGGGATGGACTAGATTAATTTGTCATTCAGTAACTTCTTTCATTTAACCCCTTCTATGCCAGCAGCCACAATGCACATTTGTATCACTTTCTGTCATCCTCACAGACATTCTTTACAAATGATAGCTTCTCTCTTTATTATAGAAAACTTCAGATAAGGACTCTCCTTCTTGTCCTTGGTCTACAGCTGAATTCTGGTGCCATTTCTTTGCACTAGACTCCATTAATGATAATAGCAACAACAGCAATGATACCAATTCGGTGAACACTTGATGTGCACCAGATCACAGTTAACTTATATTAGCTAATGAAATGGTCACAACCACACCATGAAGAAGGCACTAGTATTGTTACCCTTTTATAATAAGGAAACTGAGGCCCAGGAAAGTTGTATGCTTCCACTGCACAACTCTGCTACCAGTCAGGGAAGCTATTGCTATATCTTGCCTATCCACTAGGTGTAAGACCTTGGATTTGAAGCCAGGGATTTGGCCACACCTCCAAATCTCCCAAACTCTCTGCCCCACAGAGCCACCAGGTCTCCTCATACACAACATTTATTTTAAAGCACATTAAAATGAGATACTGTAGTTATAAAGTTCCTGAAATTTTAGCCAAAGGAGTGAAACCCATTGCTAATGAGAAACAATAATAAACACATACTTAAATGTAATTGCAAGTGCAGCATTTCCAGACCACAAGATATAAAAAATTGCAGCCCTTAACACTTTTATTTTCCCCCAATTGGCTCTTACGCTAAAAAAGTGTTTATCACTACCGCTCTAGGCTATGAATCTTAGCGAAAGAAATGCTTTCTCCCCAACAGAGCTAGCGGTACTAGATAATGGCCAAAACTCCACAGCTGTCCTGGCATCTACTTCTGCCTGTCCCTATGTTTCAAACAGGAGTGGGAGAACCACAGGGCAAGCGACTAGAGTCATGAGGAAGAGAAGGCGCTTATTCAGCCAGTGCCCAGCAGAGCAGCCCCAGGCTCCCTTGACCTCCATATGGAGCCCCCTCCTTGAATTTTCTGTTTTAGGCCGAGTCTCATTCTCCTACTCCACTGATGCCAAGAAACCTCTCAGATCATGCAAGTGCAGTCTCCATTCTGTCACTTTGAGACGGTTTTATTCTCCCCTTAGTTTAACATGAAAAAAAAAACATATAGGTCTGGTAATAATACCTCCTAGGGCAATCGAAATAGGCTTTAAAGAGTTAAAAGCAAGTTAATCATAGCTGGTTAAATATGTACACCTTTTAATATTTGCATATAGGCACAGGGAGGGTTGGAGAAGCTCCCATTCTGGGTAAAACATAACATAATAAAGTGGTCTTGTTTTTGCCTCAAGGATCATTTTGCTAATTAACTACAATAAATATATTTTTTACCTCTCTAGTTTATTTTTAATCACTCTTACTTGATTATGAAAGAAAAATTAACATGCTAAAAAAACGCATTGAATGCCAGGCCTTGTTTTAAGCATTTTGTATCTATGTCTCATTTAACACTTACAACAATGCTATGAAATAGGTAATATTGTCTTTGTTTCACAGATGAGGAATAGAAATGATAAACAATATTCTTAACATCATACAGCTAATAAGTAGGCGAGTAGGGGATCTGCACCCGGGTGATCTGTCTCTAGAGTCCTAGCTACACTACATTGCTCCAGTGTAGAAAATCTGTAAAATGTGAACAAGTATAAAAATGATATTTGATTCACTCATAATATCACCACCTAGAAATAAATACTTTAACATTCCGATGCAATGGACATGACACAATCTTTATAAATATAATTTAGTTTTTGTAACTTGGGTACTTCATGAAAAAGGCTGTATGGTTTATCACCAAATCTAGAGAATATATTTGGGATGGACTGATCTAAAATACAGACTATATCTTATACAAATTCCATTTCTGAGACCCCTTGGGGCACTCCAAAATTTGAGCATCTATTTTTCAGAAAATCTGAAACCGAGGTTGAAAGATGCCCTACTGTGGCTGGCAATTGGGAAAGACCTACCGTATACACCAAGACACTGTGGATAGATAACCAATTATGGCTTCATATATGAGACCTGAACCAAAAACCTCAAGGGGATATGAGATGTTCTGAATTGAAGGCACTGATTTCCAGCCAAGCTGGGTTCTTTTTGCTTTTGCCTGAGCAATATTACATAACATGATTTAGAGTGAGAGGAAGTAGGGATCTACTTTATCAATTGATCGATCAATATGTCTATCCATCCATTATCTTCTTTCATGATGGTAATTTTCTCAAGCAATGCTAGTGTCTTAGGTTGGACTTCTCAGAAGCAGACCCTGAGATCAAGATTTGAGTGCAACTCATTCTTGAAGAACTCATCTCTGGAAACACCAATAGGGCAGCAAAGAAGTTAGAAAAGGAAAGCTGAAAAAGGTAACAAAAGGTATGTTTTTCATTGTGGGTAGAGCTGTCCTGCTGAGTACCTCTGGGAGGTGGTATGGAACATGCCCTGGAGTTGGACCTCATAAGGAGTGAGAAAGTTGGGATATTTATCTTCCAACTCACGTTTGTCATTGGATGAGGACTGCTCCAGGGGAGCGGTGTTTCTTGCCTGCCCTTCATGCAGACCCAGCAAATTCCTGTGGCTAGAGAGAACCCTTTACCAGTCATAGGAGCTTGCAACAAAAATGTAGGCTTGGAGGGTAAGGGAATGGGAGAAATGGGAGGCAACGGCAGTACCTGCCACAGCCAGCTAATGTGAAATAAACCAAGCCAAGGTCACTACATATGTATAGTCTTGTATTCTGCTTTTCTCCTGATATAATGCCAAGAGTATTAAAGAAATATTATTGGAGAAAATGATGTTTAAGGGCTGCCTAGCAGTTCATTTTATGGATGTGCCACAATCTCTTAACTGATCCCCTGTTTACAATTTTCAGCCTCTAAATAATCTGACAATAAATACCTTTGGACTTCTATGTACCTCTACTTATTTTTTTAAGGATAAATTAATCAAGGACAATTTTGCTAATTATCTAGAGCAATGATTACTAATTTCACACCTAAAAGAATGCTTGAAATTGATGGCAAACTTCATTATTTTTTGTCCAGATTTGGGGAGGAGGTTGGAATCTCAAGACATGGAAGTAACATAGCAACTAAGTTATGTTTTATTGTGAATCTTCTGTTATTGTCTATATTCAGTTCTTGAATAAAGGAAGATTTTTACACACTGGAAACCCTTATTATTAGTTTATTTGTCCAGCCACGGTGGCAAATTTATCACTGTGTCATTTAATGAGCTAATTTCTTTTGAGAAGCAAGAAGTGAACACTTTCTGTATGAGAAAGTCATTAACAAGCTTGATCTCTTTCTCTGGAAATGTCATCTGTCATCTCATGCAGGCGTAAGGTAAGCTGGTTAGAGTACTTTGAATTTTGCATTTTCCTGTCTGGGGAAAAACATACTGAATTTTATTTTTTTCCATTGTGCAACAGCCTTGGCATACTTTCTCTCCTAATGAAATATCTCAGGGAAGCCTTTGAAAACCACCATTAATTATAATCCAATGGCTTTTTCTTGGTGTTTACTCCTTTCCTTCTTTGAAGTACTCAGGACTGCTGAGTGGTAACACGCAGGAAGTTTTCTTGCCTTCTGTAAAGCCTGCATTTTCTGGGTCATCTGACCTCTTCTCCACTTGACTCGTCTTGGTTTCCCTCCGTGACTCCTTTCGTTTCTCACCAGTGTGCGCATCCCCCACAGTTCAGCCTTCTGCTCCCGTTCTGTCTCGCTTGGTGACCTCTCTTCTTCCAGACATTACTTTTCACTCTGTGAAGATGACTCTTAAAGTTCCATTTTCAGGCTTCCCCTCTTTCTTCTTACAGGGGTTTAGCATAAATCTTCCTGATAGAAAATTTCCTTGGGCTTCTTACAAACACCTCAAACTCTGCATGATCAATCCAAATTTGTACCCTCTACTTCAAAATGGTTTCTCTTATTATTCTCTTTTTATCATCTTTAACTCCTTCTTCCTATTCAATCAGTTGGGAATTCAAGGTCTTCTCTAATTTGGCCCCAAGCCACCTATTCAACTTTAACACTTATGTCCATCATAAATTTTTGCTCTACTCACCATCTCCAAACAGCCTGAACATTGCTCTCTTCTTGTTTGTATACAAATTAGTAAATTTACAAAATCCAAAAAGTTTGGATTTAATGTTCTGTGTGATGTCAATCAAATTTCTCTCACTTCAGTCTTCTAAGTCAGCATAATAGTAACCTCCTTCATAGTGTCTGTGCAATGATTACATAATACACACGGAAGTGTCCAGCATAGCATTTGGCACATTATACACTTGTAATAAGTATTTGCATATCTGTTTGTTCATTCATCACTCTGATCTTCATGACTAACCTTTGCTGTGAAACGTTTTGTTCTCATAGCCCCCTAAACTCTCAACTCTGACCTCCTCTATCTTTCATTCAAGTATACGTGCAAAGTGCTAGTCGGCATTCCTTGAGTAGGCTTTCTACAAATACACTAAGTACCTTAACATGAGAAACCCTACTTCACATTTCTGTGCATAAAGGAAGTACTAAAAATATTGGATCCAGAACTATTCTCCTCTCAAGCAAATTTCATACCAAATTAGCACAGTATAGTAGAGGAGAAAATAGTTAATACTACTTGTTCATTTTAATCATAAATCAAAAGGAAGGTCAGGTACAAATGTTTTATTTCCACAACAAAGTGATATATTGCTGAACGTCAATTCTTTCTGACATAAGTAGAAGTCAAAAATACACACGTGGTATAAAGGAGATACACGCTTTGGCATATTTATTAAAAACAGCACATGAGTATTTTGTAAGTTATCTAGAATTTTCTCAGTTGATGTTATCTTATATCCTAACATTTGTCTGGTAACTGGTTCAGTAGCTTCCTTTGATCTGTCATTTATAAACTAATTGTTTTTGTTCAAATGACTTGGTATTTGCATTTATTGTCTTTCTTGTGTTTGCAATAAACTGAATAGCTGGACGCTCTTATTTTATTTCTAAAATTATAATCAGATCATCGGCATTGGCTTGCTGAGTTTTAGAAGAAAATAACTTTTTAACGATTTACAGCACCAGCATCCTGCTAATGCCACTTCTTCTGAAACAAATGCCTTCAGAATAATCTGTATAAATTCTA
Organism: Indri indri; assembly: GCA_004363605.1. Taxonomy (NCBI): domain Eukaryota; kingdom Metazoa; phylum Chordata; class Mammalia; order Primates; family Indriidae; genus Indri; species Indri indri. Next base: position 175,752 of record RJWJ010000102.1, read on the forward strand.
GATCATAATGGAGTTCTTCCCCAACAGGATAATGGCACATTTTAAAGTGCCCAAATGTAAAATTGAAATTACAACCCTAGTAAAATTGAGCCACTTTGGAATGGTATCTATATCTCCTAGACGAACTTTAATGGGACAAAAGTACAAGACATTCTGTGGGAAGAGGTAGGCTAATCCTGAGTCCTTAATAGTGGGTAGTAAACGTTGTACAGACGTGGTAAGCAGAGTGGCAAATGCTTTCTTGCTTTTTTCTAGCACAGTGGATTTTATTAGTTTCTAGGACACCCGGGCTCCCCAGGAGATGTCACAGAGATTGTACAGTGGGGGGTGGGAAAGATACATGGCAGGGAGAGGGCTGAGGAGGACCAGCTGGGGGCTTCGCACTCCCCCACCACCGCCTCAGCTTTCTCAGTGACTCACATCTGATTTATATATGGAGCCTCTGAGCGAGACAATGTTTGAAAGAAAAGATCTGCTACTAGAAAAACAATGGTTAAGCATCTTTGTTTTAGAATCCAAGTAAAAATCTTTCAAATGAGGGGGCTGATATATTTATAGATGACAATAAACATTTTTCATCTAATTTCTCCAGTAGACTTTCACTGGGCCAGTCATTTGAATTTGTAGTCTTGGGGAGAAATCGAAGAAGCCCAATGCTAGAAACTGCTCCAAGAGTCTTCTCAAGTTGTACCCTCAGTCAGGGATTGCATGAAATTAAATATCACCCAGCTCTCCACCCCATCCCAACTCAGACAATGGTTTCTTGTTCAGACTCCTCCAGTTTTGAGGAAAGATTGGGAGTCCTGTGCTCTAATAGCCCAAATGTTTAGGGACCTGTTGCCTTTCAAATCTTGAGGAAGTGCCCTCAAGTTGCTTGCTCCTGCCCCATCTCTTGTTGGGAAATCACTGTAGAAGCAATTATGCTTTTATGAACAATGTTACTAAGCATCCCAGCCCTGTTTCTTGGCCATTGGCAATTCTTATCTCCTATCCTAGATCCAGCATGTTAATCCATAAGCATGCATTGGCTCGGCCGCACTCCTCCAGAAGCCATGGGGTTCACCTAGAACTTGCAGGAGTCAAGCACCTCCATGCCCAATTCCACCAGAACCACATAGCTCTTCTTACCAAATTCCCAGGGGTTACATGCTTATGGTTTCTGAGCTCTGTACTCTCTCATTAGTTAGCTAGGAGAGTATCTGCTTGAGCAGGAGTGTGACAAGTTTTGTCAGTTCTGCTCTTAAAAACGAGTCAGAATACTGGTATTAGTGCTACTTCTCCATGATTCATCACCTACGAACTGAGGCACCATTGTTTTCAACTAGGAAAAGTTCACAGTAAGTATGCGTTCCATGACATACAAATCCTCTGAGATACTCAGTGAAAAAAGAGTTTCTGTGGTCAAATGTATTTGGAAAACATTGTGTCTCTTTTGGTGATTAACAATGCGCATTAGAAAGGCAAAGTGGGAAGGAATATTTCTTGAATTATTTGATCATATTTTTAAGTCCTTTCTCCTAATCCCTTTCTTTTTCCCTCCCTTCCTCTCTCTTTTTCTTCCTTCCTCCATTTCTTTCTTTTTAGTAACATTAGTTATCTAGGGCTCCATGGGAAATATATTGGGAAAACACTGTATGTACCTATTTTAAAAAACATTACAGTGAAAGTCATTTTTAAAAATCACCCCTGTTATTTGGTACCAAGCATTTGGGAGTTTTTCAGAAGTAAACTATTTTAAAATTGAATTCAGTTAATCCATTTTGGGTGTATGGATCAGAAGCACAAGATGGCAGATTTGGGACAAGCCCTGTTAGCATCTCATTGTCATTTTATAAACAGGGCGCAGACATAGATAAGGTATAATCTTTCATACCAAATTTATAAGGAGGTTGAAAGAGCTATTTTAAGCAATTTAAGCCCAGCAATAGAGATGCAAGCTCTGGGATCAAGCCATGTGGGCTCAAAACCTGACTCTGCCACTCACTGGCTGAGGGAATGTGGGCAAATATATCTGTGCCTCAGTTTCCTCATTTGTAAATGTGACGGTAATTGTATTGTCCTTAAAGAGTCATTGCGATGACTTAATGAGACTAAACAGCTGAACAGCTAAGCGTAGTGTTTGGTACATGGAAATAATATGAGATATTAACATTATTAAACACATTAGTCAGGATTGCATAGTTCATATAAAGTTAGAGGCAACACACAATTCTACAGAGAATTTGGAGGATCATAAGAATGGAGAAATGATGGGGAGGAAGGAATTATATAACTGAGGTCTCTATATTGATAGCCCCCAATACTTTGTTATATGTAGCATTTTTTTTTGGAGGAGAGTCAATTCTGTCTTGAACGTACAACTCACAAATCCTCTCGGTGTGAGGTGGTGGCTGGCAATTCTGGTCTGGGCACTTTGTGTGCTAAGGCAGAATCCTATCCGTTTACCCAAAAGTCCATAGGGGACTGCATTTTTCTGAGAGAAACCACAGAAGGAAGAAAGTCTCCTCTGTGAGGCTAGCAAGCACGGGCCGCCATTCCCTACCTGAACGGGTAGGCAAATGCGATGTCAATGCTGAGGTTACTTTCTGTCTTGTTGATGCAGTCCACACTCAGCCGCAGGCCTCCGGAATAGCCACCGCATGTTGCAAATGCAAAGATTGCAAAAAGCTGTGGAGAACAAGCAAACAAGAGAAGGCAGCCATTAGGATGATGTTGATCTAATGAGACATATCAAAGGGAGCTTAGTGTCCAGACTGAGAGAGGTTATGGTTCTTTTGAAGAGGAACATCATGTTTGGTTCAAGCTGGAGGATGAAAGGTAGAATGATGGTGTGGGCTGGGGAGGTGGTATCTAAAAGAATAGCCTGGCAAGCCAGAGAAATATTGCTTGGAGAGTAATACAAGACAAGGACAAAATAGCTGTGCTTGAGTGTGCGAAGAGTTGTCATGCCTCAGAGGGTAGAAATATAATCCCACAGTCAAAGACTTGAAAAGCAATGCACCAACAGGTTAACAATGGATATCCCCAGGTAGGAAGACTTTGGAGTGTCTTCTTTTTATTTGGCTGTATTTTCTGCAATAAACATGATCTGTCTTTAGGAATAATGTAGATGGATTTTTAAAAAGACATGGTCAGGGAATTCTAGAGCTAGAAGTTTGAGGAAGAGTGGGTTAGTATGTAAGAGGTGCTATTTCAGAGCACAAGATCTCAGTGTATTTCAGTCTCAAACCCCCATTGGTGGTTATATCTCTATGTTGGTTACTATATCTAAGTGATCTATTAAAAGTTTCAACTTCTTACCCGTTAATGTCATAGCCTAGTATGATGTAGAACATAAATCTGCTGGGAGCAGGCACAGAAAATTAGGAGCAGAAACTCAGAAAAGTCTTCCAGAAAGAGGAAACACCTAAGAAGGTGAGATGGCCCAAGACAGGAAGTAAGCAAATGCCAAACTTTGTTCATTTCGTAGTTTGTCTAACTTCAAAGGAATTTCCTGCTCATTTCCAAAGAAAGTCAATCAATGGCACTTAATACTAACACATGTTGCAATATTGCAATTTATCTTGTATTAATTTTGGAATTCAGCTCCAGCTTCTTGCAGTAGCTTGGGGTCCCTGCCAGGAACACGAGCTCACTTCGCATAGTGAGAGGAGTTATTGTGTAGGAGTCAAGTGCATGGGCACTGGAATGTGACCTTGGAAAAGTTGCTTAATTTCCCCATGCCTTGATTTTCTCATCAAAAATTGCATTGATAATAACTCTTTTGGGTGGTTTTGCCATTTGATATGAAACAATTGCTGTGGGCAAGAAGGCTGCTGGAGCTGGCGAGATCACCAAGTCTTTCCAAAAAGTGAAATGAATATTATCCATAACACTTGCCACCTCAATCAGTGGTGGAAAAACAGCCTCAGAATTATTTGTCTTAATTGGCCATTTAAATTTTATAGGAAAAGACTGGCTAAGGGTAACAAGGCATTTTAACACCTTCACAGGGAAAGCAATGTTTTGTGGGCTGTTTTTTTGTGTGCGGTGGTTTTGAGTTATTTGTTTTTTAAAACCAGTATTTTTAACATGGAAACAACTTAACCAAAAGATATAGTAGTTGTATTAAGACAAAAACGTGTTAACGTATGTGAACGCTAACGTGTGTAAAGCATTTATGTAGAACAGATCCTGGCACAGCACTGGCACTCCATGAATGTTAACAAATATTATTACTGCGAATAGTGGATGCTCCTTGATAAGTTGCTCCAGGCCATAAAATGTGGAATTTAGACTTAATCCCTAACTAAATCTACAGGACTGTTATCCCCAGTGAACCAACATCCAAGCAGTCCAGAAAAACTGATCTTTTTTTGCTTTTTGCTTTGTTTACTTTTCTTACCTAGGACTTGATGAAGCATTCAGAAGCTATTCTATCCCACCCCACAATCTGAGGGTGATTCACAGAATGCCAGGTCTCAAGGGAAACTGATCTTTATCCCTGTGGTATGGATTTGCTTACTTCTCACGTCAGCTCTTTGTATTAGTAGGAATACAGAGAGATTTTAATTGTTCAATGCTTAAATCTAGGTTTCATTATATAATACTGGATGTGCCAGCTCCTTGTGTCATGTCAAAATAGCATCTTTGGTAAGACTTCTTCCAAAAGAAAGTATAGAGCGATGGAGTCCGAAGCCCCATGGTACAGCTACGGAGATAACCCTTTGTGTCTCCAAGTTTCCTCATCTGTAAAGAGGGATATCTCCTATATCTCCCTGAAATGACGAGAGAATGAAAGGAGAAGGACTCTGTATTTATGAGCTGTCTGCTTCCAATTCATGCAGAGATTCATGTGATGTTTATACATATGCATTTCTCTGGAGCAAGAGTCCTATGTGTGTAATCATTAGCCGCACACATCAGTTAAGAAGAGATTGTCTATTGTGGCTACTTTAAAGTGCCTCTCGTGGACTAGGTATTATGCCCAGCACTTAACATATGTGGTCATATTTCCTAGTGACAACAATTTTGCATGTGTGGGTAGGGGTGTGTGTATGTATGTATACGTGTGTGAATGAAGTTTAATATTCCTGCATTAAAGATATGGTAGAATAGCATGGTTGTTTCAAAAAGTTGCATCCAGAAAATTCCTTGGGACATTAACACACAGCAAATGAGAGTTGAAGGACATAAAAACAAATCAAGTCAATTTCAGTACTTAGTAGCTATAAAGAAACTACCTTGGCTTTTCATCTTATATTAAAGTGCTTTATAAACAGTAAGGTAGCATTAACACTGTCATGTAATACAGATGGAATGATAATTACATATTTAACTAGTTCAAAATGTTAGATATATGGAAAAGGGGGCTCAAGACTATTGAAACCATGCACACCATTATTTTTTCTTTTAGTTTCCATAGAGCTCTGAAAACACAAGACATTGTACTTGAGTTAAGTATCATACCTATGGGCTTTCTGATTAAGTTTCTCCCCTCCCCATAGTCCTCATTGATTAAAGGGAAATCATACTGTGTGACTAATATCAAATTCACACTGGTTTGGTGAGGATTAAACAGATAATGGCAGTGTAACACTGGAAGAGTCAGATCCTGCTGAGTGAGTAACTTATTACAGGGATGGTTGATTCCATGTTTGGGAGAGTAAAATCAACTCCTCCAGAGTTCATCAGCCAGGGGCATGGGCCTGTAATTAGAATACATCAAGACACGGTGAGGAGAGGGGACTGGAGGCTCTTTGAAGGGGCTGAGATTCTCTTGGTGCTGCAGAGAGATGTAGAGTGGAAGGGAACTTCCGAAATCCTCCCAGGACTCCACCCGACCACTCCACCTTAGGTGGGGGAGCGGAGCAGCTCCGGGGTGAGGCAGACCTGAGTTTGAGCCCAATTGCTAGCTGTGTGACACTGGGTAAATTACTTCACTTCTCCAAACCTCAGTTCCCACATCTACTAAATCAAGACTAACTCATTGATTTCATTCGATACGTGTTTAATGGTAGACTTACCATGTGCTAGCTGTTGGGGAGCAGAAAGGCAAAAAAGTCAAAGACAAATATAAGATAAAGAAGGTCCCCGCCCATCGTGGGGCTTCATTTTAGATGGGAGAGACACAACCCCAAAGAACATGCAAATAAAGTCATCACAAGTTGTGTTCGATGTTTCGAGGGAGGCTATTCTGCAGAGAAAGTTATGCCTGAGGGTGTTTAAGCTAAGACCTGCAAGAAGAATGAGAAGAAGCCCTGCAAAAAGTGGGGGCACAAGTGCTGTGGGCAGAGGGAACAGCTTATGTGACAGTCCTTGGGGAGGAAAAGCTTGACAAGTTTAAGGAGCCAGTGGAAGGAAGCCAATGTGGCAGTTGGATGGCAAAAGAGGTGAAGAATAATAATACTGACCTCAAATGGTTGTTGTTCGTGTTGACTGAGAGAACACATGTGAAGCATCAGGCTCATTGCCCTCAACAAATGTTAGAGTATCTTCTCCTTTTTTGTCATCTTTTCCCCCCTTCTTACTACTTCAGCTACTACTACTACCACTACAACTACTACTGTTACTATTACTACTACTCTGCTGAAGAAACTGAGAATAGACAGGAAAATTAACTTTCCTCAACTCAGCTAGAAACAGAGTGGGAACTAGGATCCTGGTCTCTGGGCTCCCTGGGTCAGTGTTCTTCTAATTAGCTCTAGAATTGCAGGAAGAACAATTTTTGGCCATGCGAATCGGAGGTGACTCTCAAATGGTCCAGTCTTCTTTGCCCAGATATGCACCATGGCTGCTTTAGTGACCTGAGGTTCTCCGTGTTTCTCCTGAGTGTGTCACACATACCTGCACGCTCATTACCAAATGGATGCTTTGTTGTCACTGTCTTTTTATTCTTGCCTGCCTTCCTTCTCCCCTTCCCTCCTTCCTCCCTTCTTTTCCTCCTTCCCTCCTTTCTTCCTCTTTTTATCCTTCATGGGGTGGAGGAATTTAGAAGGAAGACCTTGGAAGACATTGTAAAGAGAAAGAACCTTCCCTGGCTTGACAACTGATCCTCCAAGAAGCCCTTAATATTAGAAACAGGAAGGGTTGTGTGTCTTATAGATGCCCAGCTCTGCAAGACTAAGGTCTATTCCTAATGCAGACAATATCCTCTTCTAGGAGAAGGAGAAGATAAAATAACTTTCTGCTATGCAGCCAGGTTGGTGTGAGAACTGGAGGTGAGACCTAGAAGACCAAGGAAGGAGAAAAGCCTGAGGGGCCAGTATGAGTGTGTGTGTTGGGGGTGAGGATGTCGAAAGAGGGTGCAAGAGAGGAGCTAGAGAGCAAGATCTCCAGCTGAGGCAGACCCTGTAATGAACATAAGCAGCTTGCCGAGGGAAGTTAAGACATGGTGTGTGTGTGGACATTCGTTCTCAGCCAGCACACTGCTTGCTTTCTGGCAATGCAGCACGCTAGCTCACCTTTCTAGACATTGAAAGCATAACCAGGGGCAAAAGCCCATTACCCACTTAAGTGGAATTATAAAACATCTTTCCTCAAGCTCCCAGTTCTCCTCAAACAAGGCAGAAACCTCACCCTCCGGCGCATTCTAAGATAATCAATATCATAACCACTGGTCTAATCATTCACTTCCCTTGAGTTCAGGAGACCCAAATAAATCTGCAATGAACTCTCATTTTACTACTGTCTTGGATGATCCACGGCTCTAACAAAAAATTACTTTCAAAATGGACAAAATTAGCCCACAGAATCTCCTTGTACATAGCCTTATTAGAAACACATTTAGGTAGAAGAATACAGAATTGTCCTGTGTTTTCTGGCTTAATAAGCATCCACACACCAGAATCACCCATAGCAGGAATGATGTCTTTACAGTTAATAACAACAAAGGTTTTCCCCTGGAGAGAGGGCAAGCAGCCTTTGAACTAATTGAACCACACAAGGAATATCAATGAAAGATGATGTTAATCCTTCTGGTTAATCTGCAAGTCATAGTTAAAAGCAATAGGTTGGTGGAAGAAGATAGCCTGATTGATGGCACTTGTAGGAATCCTCCGTCTGCAGTGAAGTCAGAGAGAGGATGTCTCCCAAAGCCTGGTACATAACTCTAGGCATGAAGGATACCTTGGAAGAAACAAGAGAGAGTACGGAGACTGGTAGGAAAGGCATTGAAGGATTAGGGCCAAGTAGTGGTGCTCATATTACCACCACGCTGAGTGTGCTAACACCTAGGTCTCCCAGGGATAAAGCTGTGATTTATAGCATTTGCTGATTTCCACAGCATAAATATTTCTACCATGGCCAATTCCAAGCTACCAACATGATACCTCTGAATTTGGACTGGGAAGAGATCTGCACAATCTGCTGTGCTCCAGCACACCGCTGCCACCAAGGGACTCCTTGGGACAAGAACTTTCATCCACTTTGGGCTTATTTCATTGATTTACTCCTTTTCTACCAGCTACACTTACTCCTTTCTTCCTTCATTCACCCATCCATCTACTTATTCGCTTATTTAGTTGGTTATTGCGGCAGAGGCTGTTGATGCCTTGTGAACATCTGCAGCTTCAGGGGGACAGTTCTTCTACACACCAACGGCTTCCTCCCTCACACACCTGAGTCTCTCTGCTGAGGGCTTTCTCAGGTAGCATGAGTGTGCTTGGCCTGTGACTGGAGTTGCACAGGTAGAAGTTCCCAGGAGTTAATTCCCTCGCAGCTTTCAACCAATGTGGGATGGAAATCGGTGGGCAACAACTCCAGTGTTCTTGCCCATCTGTGGGACAGTTCTGAGGTGTGTTCTGTACAGTTTCTCCCAGGGTGCCCATTGGGACTGAGCCCCAGTTGCTCACAGGAACAACCTGCTCATGGACACACCCTTGGCTGGCTTTGCTTCATTCCCCGTCCCACTGCCCACTGTCACTGTGCTTCTTGACATCACCTCCCAAATGAACTTCATGTCTCAGGATATGCTTTTGGGAAGCACAGCTAAGGCAGTTCTCATACATTGACTGAGTGGGCACCTAGTAGTTTTCAGACACTGCAGTAGGCCATAGGACTCTGTTAATAAAGGAAATCACATTTGCCTGGCCACCTTACCTTACACCTTTCTGCCTCTGGCGTTATCCAAATAAGCTGAGCTCATCCAGCCATAGAACCTTCATGCTCTCTGTCTCCTGCACCTCAAACTTCCTTCCTTGCATGCTCTGCATGGAGGGCCCTTCTTGTCCTTCCTTCTCAACCTTCCTTTCCTTTTTAAATAGGAAGTCTTTGACTACGACATCTAAACTAGGCTTCTCACCCGAGCCTACTCCCACCACTGCCCCCATTATCCCATTTTTTTTAACATGAGCAGGCTTTATAAAATCTGTATTTGTGTGCTATTATTTATTTACTTGCTTGTGTTTCGTTTTACCACTTCCCTGAGGGAAGATAATATACTTGTTTTTGTTTATTGCTGAATATCTATCACTTTGCACAGCGCTTGGCATGAAGCAGGTGCTCCCTAAATGCTTGTGACTTAAAAAGTGCAATAAATAAATAAATAAAATAAAGACGTACCCTTCCCCCACCTCCAGGGAACTTGCTTTCTATTTCAGGACACAGACAAGTGAATGAACGGGTACTGTGATGGTGCTTTACTGTGTGCAGGAATTGGAGTATGTTAGGGGAAAATATGCTACATACTTTCAAGGGAGAGGAGGGGACATAAGCTGTCTGGAAGGATGGATAGCTAAGCAGAAACCAGGAAAACTTGCCTGATTTGTCCAAGTAAGAGGGAGAAGAAGACTGTTTTAGTCAGAGAGCAGCAAGTCAAAGACACACAAGTGAGCAAGTGAAGCATTTTTTGGCTGTGCAGTTGGTACGACTGGAACATCTGGTGCAAGGTGGGAGGAAGGAAGTGACTCAGTTCAAAAGGGAGGCAGAAATGAGTCAGGGACAGGGATTCAAAAACTACAGCTCCTGGGCCATATCCAGCTTCTCTGATTCACTTATGTATGGTTACCTTCATGCTATGATGGTAGAGTTGTGTACCAACAACAGAGAACTGATGGCCCACAAAGCCACACTTGTTTACTACCTGGCCTTTACAGAAACAGTTTGCTAATATGAAGAAACCTGGGTCTTGCACAGAGCTTACATTTTCAGCGGGGGAGGGGTGTGAACAAATTTACTATTCAGAACGATCACACTGGTTGTAATGGAAAGTGTGGACTGGCAGAGGGTGGGACTAGGGGCTGGTAGATCAGGAAGTGTCTTACTTCCCCATGATCTGAAAACCCCTTGCCAACATGACCATTCCTCAGGCATCTTTGTATTCCCCATTGTAGGTGGCCCATAAAATTTATCGAGTGAATGAATACAGGAATGAATGGGCCAGAGGAGGTGAGAGGATGAAATGCTTGGAAAGGGCATTTTGGCAATGAATAACTGGATAATAAACATTATGATGATAATGATGATAGTAATAATAAAGTAACTACATTTGGTTCTGTGTGCCAGTCTCTTAATTAAGTATATTACTTACATTGACTTATCTAATCTTCTCCTTTACCCTCTGAAGTAGGAACGTAATCCCTACTGAGGTTAAGCAGCAGGGCCAAGGTCGCATGGTCTATTGGTAAGTGAAGCAGTCATGGTTTTAACTCAGAGCTGCCTTTCCCTAAAATTTATCTTCCTTCTTTCCAACTCTCCCAGGGGCATGAAGGGGCTTTCTAATTGAGGCTCCCGCTGTCCCATCAACATTCAGAAAGCCACATGAGGGCCAAGTGAAGTATCTGTAAGACAAAGCCCTGGTCTCCCACGCTGATGGCAGTGGAAGCTCCCATATTTTGCTTCAGCAACGTAAGTCTTCACTCTGCAGCACTGCAAGCCATCAGGGGAAGAGAGTTAGAGTCTGACATAACAGGAATATTTGAAAAGTCTGATGTGAGTAGGTTATGCCAATTATACTTGACGAGTTCCTCCTCCTAGTTGTCGGCCACCCATGGAGGTGCTGGATTTCTCACCTTCCTGCAGCTCCATCATTTAACAACTGACGGGTTAAAGAAGCCCAAACCCGCCCTGTGCATGCCCCTCTGATGAAGCCCCCTTGTTCCTCCTTTTATGATTTGTCTTGGACTAATGAGACATCAGTCCTCAGCAACTGCAGAGAGCATTTCTAAGCACACCGCTGTATATAGCGGGTGATTAGCTCAACAGCGGCCCTGAAAAAGTGAGAAATACATACTGTCAGGATATTTTCTAGTGCAGAAGGAGCCTTTGATTAAATGTGGCTTCCCTCACACTCTGTTCTCTGCATAGGACACCCCCAGTAGACTGAAGAACACCTCTAATGTAATGGTCTATTTCTATTGATCTTTGTCTAAGTCTTTCTTTTCATTTTTCTTCTATTAATAATTGGAGTTTTCTAAAGAAATCGACTAAACGTCTTCTTGGCCATCAGTTTATGGTTACTGCAATGGGTATATAATACCTTAACCCAGAAGGCTTTTGTGAATAACCCTGTAAAACCTCAGACGGTACCTCCATGTGAAGGTAAAAACTGCAAGTTGTCCCCCGAAGACAGTAGAATTTTATTTTATTTTGAGGCAGTGAAAACGATTGTTAAAAAGCTTTCCCCATAGAGCAGACGTGTTTTTTTTTTTTTCCTGTCTATCGTATATAACTATCTGTGTTCTTAAATGCTCCAATATCCTCCATGCTGCATTCCATTTCAGGCTACCTGTCAAAAATGGGATACGGTGCACTTTTAACTGCTCCATGATTTGTGTGAAATCTTCCCAGGCAAAAGCAGCCTTACAGAATCAGTACTTCACACCATCAGCTGTGGAATTTTGACCAGGCTCTACCGAAGGAGAATTCCAAATTACATGGCAAAAGAAGTTTCTCTTTTCATTTTCTTAAATGTGCAACCTTGGAACTGGATCACTTAGCAAAGTATTTGGCTACAGGTAATGGAATGCCTGACTTAGAGTGGCTTAAACAAATAGAGATTCATTTTTTCCACACATATCAGAAAGTCCAGACCTAGATGGCTGCTGGTATTGATGATGTCTGGCCCAACATTTCTTTGGTTCCTACGGTCTTTGCCTCAAAATCACAAAATGGTTGCTGTGTGCGCCGACACCTTTTGCTGCATGAGAGACTAGGAAGTGCTTTTTAGGAGAGGTAGGCAAGGAACCAATGGTTGGAAATGATTGTTGGGTCAGTTAGTCTTCATTGCCTGCCACAGGAACTGATGAGAGGAAGCTGGAACAAGCTTCCAAGGCATTTCATAAAGGCCAAGTGCATTCAGCATCTGGTCATTTCCTTCTCCCAATAATGCCTAGAGAACCCCAAGCCTTTATGTAATGGGTGAAATTTAACTCTTGCCTATGAATCAAAATACGAATTTCTGTTTAAATTTCATTTTCCCACATAAAACTTTAAAATAAAACACATGGCTGAAATAAGTAGAAAATAATTTGGAAACACTCTTCATGCCTATAAAAACTATAATTAAATAAATTATGAGGCATTCAATCAATGGAATATCATGCATCGGTTAAAAAGGGTATAGACAGTTAAAAGTTGTTTATAATATTTTGTCAAGTAAAAAATATATAAATAAATTGCCAAGTACAATATACATGTATTGCATTTTTGTAAAAGAAAAGATTTATACAGCGTATATATTTTTTACAGATATTGAAAAGGTCTAGAAAGACAGCCCTGAAATATCATTAGTTGTGACTATTGAGGAGTGGAATTTAGAGACAGAATCTCAGTTTTAAATTATTTTTGTGTTGTTTCTTTTTTTTTTTTTCCTAAGCACCTGGTAAATCTTTAATGAGTAAAAAAAGAGTAACCATCACAAACACTTAAAAAACAATATAACCTGTCTTCCAAAGTTGTCTTGGGGTAAATTCCTAGAATGCTGGTAATTCTTACCAGGAATGACTATTTTATAAATGCATGAATTGTTTCAATTTTTTCCAATAAACATGTCTAACTTTTATACTAAAAAAAGATTTTCTTAAAATTACAAATTTAGACAACATCTGGGTAACTTGAGCAAATTAACTTCAGACCTGTCATTAGATGGTTGTGCTGTTTTTCACTGTTACTTGGATGAAAAATGTGAAGTCAAAGAAAACCATTCCTTTTTGGAATTATTTTCAATAGTACTTTCAAATTATTTATATTTATAGACATTATACAGTAGAAGAACATTTTTGACCTGCTCATTTAAGAAAATATTTTGGCAAAGTCTCTCTTTAGAATCAAGGTAAAAATATTTCAAAATATACCGTGGGAGCATATGGCTCAGGTATACCATCAATCGTTAGTTGAGTGAAAAGAGCAACATTCATCAGATTAAATAAGAATAATTACTTTTAAAGAAATCAATTCCAGTTCTCTCATATTCATCATAATGGAATAACAAGATAAATAAAACTTCAACAGAACTGAGATCATTTCTGTGACACCTGATTAGAGAGAGTCTTGTGAATTAATTTCTTGCCCATGGTAGTATTTTTGAACTTGACATTTTTCCTGGGTAAATTTGCAATATGAACTTCCTGAATTTTCTTTCCTACCATAACCATATCTTAGTGCATTGAAGAAAATCATTGACAACAGATATCTTAACTGCATACTTCTGCTTGATAGGAAAATTAGAGCAACATAAACTCATGCACACAGCAGCCATTCCGTAGTTCAAGAATGTGCATTGGATATACAGGCATGAATTACTCCTTGCCAGAAGCTGTGATTTCATGATAATGTAGAATGATTAAATTTTTAAAAACTGAAGATAAATGAAAACCCTCAACTCCCCTTTGATTTATTTTTTAGAGTAGGCCTCGGATTACCCTGACCAGTGTTCTCTGAACAGGAAATAAAATTCCAGGTGGGATTCAGTTTTGGTCGATTTTAGTGTATTTGATGTATATTCTTGAACATTTAAATATTTCATCAACTAGAGTTGTATTTGCACCCATAAAGCAATTTAGAATACCAGAGGGCTATTCTGGAAAAAAATATTGATCCATAACCAATCGGCCGCATTCAATTAATGTCTTTTCACTAGACAATGAGTCATTAAGCAGAGAAATCTCTCTCATCCCCACTCTTTTTTCTAAAATTTGGTTTTACCTTCATGAAAGACAAGCATAGAGCCCTGTTAATAGAATAGTAGGAGTTTGTTGTTGTATTTTTTTGTTTTTCAAGCATGCTTTTTTGCTGTATTAAGTAAAATCCAGGGTTTAGCAACTACAGGCCATGAGTATAAACAAGCACCATATTTAAGCTTATCATCCAAGAGGTTGCAACCCAGACTTAGTCACAGAACCATTTATTGTCAGAAGGATTTTTAGACATGCATGTAATTGTGTACAGAGATTTGAAAACCTTTCTATGTTTTACTTTCTTTGAACACCTCATCGACAAGTTGCATCTCTATACTGCTCATATCTCAAGATCACAGACTCATTTTGATCAATCTGATTCTTGACCTGGAAATCAATATTTGAACCTCTCAGATATGATGTGTAGTCCTCAAGTCATCTCTCTCTAACAACAGGAACTTGCTACAATATATTACTGTGATTGTATAATGGAAAAGAAACAAACCTAAAATAGGCAGTTAAAAGGCAGTGCAAAATACCAATCATATCAAAAAATTTCCCAAATACTACAGCAGAATTTCTCGATGAGCAGTTTGAAGTATATTCTAAAGTAGTATTTTCTGATTATAATTCTGATCACAACATCAACAATTGCTGCTGCTACTTAGCAAGTTTCTATTTGTATACAGCAATGCACTAGGTGCTTTACAGACATTATCTCATTGAAATCTCATCACCTTGTGATATAGTACCATAATTATCCCACTTCAGAGATAGGTAAACCATGGCTTGGAAGGGTTAAGTGATTCATCTGAGGTCACACAGATAAATATCCTTTAAATCCATGAGTTCATAACTATACCAAAAGGAGCAACTTAACATAAGAATCTAATTGTTCACTGTTAGAAGATACTAAGGAACAAACTTATTAGTTTAAAAACTGGTAAATAAAAGAAAAGACTCAATCATTTATATTGCTTTTTCTTTAAGAGCACTACCAGCAGGTGATTAAAAAATAGAAGAAAGAAAGTTCTCTTTATAAAAGTATTCAAGCTAGGTGTGATGGCCTGTGCCTCTAGTTCCAGCTACTTGGGTGGCTGAGGTGGGAAGATCACTTGAGCCTAGCAGTTTGAGCCTGTAGTGAGCTCTGATCATGTTACTGCAGGCCAGCCTGGACCCCATCTCAAAAAACAAGCAAACAAAACGAAACAAAACAAAACAAAAAAACCAAAGACAAAACAAAGCAAATATGAAAATATTCAGCTAATAATGAAGAAGGAATGATAGAATTAGAATATCACTATTTTGCAACTTGTTATGGGCTGAATGTTTTTGCCCCGTCAAATTTACATGTTTAACCCTAACTCCCAGTGTGTCTATATTTGGAGACGGGGCCTCTAAGGAAGTAATTAAGGTTAAATGAAGTCATAAGGGTGGGGCCCTGATTCAAGAGGATTAATGTCTTTATGCGAAGAGACAGCAGTGAGCTCACTCTCTCTGCTTGTGTACACACCGAGGACAGGCGGCGTGAGCACACAACAAGGTGGCAGCTGCCTACAAGCCAAGAGAAGAGGTCTTAGAATAAAACCTACCTTGCCAGCACTTTGAATTTGGACTTCCTGTTGTTCAAAAATATAAAAAATAAATTTCTACTATTTATTATACCCAGTCTATAGTATTTTGTCATAGCAGCCTGAGCTGCCTAACACACAACCCTTAATGAATTAATAAATCTAAGCACTAATATCTGATATCACAAAAACAGAAAGACAACCAGATGCTATATACCTCTAATGGAAGATAACCACACCGATTTTGAAGTATTCTTAGTAAAAAAATAAAAATAAAACCTTGAATTTGAGCAAGCCTCTATGTTCAACTGCCAATTTACAAGAAATATAGGAGAGAGAAGAACATGTAAAATGACACCACTAGGGTGAAATCAGCAAAACCCACACCCGAAGAGCTCTCCAAGGAAAATGCCTTGTTTATTGAAGTGCAACAGCAAACTACAAAAAGGACAAAAAGAAAAAAAAAAAAAAAAAAAGGAAGAAGAATAATGGGGAGGGGAAAGAGAGAGAAATGGAGAGGAGTATCTAGATTAAAAGGTTTTAAGAGACTTACCAATCAATCATATTATGTGGATTTTTAAAAATCTAGATTCAAGAAAACTGTAAAAAGAATCATGAGAGTAAGTGAGACATTTGGAGATGTGTAGGTATTTGATGACATTGAATTATTTCTTGTTTTTTATATGTGATGTATAGTGTGGTGTTTTTTTGTTTTAAATACCTTTGAGAGATACATACGAATTTGTTTATGATACAGATGATATATGCCTGGAGGGAATGTGAGGACGGGAGTATAAAAGGAGCAACATTGGCTGAGTTCATTATTGTTGGAGCTAGGCAAATAAGGAAGTAGAGGCTCATTAAAAATATTTTTTGTTTCTTTACATATGTTTGAAATTTTTCACTATTAAAAGTTTTTAAAATTGAAATCATATCATAAATCAATCTATATGTAAGTGTACATACAGACACATTTTAATAGAGTTGTAATATATATGTAAACAGTTTTCACGTGTTTTAAAGAATATTCAAAAATAATATTAATCAAAATTCCTAAGAGGAACGCTTTTTAACATAAGGAATTCTCACTCTGTTCTATTATTACAATACTGCAGGACTTAGAAGAAAATCTATTCTCTTTTCCTTAACAAAAAATTTCTTTCTTAATAATCTTTTATTGATTGTTCTGAGGACCCATTTAGTTCTGTCTCATTATGAGAGAGCAGCTTTTTCTCATTATGGTTTGATGACATGAAAGATCACCATAGCCTGCAGGGCTACACATTCCATGTAAAGGACATTATTTCTTAGGCAATAAGATAAAAATCCCCACCATTTTTCAATAATGTCTTTCTATTGATTAAATCCAAGAGGCAATAAAATATATTAAATTACTTAATATTTAATATATTGGTTTTAGTTTCTGAGTTTTAATGACAAGGGAAGTTCACATAGACCATGCTGATAGCGTAGACATAAATATTATCCCATCGACTCCAACACTGCACAAGACACTGCAAGTATGGAGCCATCTAGTGCTTCTGTAACTAAATGACAGAGTGACCTTTTCTGAAAAATTTCACGTTTGGCTCCCAAATTAAACTTATCCTACTTTAAAACACATCTAACAGGGTTAAATTACTATCAGAATCATGGGAACCAAAGACAGTTATGCAAGAAACAGTGACATAATTCTAAAAGAAGGTATTTGCATGGGCTAGAGAAAGTTGGAAGATGTGGGAATAGAAATGTAAGTATGAAATAGAAAGTGCCTTGTAAATAGTAGCTGCTCGATAAATATATGTTTAATGAGTATGAGAAATAATTCCTCCTCTAAAGGACAGAGCGTTGGAGGAAGCTGTGGGGAGTGATGTTGAGTTGGAAAAAAGGGGAAATCGAAGGTCTAATATGGAAAGGTCTTAATCTTATTAGTAAATGAAGAAGTGAAATCAACCAATGAATGGAGGTGAAAGAGGAGATTGGGAAAAAAAACTGGAATACCTACCAAGGAGGTGAAAATTAACTAAAAACAAAACAGTTAATAATTATAAAAAGGCATGATGTCATTACATTATTTTCCTAGCTCGGTTGCAAGCCCTTTGAGGCAGGGACCATTGCTTGGTTGTCTCTGCAATCCCTGTACTGTGAGAGTGTCTGCAAATTAATCTCCCCAATAAGGGCAAGCACACCCAGAGCAAACCTCCAGTTAGACAGGCAGCAGAAGTACATTAAAAAGTAGGCAAAAATATGAAAGGAAAAGTTCTTGGAGGAAGGTAAATAAAAATCAACAAGGCAGTTTACATCAGGGCAAAGACAATGCATAGCTCATAGCAGGAGTTTAATATTAATTTGTTGAATTAATGGAAATGCATCTCTTCTCTCACTCTAAACAGAGTGAAACTCACAAGTTTATGTCAAAGTACTTAGGTGGGGGGGGGGGGGGTTGTCCACCAGAAATAGTTAAGTAAGAGTCTAGAAGGAAATACGTAGAACTAAATGTTAGAGAAAAAAAGGAATCCACATAAAATTTGAAGACATATAAGGGAAAGGAAGCAGAAAAAACGTGACAAAATAGATAACTGTTACAATGATTGAACGACAGCATTCCAAGGTGGGAGGTCATCTTGGAAGTTGGAATAAGGTAAACTTGTTTTGGGGAACATTCGATAGTGGTCTTCTAGGAAAGCCTTGATGGGATGAGATAAGGAGTATCTACGGGCTGGTGTTTTACCTCAGTTTACCCTTTAGGAAGCTACTGAAAGCTGTGGACTTACTCCACAGAAAAATTCTCACTTGCACATATACTTAAAAATTGTCATACAGACTCCATGGATTCAGAGACCATGCAGAGGTTTCTGATAGACCACCCAGAGATCCAATGACCTCAGGCTAAGAACCTCTGCTCTTACAGAGGAGCACAATTTATGAGGTGCCACGGCTGGTGACAGACTACAGAGGCCTCCTAAGACCTTTCTCCCACATTCATTCACAGCTACTTTTCAATCAACTTCTATTTCCAAGACACTTTCTAGGTCTAATCCTCCACTTAGATTTCTTATTTCACACCTTCCAATATCCGCCAATATTTACCATAAATTACTTCCTTTAGAATTATATCACAAATTATTTTTTTGTATAATTTCCATGTGCACCAGAACTCCATCTATTAAGAAAATCCAGGATTTGGATTTTTTGAGACAGCCTGCTTCTTAGAAAAGAGCTAACCTGAAAGAAAACCACCTCCCTGCAACGGTAAACTATAAAATGTTCTGCAGTAAAGTAACTTATCTGTATCTTGTTCCCTCGACTGTAGAAGAAAGCAGGAGAACCCCTCTGGGAAGCCCGCTGGCACACATGAGACCTCAATAACTATGTGTGGCATCAAATTTATTTCTAATGGAATAACCAGTCTCTGAGGTCTGTGGTTAGCAGTGGCCAAGGCACTAGCTCAGTGGCAGCAGGACTGTGTGTCTGCAGAGCAGAGGAACCCACCCTCCACTCATCTCCCTGATGGCCGGGTCCTGGATGTGCACACAGCACCCTTCCCCTTGCAGGAAATTGCCAACGACACCCAAGAGGCCAACTGAGAGCATCGAAACCCTATGGTGTTTTCACTTCCTTAGCAGAGATTGGTTATAAATGCACATTTGAATGGGTGCACACTGAAGTATGCAAAGAATCGTTTTCTAGTCTAATGTTTTCATCTCTTCCTAGTCTTAGTAGATGCAAGAGGAAATGGTCATGTGAAAGAGACAGGTCTCAACTTGTTTTACATCAATGTACAATTTAGGAAGGGCACATTTCCATGACTTCTGTTGTCAGTGACTCTAGGAAGCTGGTGCCCTGTGTTCTGGGAATAAAGCATAACTCAATGACCTGAATTAGAGGCTAATGGGTATAAATTTACACCACTGAATTCAAGGTTTTATTTGCTCTGTAGCTCTTCTTAAGATAGCCTTTTCCAATGAGTTTTATCAGAGGTATGCAGACATTTTTCTTAAAATAAAAAAATGAATATCTTCCAGATGTAAATATTTACTGACTGCATACTAAGTACCAGGCATCATATAGGTGTCACACACACACACACACACACACACATACACACACACACACACACACACACAGGGTGTATGTATATATAAACAAACAAATACAAAATTGTGATAAAGAAAATTAAAGTACAAGCAGGTGCAGTTGTAGGGTCCTCTCATAAGGTGAGCAGGGAAAGCTTCTTTGAGGAGGGACACTCAGGCCTGGAAGACTGTGAACGAGCTGGCCTTGGAAAGGGTTTGAGATGGACAGAGGGAGAATCCTGGGCAGATGATTTTGAGAAGGACAAGAACTTGGCCCATTCGAGGACAGGAAAGGAAGCTGCTGCAGCTGCAATGGTGAAGGAGAAGAAGAGCATGAGATGAGGCTGAAGGCAAGACCAGGCAGGCCCTCAGGAAGAGTCTGGACAAACCACATGAAATCTGTTTGTTATTTCTGTACGAGTCACTCCATAATAATTATCAATAATGAAATAATCAAAAGAATAACTAATGTTTGGGAAGCATTCACTATGTTTAAGTTCTGAAGAAAGTGCTCTACGTCCATTATCTTAAATTATCTTCCTGACATACCTGCAAGACAAGTACTATCCTTGGTCTGCAGTTGGGGAAACTGAGGATCATAACATGGTAACTTCTCTAACATCGCACAGTAAGTAGCAAAGGCAGGAGTCGATCCCTAAACCGTCTGACCTGAGTGCTTAGCCAAATCCAGAGACACCTTCCTGCCCTTGAATGTCATCCATACCTTGAGGCAAAGATAAACAGAGCCTGCTGAAGTGTGAGAACGTGGACGGACCTGGACTCCTGTAGATGCCATGAATGAAGCATGAGGCTGAACCTCAGCGTTGTATTTGGCAGATGCTGGGATGGAATCCAAATCCCTAACAGAACCAGTGGCTTGGGAGAAGAGGATTAGAGATGTTTTGAGACAAGTTCAGAAAAAGGCCAGGACAAAGATGTAAGAAGGTGTCAGACTTGCTCGAGTAAAAGGAGGAAACTGCTGCATTTGGCTTTTATCCATTGTTGTGTTTATGTTCCGTAAAAAGAACTGGTAGACACATGCCAGAGGGAGGCATCCTTCTAGGGTGTCTCCTAGAAGTCATGGGACAGCCTCATTTGAGATATGCCTAATGGCAGTCATGGTACCTCCTTCTGTCCCATCACCAAGGTAAGAAACCAAACCTGAGAGTCATCCTGCATTCCTTGTTCCATCATCTCATTCATTCAGTCACCTAGCTCTGTTGATTCTGTGTTCATAATAGCAGCTGTGTACACATTTCTATTCACCTGCTAGTGCCTTGGCCCAGGCCACTATCATCAGTTGCCCAGAGCACTGGCAGGGTCTTCTCGTCAGCTGTACCTGCCTCTAGCCTCGACCCAAGCATCCTGGCTCCATGCTGCTTCAAGGGCTGTCTTTCCAGAATGCCAGTCTGACTGTATTGCCTCTCTTTACCCTTCAGTGGTCCTCCATTGCCTGCCAGATAGTCTAACTGCCTTAGCACGGCATTCAAAGCTTCCTGTCTTTGAGTCCTTCCCTCCCTCTCGAGCCTGATCTCTCATTGTCTTTGGTGAACAGCAAATTACTTACAACTCCCCTCCCCAAATAATCTTGGCCATTATTTGCCCATAAGCCCTCACCTATGCTGTTGTCTTTGCCTGGAGTGCCTTCCTCACTTTTGTGTTTTAAAACTCAGTTCAAGTGCTACTTTCTCCATCAGGCTGTTCTTACCTCACTCCTTTACCATTCTGTGTTAGACAGAATAATGAACCCCCCAGGGGTGCCCATGTACTAATCTACCATGCAATTACATGGTAAAAGGATCTTTGCAGATTAAATTAAGGACCCTGAGATGGGGAGATGATGTTGGATTATCTGGGTGGGTTCAGGGTAATTACCAGGGTCCTTATAAGAGGGAGGCAGATGGGTCAGTCAGAGAAGGAGACGTGATGACCTGAGCAGAGGTCAGAGAGAGAGAAAGAATAAAATTTAAAGATGGCCTGAACCAGGTTACTGGTTTGAAAGATAGAAGGAGGGGCCATGAACCAAGGTAGGCAGGCAGCCTCAAGAAGCTGGAAAAGGGAAAGAAAAGGATTCTCCCCCAGAGCCTCCAGGAGGAATGCAGCCCTGTGGACACCTTGACTGTAGAACCTCTGACCTCCAGAACTGTAAGATCAATTTGTGTTGTTTTAAGGCACTAAGTTTAGGATACTTTGTTAAAGCAGAAATAAGAAACAAATACACATTCCCTGTTGTTCCTTCCCTCCACCACCAGGGAAAATTGGTCCCTTTGTCTTTCAGCTTCTACTGGATCTGCTACTCCTGCCTCTCCTAATGAGAGTATAGACTCTTGAGGGCATAAATTATGTCTCATGCATATTTATGCATGAGCACAGGGCTGGGACATAGATGGTTATGCATTCATTTATTTAGTTATTCATTCATTCATTTATTTAGTTATTCACTCATTTTCTCAATCAAATATTGATTATTTATTGAGTGTTTAACATGCATTAGATGCTGCTGTGTTCAGCAAATGCATCGAAGAGCAAGAGCAGAGAGGCATTCTGGCCTCAAGGAGCTTATAGTTTGATGGGAGAGACAGACATTGATTAAGTAACCACCAAAATAATTTGAATTGACTGAAGGATGTATAGAAGTGGACAAAGGGCAGTCAGGGTGGAAGAGGGTCAGGCAGAGAGAACAATACATGTAAAGGCTGTGTGGGAGGATAGAGCACGGTGCGCTTGAGGAACTGAGCTGGTTGAGCAGTGATGTAAGGGGCACTATAGGAGGAGGTGATCTGGAGAGGTAGGCAGAGGCTACATACTACAGGGTTTTATGGACCTGGTTAAAGATATTGACCTTTAACCTAACAGCAATGAGAACTTACTGAAGCGTGTTAAGCAGGGCGAAGGGACTTGAATTCAGAAGTGGTCACTCTTGTTGCTATGTGGAGGATGGCTTGGAGGAAGGTGTGGGTGGGCAGAAGAGTAAAAATCAGTGAGAACTTTTATGGGAAGTTGCAATAGTCCAAGGAGGAGAAAGAGAGGTGAGAGTGGAGATGGAGAGAAGAAGACAGATTGAGGGATATTGTGGAGGCGAAGTTGACAGGATTCAGTGCTGAACTGGATGATGGAGAGTGAGGGAAATGTCAAGGATGACTTTGCTGATTGAGGGAAAGCAGCACTTTCCTATATCGTGGTGTAATAGAAATCATTCTGTCAGGGTTAAGAGACTATAGAGTCCATGTAAAGAATGCCGGATCAGTTCAGGCTTTAGGGACCCATGTTTCTATCCTGGCCCGATAAGTATTAGGCTGTGTAAACTTCATAAATCGTATAGTACTTCTTAAAATGATAGGAAAAGTTGTCTTCACAAAGGGGGTGATTAAATGAAGTTAGAGAATTAATTCAATATAGGAAGTTTTTGTTGAATATCTATTTTGTCCATTCCCTGTTCAGCGAGACCCAGATAATCCAAAAGGAAGACGTGATGTGTTTCTTTACTGTCAAGAACATCATACTTTGATGGAGGAGACAACATTAGAACACATGGATATTGGGATAATTTAGGAAGAAACATGTGGCAAAATATGTAGTGCTGCCTAAATACATAATGGAATAGGAAGGTGAGAAATTGGTCTGAATCCTGGAGGTGGATTAAAGTTTAAAAGTCAAAAAGGATGGAGGAAAACATAGTGCAAATGAAGGAAGAAAAACAATTGCAGAGTGTTTGGGGCCAGAGCCTCATTTCACTGATGGGTGAAAATCCAATTTGGTGAATAGTAGAAGTAAATCTGGACAGGTAGGTTGGACCAAATCAGAAAGCGTGTCTGGCAGGGAAGACTGAGTTTGATGTAGAGGATCTTGGGGAGCCATGGGAGGTTCTAAAGCAGGACAGAGGAGAGATAGGTAAGATTAATTGGGAGTGAGTGCATTGGATGTCTTCAATGAAAAAACAACTAGAGACAAATAGATCAAGGAGAAATATAAGTGATGGGGGAAGAGAGGTCAAGAGATACTTCAGAAGGATTCTCGTAGGATTTGGTGGTTTTGGATATAAAGAAAGTGGAGAGAGGAGAATGTAAGATGAATACAGAACTTTCAATTAAAAGCCTGGTAGTATTACTGACAGAAATGGGTTATGAGGAAAGAGAGATAATACATAGGCCTATGTTGAATAAGTCTAAACTTGAAGAGGTCTAAACTCAGGTGAGATTGAGAGAATCAGGTGTGCATGCTCTGGAAAGGAGGTAAGAAGACTGGACTCGTAGAAATGATGGTTGAGTGTGGGATAGATTGTAAAGATGGCTGTAATATAATACTTTGCAGCTACTCCCACCACAAGGTGGAGTCTATGTCCTCAGCCCTTGAATCTGGGATGACTTTGTGACTTACTTTGACCAACAGAATATGATGAGAGTGACATTCTGTGAGTCCCAGACCTAAGCCTTAAGAGATGTTGCAGCTTGTTCACTTGCTTAGAACCTGGGGTTTGCCGTCAGAAGAAGCCTAGGCTAGCTCATTGGATGATGAGAGGTAAGTAGCCCAGTTATCTCCATTTTTCTAGATAACAGATAGCTAACCCTTAGAAAGAAAGCCACCATATTGATCAGAAAATGAACATAGATACAGGAGTGAGCCCAGTCAAGATCAGAAGATACACTACCAAGCTGAGTTCAGGCCAAATTGCTGACCCACAGAATCACGAGCTACAGAAATAGTGTGGTTTCAAGCCATTCAGTGTTTGGATGGTTTGTTATGCACCAAAGTCTAACTGATACATAAACTCCGGGAAAGGGTATCAGGAAAGAGAAGCAGAGGGCAGTATAATCAAAGTAAATCACATAAATTCAAGGAGGAATTAATCTTGTTAGTAGATTTCCTGAGACTTTTTTAAATGCAACAATTCAATTACCTTATTGTATATCAAAAGCAACAAAATTTAGTGCTCCAAATACCTACATTTTCACAATAGGTGAATGTGTAACTAGGATTAGGAGGAGATAAGGTAAGAAGAAAATTAATTGAGGATCTTGAAAGGAGAGAATAGTTCATAAGAAGTAAGTTGAAAAAAACCCCACCATTTTAAGGGAACAAAGGCAAGAGGAGCAAGTCAACATCAAATTTATCATGTCTGTTGCTATCAATAACACCCAAAGCATCAGCTAAGGGTAAGGCAATTATATAATCTTACATTGGAAGCATGAACTCAGACAAGACAATAGAGTCCTCTCCCTTCCTGAACCAAAGTTTGCAAAATATTCAATGTGTTTATGATATGGTTTGAGCTCTGTGTAATTCTTCAGGGGACCTTCCTCCTCTTTTGTAGGTAATACAAATTAGAGTTTGCTCCACTGAGACTTCTGATAGTTTACTAAGTACGCGAATTTAATTACTTTCTTAATCAGCGGTTCTTTTCACTTTTTCCTGTTTTCTAGATAATAAAGTCAGTTTGTTGGATGTTGAAGCACTTGAAGATCTCTTCAATCTTATTTTGACCTAATTTATTTTAGCAGTTGCAAGAAAAATCACCCAAGAGCTCAATAAAGTGAATCTTCTGTACTTCTCAGTGCTATGGCGAGACATAGATGTCCTAGAAAATTATAGGGAGAAAACAGTTACTTGTGAAGACCTTAAGGAATAAAAAGGAAACAATAAAAAAGTATTATAAGTGGAAATCTGAATTCAGTAGAATGGAGTCACTAGAATAAAAAACTTAACTGGTTGGAGTTGAAAACTATCTCTGGGGAGTCAGAGTTAACTCAAAGAGAAAGCACTGAGGACTTCATCAGGAAGTTAATTCTTGGGAGAGGGAAACAAAAGAGCTCTGAGCATGTATCATGACCCAAGATAACTTCCCCAGAGGTACCTTGAGGTGAGCTAGAGAAGAAATTCCCAGCTTGGTGGGTGATAACCCCACTTAGGGAGAAATAAACAAAGCCCACGGCCATAAGCAGACCCTCCTTAACACTCAGGTGGGCTCCCCCCTGAGACAGCCCAGGGGAGAGCATTGTTGAGAGCCCCTCAGCAAAGAGGTGAGCTTCACTGGACCCACCAAAACTCTGACAGCAAATAAAAGGCAGTTTTTGTTGGCATATTTGTGTTTGGTCCTCATTTGAGGTGGAGCACTTCAATCATCCCTGGATGGATTTGAGGACAAGGGCTGCAAGGCAGAGGGGGAAAATCCAAATAGAAACGGGCCAGGATTAATAGTGGGTTCACCAGGAGGATGGACAGGCAGCAAGACCTCAGGGAAAGAACTGTGATCACGAATCAGATCTGTTCCTTTCCATACAGTTTGTGCTGTGGCTAAGAGCACGGGCTTTGGGTACAGGTTGACCTGGGAGTAAAGCTTGTACCATCACTTCCTAGTTCTATGTCCTTGAACAAATTCCTAAACTCATCAAGCCTTCTGTTTTCTCTCCTGTAAAATGAGGGGGTTATCCCCTACCTCACAGGGCTGTTGTAAGAATTCAGCGTTAAACGCATTTAACATATCCTGCCCTGTACTTGGCTCACAGTAAGGGCTTAACAAAATGGGAACTATAATTTTTACCCCTCCCATGCCATTTTCATTTCCTTCTAACTAATTTCATCTATTTACTCGTCACTTGGCAAGTCAGCCTGAGGAAGCTTAAAGGTACTGACACAACAGAAGTCCCCTTGCTGGAAGTGTGAATTCTAAATGGTTGCCATTTATTAAATTCAACAAGCATTTACTGAGGGCCTACTCTACGCCAAACACCATGTCTTAGACAGCGAGAAATGACTGAAGGGCCTTGGTATTAGAGGTCTATTTCCCAATAAACAATTTAATAGAAACACAATGAAACAGGTGACATTTGACTTTGAGAACATTTGAAGATACACACACACACACACACACACACACACACACACACACACTCCACACACATGACTATATACAAAGACAAAATAAGTAGAGAAAATGGGAACATTTCTAAAGTTTTAATACAACTAAGTTACCATATGAGTAAATATACAACTCAACTGGTAGATTCAGTAGGGCTTGGCTGTACCAAATTTCCGCAAGTATTCAGCATGCTGTGGATATTAGCAAGTTTCTTTTTTTTTTTTTAAATAGAGGAACCAAAGAACAGTGATTAATCCAACAAGTGCAATGAGTGGGATTTCTAAAACAGCTTTTATGGTGCGTGAAAATTACAAAATGTTATTGTTTTCTAACTCCAGGTCCCTTTACTCTTGATATGTTTTTATTTCTAGCTCCAGCCCACCTGCACATAGCAGGCACCACGGCTAACCCATGATAAACTATAGCTCTTATTTGAGAACCTGGAAGAATGAGGCTAAAGAAAGATGATTTTCAGAATGTTACCAACCTAAAAGTTATGATTACAGGGAAAACTGCCCTTCAATTATGCTGCATTATTTATGAACTAATTTCCTTTTAACTGACAATCTTAAACTATACTTAAGTTGACACATTTCTGGCTAAACATCTGCCCTGTCAGAACTTTGGGGCTGCATACATTAGAAAACCATTTGTACTACCTCTCGAGCTATTTGTACTGCTATCAAGGACAGCCAAACATATTATGATTATGTTTCCTACTGTTTCCCGAATTTCATATCCCAAACGTAGTCGGGGGAAAAATGTAGCAGTGTGTGTGTGTGTGTGTGTGTGTGTGTGTGTGTGCGCGCGCGCGCACGCGCGTGCTTGAGAGAAACAAGAACAAAGGCATAACCAATATGATAGTATAAAATGTCATTATTTCACTGTAGAAATAATTCCAAGTAGAATTTGAACAGTAGAATGTGAATTTTAACCTCAGTCTAATAAGGCTAGAAAATTAATAGGGCCATTCTAGAATCCACGCATGGACACTGCTCTATTGAAGCCCAGTTGTGTTCTAATTGTGCTAGAAGAAGTATAATAATTGGATGTGATATTTTTTCCTTTAACATATTGGCTCTAATATTTCAATTATTAGATCATAGCATTGTTTATGGACTAGTGAGAGAATGAGAAGAAGAAATGGTACATTTCCAAGGCACATATTGGACATGTAGCTGGTAGAATTCACTAAAATGTAATCTCAATTTTGAGCCAATAAGAATAGAACTTTTCCTAAATTTAAATCAGAAAGTATTAAAAGAGATCTTATTTGGGGTGAATGCTTCAAAAGTCTATTCTAAAACTTAAGTAAAGTTGAGGTCGGAAAATTCCATAATAGCCCAACAAATTTTATATATATATATATATATATATATAAAATTATCTTGAAGCTGATGTTCCATGCCTCATAAATTCCATTTGCCTTTATCTCATTTATTCTGTTTTCGTCTTCAGCACCTTCATATCACATTTAGACAAAGGCAATAGCTTAAACCTAAAATAACCCCAACAAGTCCTCGCAATGTGAGACAATAACATCACATGGCAATTCACTACTCTGGAGCCTTCACCTTCCTTTTATGGGAGGCTTTTTAGGCCTTGTCAAATGAGCAGAGACCCTGTGGTAGAGTCTATGCTGCATGTGGAGAGAGAGGGACTGAACCTGAGTCTCCGCAACACTACTGACCAGTGACAAAATTCTCATCAATTGAAAATGGCCTCTCTGACCCGTGGTTTTTCTTGCTTGATGGAAAACACAATATATAATTAATCTCTGTTTGTTTCATGGGGTTATTAGTAGTATCACGTGGAATGACGCCTGCCTTTGTCAAGTATTAAGTGCCATGAACCTGCAATAGTTCATGCGATAGTTACACATTCTCTTGGGAGGATGGTGGAGCCAGTACCGGGGTCATCAAGCTGTGAATCAATTTAAATTTTTCAAATACTATGACTCTTCATTTTAAAGAAAACCTAGAGAGAAAATCCAAAAACTCACAAAGATGAAAATAGTTATTTCCAAAACTTTTTCTGCAAGTTTCCCCTGATAAATTTACTGTTCAATTTATTAAAACATGGATTTGCAAGAACCACCCATCTCCTTTACCTGATTTATATTTCTCCACAGCTCTTATCATGATCTAACATTTTCCGTTATTTGTTTATTGTCCCCAATCCTACCCCCTCTGAATAGCATACAGCACTGCTGCATTCCCTGTGCTTGGGGAAAGCTCCTGGCCCTTAGGAGAATGTTAATAAACGTTTGTTGAATGAATGAAGCAACAAGATCTAAAAGCTAAATTAAACGTTACTTCAGTAGTTATTCAGACAAAGTAGGTTTCTACTTACAGGAATAACCTCTATTATGATTATGTCATGATAATACAGATAATTTGAGAATAATGATTTTGTGAAATTTCATTCTGTGTAATAACCGCCAATAATGTCATGATTTATTTACTATAGTACTGTATGCCGCACACTTACATACTTTATAGAGAACCTCCCAACAGCTCCTCCCTCCCCTCAATGGTGAGAATTCGTTCTCATTTCGAAGATGAGAAAACTGAGGTTGAAAAATGTAAATTACTCAATTAAGTCACACAGCTAGTGCGTAATGACAGCAAGAATTTGAATCTCATGTTTGGGTGGATCCAAAGTACACATTCCACAGTGATAGTTTCTCCCAAAAGGAAATGAATTAAATGTGAAGATTAAATGTTATTTAGTGTTTTTTTGACGAAGTCTTTATTTCATGCTTGTTCCAGATAAATATCTTAGGAGGGATATTCAATTCTCATCTGACAGCCATTTTCTCTTGGGGTTTGAAGACATTACTACACCCTATCTTGGCATTCATTGCCATTCCAAGAAGCTGTTTTTAATCTAAACATCATTTTTTAATAAACTCCCCAAGCGACTCTGATGTGGG
Organism: Indri indri; assembly: GCA_004363605.1. Taxonomy (NCBI): domain Eukaryota; kingdom Metazoa; phylum Chordata; class Mammalia; order Primates; family Indriidae; genus Indri; species Indri indri. Next base: position 205,283 of record RJWJ010000102.1, read on the forward strand.
TGGTCCTTGGACCACACTGTGAGAAACTGATTCTGGAGGTGAAGGAGACACTTGGAGCTTCTACAGAATCTTCCTTTGCAGTGGTTCCAGGCTCTTGTGGGGGGGCGGGGGTCCTGACTGCCCCCCACCCCACCTGTGAGGAGGCCTGAGGCAGAACAAAGAAAATGTGGGCAGGTGAACAACTGGTCAGTGAGGATCCCAATCAGGGCTAGAAACCTAGTCTTTTCACTTGTTCTAGACCTAAGCTCCTCAAACCTAACTATGCGTGTGAATCACCTAGAGATCGTGGAAATGTGGAATCTGAGACTCAGTAGGTGGGGTGGAACCTGAGACTCTGCATCTCTAACAAGCTCCCAGGCGATGCCGATGCTGCTGGACCTATCTACTTTCTGAACAGGAAACCATTATGTGGAAATATGCTCAGGGCTAAGGTCTCAGCACTCCCAGCCCCACAAAGTCGCATTGCATCGCCGGGCGGGATCATTGCGGTTCTTATTCAGATACACTTTAAAATGATCCTCTTTTTCTCTCTTCTACCAGTACTTACTAGGACATGAATGGTATGAGGAATATTTTATATCAGCTTTTCGTAGGTTTGCATAGTGGGTAAGAGCCCGGACTTGGCGTCAAACACACCTAAGCCACAGTCTCAGAGTCACCACTTACAGAATGTGTGACTTTGGACAAGTGGCTCAATCTCTATCTCATTCTCCCCATCCTTAAAATAACAATAGTGATCTCTCGTGGCACCGTTGTGAAGTAGGGAGCAGAAAGCCTGGTAAACAGTCAGTGCTGCATAAATAGCAGCTATGCGAACTCTTAGCATCTTGTCCTGTTGTCTCACCCTCACTCCAGTATTCCTGGATTTGCCAAAGGAGTCTACGCCCTTCAGATTTTAAGGACTCTAATCTTTTCCTCGTTTAACTCTCTCAAAGAGTTGTTGTGAGGATTAAACGAATTAATATGCATAAAACACTTGGAACTGTGCCTGTCATATAATTAGTACCCGAGATGGCTTAGGTTTTATTTTTAGCATTTACTACAATGATAATTAAATCACTTTTGAGCAGTTTTAAATGGACTCTTCCCCCATTAGACTGTAAATCTTATGAGAATAGGGACTGTATCTGTTTTCGTTACCTCTGTATCCCAAATCTTAACAGAATGCCTAGCACACAGTGGCTGCTCAGTAATGCAGTAGGACGCATAAATGAATGAATGCATGAAGAAATGAATGAGCGAGTGAATAAGAAAACGTTCTTGCCTCCCTGAAGAGAACCACAGAAAAAGGTTTGAGAAACACTCTCTTCGAGTACAGAGCCAGTGGGAGACGGAGAAGAAAACTGTATCAGAGAACTGGTCTGGAGGAGGAAGGTAGGGGGTGTTTTCCAAACGCCTCGGATGACAAGGAGTTTATAAATACCACTCCGCGGAGAGGTGAGCTGAGGGGAAGGAGTCTGGAAGAGGACTGCCAGCAGATAAAGGTCTTCGGAAAAAACATATAAGCTGAGTTTTCTGATCAAATGTGTCAGGAGATGCTTTGAGGTAAATAAAACATGAGACATGAGAAACCTTTGAATTTGCTGCGGCAGGGGCTAATGAGGAACCCAGGACAAGCAACCAGAGGCTTCGCCCGAGCTGAGGTCCTTGGGGAGGAGAAAATCATGATTTGTCAGTTTCCCTGAGGAGCTTCAGGGATCATATGGAGAGAAGGGAGGGTTAAAGTCATTAGTATTAGAACCTGATGGGCAATGCCCAGGTCACGTCAATTCCCTTCACTAACTACACAACAAATGGGTTATGCCAAGGCTGATGGTGGTGAAAAGGTTCCAGGGAAGCAGAAGTGAAAATTCAGGGGCATTATGTATGATGAGCTAACCACAGGGAATGGCTTTATCCATATTGCATTTGGTTTATTATAGTTATTCTTCAGTGATGATACTCAGCCTGTGCAATTTATAATATGGCATAAATCTCCCTTGAGATGGAATGACCCATCAAACCATTTCCACACTACTTTCGAGCCATCCCATAACTGCAGTCATTTTCCTGGTAGACTGGAGATGCCATTTCCTCTAACCTCATGCACTTATCGAGGGCATGGAATGAAAACTGATAGCAAAATGGCCTTCGACGACCGATGAAGAAAATAAGGATGCCACTGCCCAGGCCCACACAGTCACAAAGTGCTTTCCCACGTCATCTATGAGAGCAATCTTCGCTGTAACTATGGGGAGGGGACTCGTTTCCATTTTACAGATGAAGAGACCGAGGCCCAGAGAGGGCAGATGAATTGTCTACGGCCATGCACACTCATAAACCGCAGAGCTAATATTTGGACCTATTTCCTCTCATTCCAAGTTCAGTGCTTCGAGGCAGTGCAGGCAGAAGACAATTTTCTTGTTAGGAATTCTGCCAGAGCAATACGCTGTGAAAGCCTTTTATCTTGGCAAATGTGCCAAGGGTCTCGATAATTGCAGATACCTTTAAACAGCTCATCAGAAGATCAAGGATATGGGCCCAGGTACATTGTGAGTCCTGTCTCCTAGGAAAGCCCTGCATCTACCCAAGCTCAGGAGCAGGTGTCATGAGCCTGCAGCAAACCACCACCTGCCTTTAATGTGTTTTCCAAGTCTACCATTCTTCTAAGGCTCATCCAGGAGCATGGTGTCTCTGTAGCCTTTAATGAGGCTGAAATTTGGTTAAACTAACACCCAAAGTTGCTTGGGTGTACCTAATTAAAAAACCAGAAACCTGTTTCAGGCACCTAGATATCTGCCTACAATCAAAACAATACAATTCTGGTATATGCCAGATCCGTAAATTGGTCTTCCTCCATTTGAAATGGTCCTTTAGCTCACTGGGCTGGAAGGGCAGTGAGCTCTGCTATTGTCTTCCTTCTGCACAGAATTTACCATAAGGCTCAGGCAATTCAACTCACCTACTGGGGCTTCAGTTTTCTGATTTAAAGAAATCAAGTTTTAGTGGTTTACAGTCATGAGCAAGAGGTCAGATAGATGGAAGGTGTCATCCGCTTTCTGCTGTGATGCTATGCTGACTCATACAGCAGGTCCATCTGACTTCAAAACCCTCAAGCTCTCCACTGTGCTAGGCTGATCTCTAGGGCTTCTTGCGGCTTTTGCAATGTCTTGCTCTCCATTCCCTGAACCATGGAGGAAACGCTAAGGGTGCAAGTGGATGGTCCCGAAGCACCCAGCTAATAATAAATGTTGCATTAGGAAGCCCAAGCCTGTAGACCTCCAATCACAGCTGTGGTGTCTTTATTGTTCAAAACAGCTTCAAAGAGAAAAAGTGTGCTTTAAACACACTTACTTCTTTTTTTCCCATTAAATATTATAATTTTGTAGAAAAACACTATATTTTTTAGCCAGGGGACATGTGAGTGTGAATCCAGGTTCTATCAATTATTAGCTGTAAGAATATGGACATGTAACCATCTAAATGCCCATATACTCATCTGTTAAAAGTTATAATATTTTAATATTGCCTCATTTGTTGATTGCTAGAATCAAATGAGATAAGGTAAGCTACATGAATGTGGTAAAGAGGTAGGGTATAGGGTATAGGTAAGGGATAATAATAGTAAAAAGACTTAGAGATGCCTTACTTTGTTAGGCAAATTGTGGCAGTGTATCTGGGGAAAGCAACTTAAAAATCCTGAGATCAACCATAAGATTTGGTCAAAGGTGGTGGTAATTACTAGTTTCCTGCCCTGGTTCTCAGCCAGGGGCAATTTGGCCATGTCTGGAGGTAATTTTGGTTCTCACACCTTGCAGGGGGGGAAAGGGGAGGGACTAGGAGAGGAGTGTGGGGTGTGGGGGGAGGTTGCTACTGACATCTAGTGGGTAGAGGTGAGGGATGCTGCTAAACATCGTACAATGCATAAAACGACCCCCTCACAATAATGAATTATCTGCCCCCAAATCTTAATAGTACCAAGGTTGAGAAATCTTGGCCTGATAGTTCTTGGTCCACGAGTTTAGAAACCAGTGAATCTTTATTCCTGTGCCCTAGCATCTAGCACTGTGCTTGGCCTAGAGGGGCACTCAATATATAAACATATTTGTTGAATAAATGGGTGAGTGAATGAACACCCACAGAAAACCAGATAATGCAAGTTAGATCTATTTCAGATTGCCAGGGAAAATTATAGTTCCTCTAGGCACCTTTTCTGTTTGTTCTTCCATCTTCTTTATGTTTCTTTCCTGTCAAAGCTTCTTCCCTTTCTTTCCTCTCTTAACACTGGCCAAGAGTGAGAATACTCTATCAAATCTGAGAATGCCTAGGAATGATAAATAATACTTGTAAGACACAAGCACTGCGAAACCTCTTCCGGCTTCCCGCTTCAAACCCCTGCATGTCAGCAGACAGTAATCACATCAGTAAATAAGCGGATTCTTTCTTGTTCCTTCAGTGAGCGTGAACGGATAGGACCAAAAGCACATATTTCCTGAAAATGCTTTACTAGAACAGTTCAATTACGCTTTTAAGAGGACACATCCTGGGCCATGAAACAGAAACGAGGTGTAGGTGAGAAAGTAGAAAATGAAGGCATTTAGCTCTGGGGAGTGCAGATGTTATATCTATTTGTTCATCACTGTACCTCCCGTGCCTAGCGTGGTGCCTGGCACATGGTGAGCATCCTTACATATACACTAAGTGAAAGACTAGCCCGTTGAAGTCAACATTCCAGCCCTTTTCTCAAATCTGCCTCCAATTAAAATTTTTTCCCTCTACTATTCAGTTTCATATGAAGGTAGCTTGAATGCCATAGGTTTTGAAAAATCGTATCCATTTTCTGCCCTTGTGGAGATCAAAAGCCAGAGATACATGGGCTCATCATAGGGAAGTGGATGTCAATATGGTAACTTAAAAAGTCTTTGTAATAATAATACAAACTGGACACAAAGGTTCTGAAAGCCATATCTTATCAGAAATAAAGTAAGCCTAAAATATTTGTCATGTCTTTGCCAGAAAGTCTTCACTTTCTGTGTGTTAATTTGGGAGGGTTTAAAGATTCTATAAACAAGGCAAAAGAAGTCACATGGGGATTACCAGTAGCAACTTTTTACGTCCAACACATCACTCCCCACCAAAGGACCATAATGACATGATTATTCACTTACAGTGGCCAACCCAAAGCTCCACAGTAAACCGATGGCCCTGTGTTGGGAATAAGGTTTCCAGAAACTGTAGTGAAATGTGTTCGGAGTTGCCCCAGAATACTTTTCCATTAGTACTTTTGGCTAGAATCTGTGTTAAAAATGATCACTGTAAAATATGTTAATTATGCAGATCCATTAGTCTGCAGAGTGCAGAGACTGAGGTGTTTCCATTTTCAAACCCCGAATCTTTAAACATTTAAAGACATACTGATGACCAAGAGCCCCTTCTAGAAGATTTAGTACTTCATGTGCTGATTTCAGGGTCAAAATACTCACTGATGCCGTCTTCTCATATGAGTATGTAATAGGACCACTGCTCTGTTTGTACACTAGCCTCTGTTTGATGATGAATTCAAGACTAGTCCAACACGCATTATGACTAAACACCAGCTGATTTTTCTATACTTAATAGATTATTTTAAAATACTTAATGATCAATATGTTGAAGTACACACATCCATAGCCAAAGACTGGGCAGAAGGAAACCTAGGTAAGATGGAGTACAATCTCCACTGCTACTTATTTGGGATTTGGTCACTCACTGAAGAAAGCAGTATCTTCTAGCTAGAGACTGAAATATGATATACTTTATAAAATTGTCTCTAAGATTCGTTTTAAGGCATAGCCTGTATTTGGTGAACACTGTGGCTGAGCACAACATATTTTATCAAAGTAAAAGTTCTCATTCAGTGGTTCTTAGTATATATAGAACTCTCATAAATGCCATTGGAAAAAGCAAATTAATTTAAATTTATTTATCAATATTGGCTCTAATATCACACTTTCTGATTAAACCACTGAATTATGATTCTTTTTAGGAATAAGAAAAAGAGGTGATGCAGAATCGATGCGTTACCAAGCTTGCCTCTGACAAAAATGACTATCCTTTTGGAAATATATTTTATTGTGTATTGCGCTCTGCACTCTTTTTAATTAATTGGGTCGCTACACTGGGGTACCTCAAAAGCCCTTGTTTGTTAGACACAGCAGATCACACCAAGAAGTCATTATTGTATTAACAACTTCAAAACTTGACTCTCAGTCTCCCGATTTGTGGTGGGTGGTCTTTGTTTGTTTGTTTAGATACCTCTGGGTTATGGTAAAATATAGCAAGGGCATCCTGAGCTAGGTTCTATCTTCTAGTAACATTTTCATCCTCATAATTTCTTTCTCACCGGAGGGAAGAAAATGCAGCATTTCACAGACTCACCTCATGGCTGGCGTGCCCTCCCTCCAGAAGCTGCCGCTTGGGGAGAAATTTCAAACATATCGATTCTATGTCAGTTACATTTTCCCCCTCCAAGACTCATCTGAATTTTATTGGCTCAAGTGGATTTCAAATGGGGAGCTCAGGTGCAAAGGAATGCATTTGGGGACTCTGAATTTCAACTTTGTCACGCTTCTCAGAGTGCTTATCGGTAGCCGTGTTCCTTTTTAAATTACCCAGGTGGTATAGAGACTTTGCAACATTCTATCTGAAGTGCCACCTCACCCCTTTCCAGTTAGCCAAAGAATAGAAAGGAAATCATGATGGGGTAAATAAGAGGAAGGTGAGAATTGTTTAAAGTTCTCCACAAATAATTCAGTTGGAATTGCTTTTTATATTTTGCATCAGTGACAAACCAGATACCTTGAGATACTGATATTTCTAAGCTATCATGGCACCTTTGTTTTGACTTTATGTCCAAAAGATTGAAAGCCAAACGGATGGATTTATTTCGATCAATTAAAAAAGCTACCTTAATCTTGACACTTCTGCATATATCTTACCCTAAGCTGGCTCACTTTAATCACATCCACATCTTTGTATCTGCACAAATTGAGTGGAAATAAAGCACACATTCTTCAGCTAATTAGTTTGGAGTCATAAAGACATAGTCTGAGAAGGAGATTACATAGTGTCAGAAGGGGGAACATATTAATGAAAATAGGATGTATTATTGTGAGCCCCTGTAAGTCATTCGAGTCTAGGAGTTTGTTGTAGACAGTACTGATGAAGACAAACCCAACAGAGGAGAGAGATGACGAGTATGACTCTGGGATGAGCCTGCCAGCCTTGTCCATCATCTCCATTCTCTCACCCGTAAAATGGGGAGTTAATGTCATCTCCCTCATAGAGTGGTCGTGAAGATGAAAGAAGATAAATCATGTAAAACACTTAGCAAGTGCCAGGCATAGGGCAGGTACTTACTAAATAGAATGACTATTGCATTCTTCATTATGCTACAAAGAATAGATGATCTTATTGTGAAATTTTTAAAAAATGTCTTTATTATTTTCCCCGAGATGGCACAGAATTTCTTCCCTCAAAAGAGATTACAACAGATTTTCTGGCTATGGCATCATGGATTTTTCAGAAGTGATACTTTTAAAGATTGTGTGCATTAGCTCTAATTCAAACTACAGGTCCTGACTTGTTTAAGATTCAGATGCCCTATTGTCCTTCCAGGCAATGGGTCTGAACGTGCTTGGAGCCCCAACACTGTTGCAAGCTAGCAATCTGGAGGAGAAGTCAGAAACTTTCACACGCAGGATGCATGCTGTCCCCTGAAACTTCATTAATTTATATTACTGAATAGCTTCAGATGATGATATACTCTGTCTACAGCTAAGACTTTATATATAACCTGTTACAAAATGGCCATGAAAGAATGATAATAGAAAATATTAAGGAATGTTGGGGGATTGTATGTGTGTGTTTGGGGAGGGGAGGAGGGATGTTCAATGCTGATGAGCTTACATACCAGTCATTGGCAACTTCCCAAGGATAAGTTTTATCTGGTTTTTCAACAAACTATTTGCTAAGGAACACCTGGTTCCAGCTAGGGTTTATGGCATCTAAGGCGTTATTAGAAACATGTTTATTGAGACCAGTAACAAGGCAACATAATAACTTCGTGTAGGCTTGAGAGATTTGTCTATTTTTGAGGTTGAGTTAGATGAATCAAAATTCAGACTATGCCAGAACGAGTAGCTTCACTGAGGCATGCAAGGGGTGTGTTAGTCGTGGCATGTCCAAAAGGGAGCAGATAGGGGGTTAGCACATTGCCAGACAACACATCACTATTTCTATGAGCTTCTGCAAGACTACTTCAGAATCTGAAAAATTGCTCTTCTGAAAAAAAAAAAAAAAAAATCTATGCCTAAGAGCTCTAGGCATGCATGATATTAACAACTTTACTTTCAAAATCTCTGCAAAATATATAGTCAGACCTCCTCTTCCTTCACATTCAACTGTGCCTTTAACTTTCATTATCAGTATATTCTCTTGCTTATTTCATCGTGAAAAAGACTATGCAGATTTGTTGATTGTATAATAAAAAGAGATGATTAAAGCATCAGTTTGTTTCCATTAAAGCAATTACTTAATCACCTTATCATCTCTGTCTAGAATAATTATATTAATAGACTTTTCCCCAGACTTCTGAATTAACAACAGAGAATTTAGACCATGTTTTACTCTCTGGGGAAAAAAAGCACAGTTAACCAGGTAATGCATTTAAAAATCATTTCGGTGTTGAGCAGACAGTCATTTTGCACTAGTTTGAATTTAATAACAGCAACTTTTCTCCTGATTAGCTTCCGATATAGAAACATGAGAGCCAGGGCTGGGCATTTGACAGATGGTGGCACAAATACACAGTGCAAAGAAAGACGGAAGAGAAGCAACAGCCACTTGTGATTACAGCTTTTCATGGACTGCCAGGGCTTTACTTTCATGATCTGAATACTTTTTGTAAATCCAATTCTTTCTAAGGTGTGTGCACCCGATCGTTGGGGAAACTCATTTCATTCATTCTATGTTGGTGTAAGATCTTATGAAATTAGCACACATCTTTAGGCTCAGCATACAATATTTGGTAGCTATTTAAAGAGTTTAAGAAATTCTCATTCTGACACTGACAAAGAAACTTTAATTAAAATGGTAAGCAGGTTGCAGCACGATGAATGCACTTAGGATATTAAACACTCCAAAGGGGGTGGGGTGGAATGACATTACATTTTTATAAAGCCAAATACAAGTTTGTTTAATTTCCTTACTATGTTGAAAGAAACCCAGCATATACTTCAACAGCTAAGGTAACATTACACTACCAACAACACAGCCTCTTTGGTTTAAACATATGACTATAAGAAAGCAAAGTAAAAAAAAAAAATAGAGATATTGTCACTAAAGATTTCAAAAATGATATTTGGAAAGAAAAATGTATAGCCCAAATGTACCTATGCAGGCACACACACACACACACACACACCCCATATAGAGCCAGCTGTAAATCAAGATAGATATAAACTTACCGGAGCAAATATCACCATACACATTTACAAAAGAATTGATAATCCAACTTCCCTCTCCTGAAAGAAAATAGAGGTTGTCTCATACTAAAAATAAAGCTTCTCTGTCCACAGCACCAGCCACTTGTCCCTCTTTTTATGAAGCAAAGGAGGAGAACAAGAAAATCAATGCAGAGGGAAAGTGAGATGTTATACCAATCAGGTAGCAGCTTCTGCCTTATTTGCAGAGAGATGGCAAAACGGTCATATTATTAGATGGTGACAACCCACAGCCGAGTACAGGAACCTGATACTTCCCTCTGGTGAATGCTGCCTGCGTTGTGGGGAGGTGGTTACCACCATGGTGAGCTCCCACACTTGGCTCTTTGCTCACAAGTGAAAGTGCAGGACCGCCTTGCACAAGCAGGCTGCATCACCAAGAGAGGCACCATCTCCCCTTTTCTCTGCGAGCCCCCTCCTCCCTCAAGCACGGTGCTTAAAAACAAACTGGGAGACAAAAAGGAGCTAGGATTTTGTGTGTTGGGGGTGTGGATGGGGAAGCAGGGGTTTTATAAAATCCTTATGAATAGATTTGCATAGATTAAGTAAATGTTGACATGTTTGTTAAAAAAATTGCCCTCATTTTTATGTAAAGGCATAGATGTTATGCATAATCCTTACTTGGGAAATTCATAGACTGCCCATAAATAATCATTAAGGCGACGGGACTGGACAAGGGGCTTTTCAGGCTCTGGCAACTGTGGAAGGGACAAATTACAACTTGGTTGCTCTCTTATCATAGGAGTGTTGCGTAAAGCTGTCTCCTACAAAATCTCAAAATTAAAAACATTTTAGAGGTTTCAATGTGATCTGGATCTGCTTTTTCTGCAAATAAGCCTCTGTAGGAAGGAGTCCAGCTTGACTGCTTCAAAGGGCCCAAATCATGGCACCTGGAGGCGAAGTGGTTTGGGAGAATTGGCTCTGAATTCCCAGGTTCCATGCTCTCTCGCACTGGTGTCCCGAGGACAGTTTCTCCAGGAGGCCTAGATCACAGCACAGGGAACGCAAACCTGTCTGCCTCTGCCCGCATGTCCCTTGCTTTAGGACCCCACTCGGTGCAGGAGTGTTGTCAGGCTGGCGCAGATGTCTCTGCTTTAGCCTTTGTGCAGTTGGTGATGGCCCAGCTGAAACTCACATAGGCTGGCCATGTTTTTTATAGGTGGTTATTAATTTAGAATCTGTCCCAAGTCTTTCTTTGGATCTCTCTCTTTCTTTCTGTCTGTCTCTCTCTCTCTCTCACACACACACACTGTCACCCCCACACCATCACCATCACCATCATCTCTCTCTCTTAATCCCTTTCTTCCTTTCCCTGTACACACAGCAACAACTCAGTGGGGAGGGAGGAGGAGAGGTTGGGGACTAAACAAACCAACCAAAAAGCCATGATAAGAGATCAGGCACCTTGGGTTCTAGTCCAGATCCTCCACTTACTAGCCATGTGATTCAGGAAGCTCCTGAAGGTCTCTGAGCCTTACTTTGCCCTCTGTAAAATGGGTATACTGACACTTCCTAGAGCTGTTGGTGGGAAGGTGTGGGGGAGAAATGAATGACTGCTAAGGCAGTGCTTTTAAACCTACGCAAAACACGTGCCAACTGGGTTCAGGGACCTCTAGCTCCCTTTCTCCTCCTGTTCCTTTGATCTGCTTATTCCTTAAGCATGAACCTTCAGGGTACATAGCAACTCTTCAAACTGTGTATGCCCCTTTGCAATTCGGATGAGAACCTTTTTCTCCCCGAGTCCTCCATGGCCACCCCTCACCTGCTTATTGAAAAATCAACACACTTCAATGACAGAAGTTACTCAGGGGAGTAAATTAAGCCATTGAACACATCCGAAGCAGAAAAAAGGGTAAGAATCACCAGGCATTTAAGTGAGCACTCGGGAAGCATTTGCAGAATCAATGCAGGGAGGATTGCCTGGAGGACTAATGTCCCTGTGCGGAAGGCCGCCGTTCCTGCAGGTGGCTGACAAGGGGCAGGGTTAGTGTGGAGCTGAGGAGGCTGCTGCTTTCAGCGATGCACCTGTGTGGGAGAAACACATAATGGTTTCTTCGGGGGAGCCAGTGAGCGATTTTGGATATTAAGTGCCCCATATCCAGTAAAAGAAAAAAAGTTTTGTCTTCCACATATTCTTAATGAACATTTCTTGAATATTTACTCTGTGCCAGATCTTTTCCTAAGTTTTTATTGGTATAGCACCTTACATGGGCCTTACAAAGCTACAAAGAAGTATTATTTTTATTCCAGTTTACAGATGAGGAAACTGAGACCCAAAGAGTGAAGTGACTTATCGAAAGGTACACAGTCAATAATTGGTAACGCTAAGATCTGAACCTAGTTGATGCCATGTTGAAGCTGTTAACCACTCTGCTCTAGATGCCACTTGACAGTGCTGACACTTTTACTTACTCTGTGCACATGTTCTGACAAATCCACATTTGGCTATGTGGACCTCGCAGTATCTCCTAAACTGTCCCCGGTGTGCAGGTCCACACCTTAGAGACTGGGAATCCCTGGTGCAGACAGAAGATTTATCAAGCCAACAAGATCCATGCCCAGGCCTTGCTGGATTCTGTATGAACTTGAGCACATTACTAACACCTGAGAAGATAGGCAGTGTGAGGCTCAGTCTTGGGTTTGCTAGTGGTTTGCTCTATGACCCTCGGTGTGTCCTTGAATTTGTCCATGTCTCAGTTTTTCTCATGTTTACATTGAAGGATTTCCACTGAATTATCTCTAAAGAGCTTTCTGGGTCAACTTCAGCCAGATAAGTTTCTAAGGCTAATAGGTAGATTCTAATCTGCCAGTTGGGTTAGCTTTTCCTACCTCATATTTTGTTCCAGATAAAGGATTAATATTCTCCGTGTCTCCTCTGCTAATACCTTGCCACTATCACCTCTGGCGTGGTCCACTGCAATCGACTCTCCGTAGGTCCCACTGTTTTCATTCTTACTCCTATAAATCACCCTCTATATACTACCCATAATTTATCTAATTAAAGTATAAATTAGATCATATAACTTATCTGAGAAAAATACCTCAATAGTTGTCCACTGGGCCTAAATAAAATCCAAACTCTTCCCTATGCCTTTAAAGCCTTGTGTGATCTGGCTCCCATCTCTCTTTTTGTTTTTATCTAATTCCAACCGTCTCCTTCCCTACTCCTCAGCCACATTGGCCTTGTATGCCTTTGTACTTGCTACTCCTTCTGTCTGGAATGATCTGGAACAATCTGGAAAGATCTGGAACTATCTGGATAGTTTCCTTGGATCTATTTCTCCTGTTTCTTTCTTTGTCATTCAATTCATAGCTCTACTTTCTTCTCCTTAGAGGGTCCTTCTTCCCAGATTGCCTCATCTAAAAACACCTTTCTCTTTCTCCAGTCATTCCCTTCCATGTTATCCTATACCTTTTGTTGTTGCGTTTCTGTGTGTTACTGTTTTTTTTTCTTTCTTTTTGTATTTCTTATTGCCTTGTATGTTCTTTCTTATTTGTTCATTTAATTATTACATTTGATCTTAGCCCAAAGGCCAAGGAGCTGTTCATTTAATTATTGACTATTTCCTTTTGCTAAGAGATAACCCCCACAAAAACAGGAAGCTTGTTTGTTTTGCTCAACATTGTATCCTCAGTATTTAGGAGAGTACCTGTTACATAGTAGGTGCTCAATAGATATGTGGTGGATCAATAAATAAATGATGAAAACTGAATCAACATGAGAACAAGGTAGGCTTGAGATGGTGGTAAAGAAACCTAAGTTTATCAAAGGAGCTTAGCCTTGAAATGCAGGACTATTTGAAATGACGAACAAGGGCAACCGATTGATTCATATTAGCAGATACAGGTTGTTTTGACCTCCTCATTCAGGAAACATTCTGGAAGGGTTACAGCCACACCAAAGAGGGTGGTGAGCTCCTTTTGTATTCCAGACTAATCAGTTGTCTTTTAAAAGCTTGGGTTTCCAGGGTTCGGCTCACCTAGGCCCATATTAGTGCAGCTGATATTTGGATACTTGCCCATACATTTGTCATCAGAAAACAAATAGCCTTGTCAGCTAGCCACTTAGACTGTCCTTACCTTCCAATATATCAGGCAGTTTAGACAGTTGGCTACCACTCTCTGACATGGAATTGGAACTGACAAAAATAAAGCAATATGTTATTATTTGATGGTTCTTGTTTAAAAAAAAAAAAAACGATTTTAACATTGCTGCTACTGCCTTAAAAATAACATTCATCCATTATTAGACTATTAAAAATAGAAGTACAGTGTTTTCTAAGTCAAGTATTTATAGAGAAGGTTAAGTAGATTAAAATAATCTGTGATTCTCTGAAAACCTCATTAGCAATGCTAATTTCCAATATGGTCAGATCTTCAACTCTGATCTTTCAATTCAGCATGGCCTTCTGGCAACTTCAAAGGACTTTTTATCCCTCTAAGTGGAAAAGCTTGTCTCCTCTTTGGTGGACACACCTCCTGGCAAATGCAACCTTCCTTTCCCCTGTAGCTTCTATTTTTAAACATCTGGCCTCCCAAAAGGGGTCCTTTCAGGCCTGTTTGCTTCAAGGTTTTAGGTAGTTGGAGGCCTAGCTTTTTAAGCATTTAACAAACACTAAGAGGCAAATTCCAGAGCCAAGAAGATCTCTCCATTGTGGTGGGGGAAGGGAGGTAACCAAAGTTAAGATGACTTTGGCCATACTAATAAATGACCAAGGGAGTGAGCTAAGGTGCTTCCACTCTGCTTCAGGAACAATTTCAACTCTTCTAAGCTATAGCAATGAGAGCACTTACACTCAATCCATTATGGAACAACCTTGAAATCTTTAATCTCACTCTGACTGAGCACAGCTCCTAGCATGGGTAAAATGTAATTTATTCTGGTATGAGTAGGGCTATAGAGTCAGGGCAGAACTTTCTAGGCCTCCTGTCTTTTATTTCTCTTGTAGGAGAAAGAGAGTTTTTCTCCAACACTGTCTCTTTTTCTTTTCAAATACTAATGAGATACAGTAATATCAATATCACTTGAACACTTATTAGATCACTAGATTATTAGCTTTCCTCCATAGAGTTCAAGGCTGGCTAATTCCACACTGAACCTGAACATAGAGGAGAAGCTTGTGGAAACAAAAGAAGTTAAGGAATGTTGTGGAACAAGACTGAGAAAAATTAGGATATTTGGGCGGAAATGTAGCCATGCTTGGGAGGTAAAAGGAGACCAAATGGTAGTAAAAACAGCAGGTCAAAAATGTTCAAGACACATTCTCTGAAGACCATGAGTCTAAGCTCTTCAAGGGCATGATAATACCTTATTCATCTCTGTATCCTCAGCCCAAAGCAAAGTGCCTAGCACAGAGTGGCCAAGCAATGACCATTTCCTGAACAAGGGATAAATAGCATCACTTGGGGGGTAGAATATGTATGGTTAAGCATAGTCTCCTTTAGGCAGACATTGTGCTTCTGTTTGTCCCTCCAGAGCCATGTTCCTACCCATGCCATGTCATGGCAGGCTGACCCACTGGGCCACATCAAGGAGCCCCCTTTCTCTGAGGCATCCCAGTGGGAGGTACTGCCAGGAAATTAGAGGGTGAGAGGGATTAAGGTGGGGGTATTTATTCCCTTGGTCCCTCCTGATGGGTCCCTAAATTGGCTATGTTCCTCTAGCATAGGTGGTGCTGTGGAGTAGCCTTCTCTATATAGCTTCCTTTCTTTTTCTTTCTTTCTTTCTTTTCTTTCTTTCTTTCTTTCTTTCTTTCTTTCTTTCTTTCTTTCTTTCTTTCTTTCCTTCCTTCCTTCCTTCTTTCTTTCTTTCTTTCTTTCTTTCTTTCTTTCTTTCTTTTTCTTTCTTTCTTTCTTTCTTTCTTTCTTTTTCTTCCTTCTTTCCTTCCTTCCTTCCTTCCGTCCTTCCATCCTTCCTTCCTTCCTTCTTTCCTTCCTTCTTTCTTTTTCTTTCTTTCCTCCTTTTTTCTTTCCCCCATTACTCCTCCCTTCTCCTCTCTCTCTCCTTTTTCCTTGACCCTTCAGGCCCAGGGTGGTGACAGCCTCTCTCAGTTACTATTCCCAAGGTTCTGTGTCTGCACCATTCCTTTCTGCTTTACTGAAACCCTGTCCACCCCTTTCAAATTCCCGTCTTTTAAAAACTCCCCACAATCTCTCAGTTTGCGTGCACCAGCTATTTCCCGCCTGGAACCTGACTAGCACAAGCAGGTGGATTCAAACTCCAGCTCTGTCCCTTACTGCTTATGTAGCCTTGTCACATGTCCTCACCAATGAAATTGAGTGCTTGTAAGCTAATGCATGCAAGGCACTAAGTACAGTGTACCGAGCATTTAATATGTAACAATAATAACAATGAGAGTGGTTCTCTTTGCCAGCTTCTGTTTTCTTTGTAGAGATGATACACATGTTATTTTATGTTGCCTCTAGAGGGAGGAGCTTGTCACGTTTTAGGAAAGGAAAGCCCATGCCGTTCAGAAAGATTTAACAGTTTTTCCCCACTTAAATATCAGGGAATATAAAAGTGACATTGAGGCCAAGCATATGGCTTAAAGCAAAGAAATGTTTGTTGAAAATGGTTTTCAGTATTGGCATTTCTGAGTATTCACAGCACACTGGTCAATCCACTCAGCCTATAGATCAGGTCCGTGGAGAACTGCTTCTTTCCGACACTTGGTAGAGAGCAGACCATGGATTCCTGGATGTCCATCCATGGGTTCTGGGCCTCAGGCCATAATGCCAGATTTATTAAGTGCTGATTGCCCTTCTGCTTTCATTCCTGTTTTAATTAAATGTTTTAAGCCAATGGAGGGGCTGAGTCCCTTCAGAAGCTCCCTCAATATCCCCAAAAACTTTGATCCAGGAGACAAGGGGACTCATGTCCTCAATAGGGAAGAACCATTCTCTAATCCATGAGAACTTTGTTAACCTTCTAAAATAAAAGGGTAATCATTCATTAGCCTAAAAATTTCAGTTCTGCAATCATTTATGGCGTGTATGCTGTATGCCATGCACGTGCTAAATTCTGTGATAAGGTGGTGAAAAAGGTAAACATAGTCCCTGCTTAGAGAAACTTAGAATCTTTTCTGAGTTCTCTGCATAAGCCAGGAACCTACAGGCCTGGCATACAAATGGTGCTCAATACATATATGTTGCATGATTGAATAAATAATGCTGAATTACTATGACGTACTTCTTAATTACAAAGGTAAGCATGTGAACATATTAGCCTAGTCTCACAGTTTTCAAAATACAAAATATGAACATCAAATGTTTTGGTGAAATTCTCATATGTGCTAGAATAGAGATGGTACATTAAAATGACCAAATAATCTCAGCTTCTTATATAATTATAAGCACGATCTTTAATATCTTAGCTTTTAAGCTGAAGGCCAGGGATCCCATGGAGATGCTCCATGGCACCCCATGGGGATAGAAGGATGATGCAAGGGGAAGCCAAGGAAACTAGAGCTGCACACCCTTCTCCCCTCAGCCAGCCTACTCCACTGCTTTCTACTCTATGTCTCAGGTTTCTGAACATAATTGCATTTGAACAAAAAGTTTTACATCTTAAATGAAAAACCATGCAGAACCACTGATCTGATGGAGGGCCTTGGCAATTGTGATTTCCTATCACAGACCTTTCCAATACCAGTAATGATGTTAATGTTTATTTCTGAGCGTTAGCCTAAGCACTGTGTTCATGCATAATCTCATTTGATTATCATTCAACCCTATGAACTTGAATCTATTGTTATCATCATTTTACAAATGAAGAAGCTAAGGTTTAGTGCAGTTCAGTCTGAACATCTAGTAAGTATCAGAAGAAAGGCTCAAACCTGGCTTGTCTGATTCCAAAACCCAGATTGTAAATCTCCACATTACCCAGCATTGTTTGCAAGTTTAGTTTGTACAAGATGGGCAGATAGACATTTCCTCTCTGACTGTTTTTTAGAGCTTATACTTACTGGAAATCAAAAGCAATGTATTTCAGTCGCATAATTTCTGGCGATCACATCTATTGATCTATTTTAAGGGATTAAAAGTGGTCCCACCACAAACCTCTGAACAGTAGATTCACTCTTCCTACAATTTGCATAGCACATAATATTCCTTTGCACGTAGCATGTACTAAATAAGTTTTTGCTTATTATTAAAGAAGAGAAAATGAATGATTTTCTTAGGACCACTTTCACAATTCTAATAAAAAAATAGTGAAGACACATTTCTTTGTTTTCCTATCATTTTTTATAATAGGGAGAGTTCTATCAGCAAATCGATGGCTTAAGAGTTGTCTGTTCTTGACACATATTTCTTAAAGCCTTGTGTGGAACTAGAAGATGAATAGTTGTTGCTATGATTATGGATTAAGACTTTATTTCAGAGAGAATCCCTAAGGTCCAGTTTTTACAGGAATCTTGTTAGTACTGCAATAAGAGTGAGAGAAGAAAAACATGGAGACCATTTTCAATAATCTTGCCTAGTACACTAAGAAATGAATGGTAAATTAGAGCAAGAACTAAATGACTTTTTTACTGATCCTTTCCCCATGAGGGGAAGGTGTTAGAGCCAACTGTCTGTACTGATGAGACTCTCTTAGCCTTTCCAAATATCAGTTTCTTCACCTCTAAAATGGGAATAATAATTATGAGTTATGTAAGTAATATGCAGATAAGCCTGGTGGTAATTACAATGACACAAGTGAAATGTATTTTCTCTTTCTACTAATGCCTCAGGCAAGATAGATTTGAGAATCCAATGCTTGCAAAATGGCGTTCTGGTTTTCCTTTCCTTTCTTTCCCAACATATTGAGTTAAAATCCCTCAGTTAAACAATCATGCCTCCAGGACCCATACCAAATTACAGCACTTAATAAAATAAGGTGTAGGTAGGAAAGAGGGCCAAAGTCTGTTTCTCCCCATGAAGAATTTATAACATCTGAGTGTTTTCATGGAGCTGCAAAGAGTCCAATCATGGTCTACTTGATTATAATTCAACTGAAAGAATTCTCCCCACTCTACTCCCAGCCCCATTCTTAGGAATGTGTGTGGTTATGATGCCATGCAGCAAGGGAATGGACTTGGTCAAAGTGGACCTGGGGCATTCTTTTAATTTGAGGGCATATGAAGTATTTGTAAAAACCCCTGTTTTGCTGAGTATGTCTTACACTGGAGGTGTTTCTGGATCTCATGTTGTGGAGTAATCCATCCGGCCAATAAAATTTTCTAGTTTTATTAACCAAAAAAATCCCTCCTGTCTGGGGGAGGCTTCCTGTATTCCTAATTTACGCTTTGTTGAACCCTTGGATTCAGGGCTGCAAGGAGATGCTGCAGTCCTGGTTATCTCATAGGGCAGCGGGGAAGCCGCCATGAGACAGCTCATGCGAAAGTACTTTGAGAACTCCAATGCGCAACATTGACTAAGTAGAGTTACTGTGGGTTTCTGTGATTGATCTCCTTCCATAAACACAAGACAAAACTAGTTTTCTTCCAGTGGTTGATTATTACGGTATGCCTGCTTATTTTTCTCTTTCTTTTTTCTTTTTGTTTATCTTTTTCTTCTTGCAGGCCCGTTTAGAGCAGTTCAAAATGCAGTGTGCACTGAGAGAAAAACCAGTTTTCTTCTTCAGCTGTGCATCTATTTTTAAAATAGAATGTTTCACCAATGTCTTCCTTAAAATGTTAGTTCCTTCTCAAGGCATCCCCAAGTCTTTAAATGATACAAATTAAGAGAGTCAGTCTGAAGAACAGGGCATTCTGATATTTCCAGAATGTCACTTATCTCAACTCTGAGAGCAACAATTTTCCTCTCATCTCGATGAAAGTGTGGAGGCAGCAACTCCCTGTAAGGGGCTGCAAAAACATTTGTTCTGACAGTAGTTATAGTACAAGGAAAGTCAGCCTTAGACTGTGTTCAGGAAAAAAAAAAGTCCACCCTTTCTGTTATGACACCACAATGCTCCTTATATCAATTCTGAGGACCAAAGACACATAGCAATGTGGATCTCAAACTTGACTGCACATCTGAATCACCTGGGCAGCTTATAAAAAAGTATGAATTACCAGTTCCAAACCCAGACCTCCTGAATCAGAAGTCAGGAGGGTGGGGAAGTCTAGAAATCTGGAATTCACCAATGAATTCAATCCGGACTTCCCCAAGAGACAAGGATACAAATACAAGCAGTTTATTAGGAAGATGATTCCAGGAAAGGGAGTGGGGAACTGAGACAGGGAAACTAAGGAAGCTAATAGAGGGTGCATTAATGAGCAGGTGACCCCAGTAGGCAACTGGGGTTTGCGCTCCCTGGGGTGCTCTGGGAGACAGCGTGAACACACTGCAGAGGTATTAAACAGGAGGTGCAGGAAGCTGGTGCATTTATCCTCCAACTCCCTTTCCTTATTGGCTCCTGAAAGCATCAAATCCCCTGCATTTGCTGCCTACCCCTCTTGACAACCTGAAGCCCTCAGGCAGAGAGACCTGGCCGTGGCCTGCAGGAGGATGCTGAAGGCCCCTGGCAGTGGCTGCTGCAATGCCTGCTGGTGCCTCGGAAAGGTCTAAGTCACAAGCAGGGAAGGAAGAAAAAAAGAAGAGGGAAACCATGACTTTTTTATGAGGGCTCCAAGGAAAGATTATGTTGGTTCTGGCTGTACTTCTGAGTGATTTTTTGGTGTGTGTGTTTGTTGGTTTCTCTTTTAACGGGCTTGGTGATTTATGTAATGGGTCAGGCTTCTCTTTTCAGCCGTGTGCTTTCAAGCCTCTGCCCTTTGCGTGTGCTGTTCTCTGCACACAGAATGCTTTCTCTTCTTTTCGCAGCCACCCATCACCCTACTTTTCCTTTAAAAGACCAAGTAGATTGCCACTGCTTGCGTTTTAGTTTTTTTTATCATTTACAGATCTCATTTTATTGTCTGTGTCATAGTTAGCCATCTTCATGTTTGTCTCCTTCTCTTAACCCAATATTTTGCAAGTGGAAGGTGCTCAATACATGCCTATTGGATGGACGGGTAGACCTATTCTAAATAAAGAGATTTCAAGCTTCTTATTAGTTCCAGTTGATTCAACTTAAGATCCTGAGCACATGGTTGAGGAAGGAATACCTTGTACGTTTTCAAAAGTTTGTTAGTTCATTCAGTGTTACTGATTTCTAGTGACTTCCTCTCTGTCCTTCATATCATGGTAAATGCCACATTACCATTTGATTGAAGTGAGAGCTCAAATAAATTTTATTAATGAGGCAGCACAGGTGAGTTAGCACATCCACTAGGTCAATGAGCTAACATTATTAAAGACAGATAAGGAAATAGAGATACTCTATTAGCTCTGCTGGGCAGGGAGTAACAGCTTCACAAATCACCTTCCAGTTTTGGAGGCAGATCTCCATATCTGACTTTGCTGAAAAGCCACTTTCCCTGTTGGGGATTTGTGATTTGGTTTGGGAACTCCTACTCATCCTTCAAAACCCAGCTCAGTTTCCCCCTCTGTGAAAAGGAAAAGGGGAAAGAAGCTTGTTTGTGGAGCACTTATTCTTCCAGGTTCTGTGTTGGGCACTTTAGTTATGTTATTTTATTTTATTCTCCCAAAAATGCTGCAAGACAGAAATTTGCCCCATTCTTCAGAAAACAAAACTGGGGTTAGGTGGAAACCTAGAAAATAAGTGACAAAGATTTCGGTCCATGTCTCTTAGATAGCAAAGTGCACATAACTTTCTGTTAGTCTAGAATGCCCTTCACATCCTTTATATGATAAAATTTTTTGAGTGCATATGCCCTCACCCAGTGTCTTAATAAATCCTCACAGAAAAAAACCTGTTAGTTGGATATTATCAACCACATTTTACAGGAACATAAAGGTCTAGGAAGTCTTTTCCTGTCTCTGTGTTCTCTCCTTCCATGGTGGCTGATCTGTTTCCATTATAGGATTGGTCTTAATATTTCACAATTATGTATTGATATTTCTATTTTCCACACAAAAACACAATTTCCACAAGGATAAGGTTTTTATCATTGTGTGTGTGTGTATACGCACTCTCAACGTGGGGGTGAATGAAGGAGAAAGCGGAACACGTGGACAAACTCACTGTACTAACTCTAACTCACTGTACTCACCCTAAAATAAAATGTAAAAATAAGTCAATGCTTTGAAAAAAGTCTATAATTTATTTGAAAAACTAACCTTTGACAAAGTGGGGTGATGGCATGCTCAATGTCCTGAGGACAATAAGCCCGTCTTGAATGTATTTTACTTATTCATTCAGGTCACCCATACCTATACCTCCTTCATGCCTGGCGATGTGTTCGGATTCCCAACAACCTGGCTCTTGTCTCTCTCTCTGGATTGAGGCGAGAACCAGGAAATAATCAGACGAAGGATGTGCCACCAAACCTTCTGTATACTGATGGTCACGTACCTTGCTCAGATTAGAAGCTCCTGGGCCTTTATGCAGAATATAATGACTCTTACTTGACAAATAATCTTAATAAGGTTTATTTCTCTCAGTTGACAGCATATTAGAAGAAGCCAAGTAAAATGGAAGAAACTGTCAGAAGCAGGCACACTTAGAGCCCCATGGGAACAAGAGAGAGCACAAAAACAATAAAAGGGGCATAAAATGTGAACTCGAAAGCGTAGCATTCCCAGAATAACTTATGTGAGGGCAAAGAAACCCCGCTTTGCTCCACAGGCTCTGAGGATGTCATTGCATATGGCAAAGAACAATATTGTCAAAAACTGTTAAAATGTTTTCTATCAACTCTATTTTAAAACACAAGGACATGAACAACTTACACTTTTAGAACAATTTCTATTTATAATAATTACTTTTTTTAAAAAAAGCTAAAATTTAGTTCTTAGATGGCAAAACTTCAACTATTAGAGATCATGACTGTTAAGAAAGAATGGATCACTAGGGGTTCCAGAGATGGCTAAAGTGTTACAGCCCTGAGACGGTGCCAGCCCCGATGATAGCAGT
Source organism: Indri indri (assembly GCA_004363605.1). Taxonomy (NCBI): domain Eukaryota; kingdom Metazoa; phylum Chordata; class Mammalia; order Primates; family Indriidae; genus Indri; species Indri indri. The sequence continues at coordinate 227,768 of RJWJ010000102.1, forward strand.
GTGTGCGAAAGTGCTAAGAATAACTGGGTATCTCACAGCTCAATTCCATTTGAGATCCAAGGCTGTTGGATATATCTTATAGACCTACTCAGCTTTGGTAATTTCAGGTTCTTTCCATTGTTACCTCCATGCACTGCAGAACAGAAGGCTAAATGGGTTTATGATACGCAAATTATTGATATGATCCTTTCAGGATAGTGAGTAAGGAAGTTGTTGATCTTACTCTCACCATGGCGCTCCTTCCTGTTTTTTTGCCCTCAATCATTACTTATGCACCAACAGCACTAAGCCACTTCTATAAACTTGTAAAGATATAAAGCAGAAGGAAAAAACTGCTACAGCTTTCTAACTTGCCAACACCTCAGTTCTTTGAATGTTTATGTGCCTTCCAGTTCTTATTGATATGTGTCATATAATGACTGAAAAAAAAAAACCATGACTCTATTATTCCTTTTCCTGTGTCCACACTCATTCAGTGGACACAGGAATTTGTGGCTTTTCTTATGCAAGAAATGGAGTTGACATTCTCAGTCCTTGAATCTGGAGTCACCTGCTATCTTTCTCTGGCCAACAGAATGTGGCAGAAGTGAAGTTGTGCCCATTGTAAGCCTAGGTCTCAAGTTGTCTTGCAGTTTCTACTCTTTCTTGGAACTTTTCTGAGCCATCATGGGAATAGGCCGGGGCTAGCCCGCTGGATGACACTGAAGAGACACTTGGTTCAGTCACCCCCACTGCCCCAGCCAACCGCCAGCTGAGCACTAGACACGTCAGGGAGGCCATCCTAGATGGGTGGCTACCAAACAGCAGGTGTGGCAAGAACTCAGAGGGGTGTATAAGAAAGAGCTAATGAGTGATGGGGCACACCAAAAGCTCTGACTTAAGCATTGTACAAGATATCCTTGTAACAAAAACACTTGTACCCCCTTAATTAACATTTTGAAATTTTTAAAAAAGGAAAGAGCTAATGCACTTGTTTAATATATGGATTCTTAAGCCATGAAACCAGGGACTGTGATTCAGTAGATCATGAGCTGAGCCAAGAATCTGCCTGTTGAGATTTCCCCAGGGGATTAATCAGATTCAGCCAGTTTGAGGAACCATGGCCTTATTATCCAACCCCTTCTCAGTTTTAGCTGGACACCAAAGACCAATATGGGTTAAATAAGCAAGCCTCCTCAGAGAGTCAATCAATGGCTGCACTGGGCTCCAGCCCAGCCCTTTGGGTTTCTGAGCCTTGATTGCACGCGGCTCACAACCCGGAGCGCTATCCTTAGTTCAACAAAGGACAGAAATCTGCTGAGACTCTTGTTCTAAGTACTTACTTTTCTTCCCGAGGCCAGCCTCTGCCTCATCCTCATTGATACATACTTTACACACTGGGGAAATGATTAATGTGAATACATCTTTTATTCTTCACTAAAAATATGTCCTCAGGACTGTAATCAAAGCAAACGACTTCCAAGACAAGTTGAAACATTCCAAGAAATGGTTTATCTTGTATATTAATGTACAGCTTAGTGTTGGCTTTCAAAAAAAAAAAACAGTAAATAAAATCAAGGTTAACATATTCTTTTACATTTTATGGTCTCCTTGAAGCTTTGTAATACATTTTGTTTAAGACAAAGAACTTGCCACTCTCTATAACTCATGCTTTCGGACAAATAGCATGAGATTCTTTTGTCTTTCAAGTTTGTATTTTGGGTGGCCTGTCTTCTCTCCTGTCATTTTTTTGAGAAATGCAGCTGGATATATTGTGTTTACCCAATATGGATATACCCAAGAAGCATATTTATAGTTTTAGAGTTATTTAAAAATTATTTTAAATTAATTTGAAGTTGAATTCAGGCCCAAGGAAACTTAAATTATTTGCCGAGACAAAAAGGAAAACTCCAGCCCAAGTCAACTGTCTATAGAGTCTTAAGCTTCACGTAGCTTGTCAATGAAAATAATTCTTCTTTTGGTGAGGAGTTTATCCTTCTAGTCTTTTCTCTACGCAACAATATTTGCCCATTTTTTTCAAACTGTGGACTACTCTATACATAAGGCTTAATCCTACCTTTTCCCGCTGATAATTATATACTGAGCATTTTTCCCACCCCGTGTACTATTCTGTGAAAACAGGATTTTCATGATGGTACATTTCATTTTACAGATAAGCTGGATAGAGAGTAGCATAATCATGAGATTTGGGTTTGACTTTATGAAGAGTGAAAGAGAAAATTTTCCTGCCTGAGAATAAGGTCCAGTGTAATTTACTAATAGCTCCCCTCCCTGCAAAGTGCCCACATTGTCAAAGGGACTGTTAACTTTGTGTACATTTTGGGTTTTTTAATAGAGCGATTGCAGACCTTCCCTGGGGCACTAGTATATCAAAACCAGACAACTCAAGCTTGCTTTTTGTTCGTTTGTTGTTTGTTTTTTAACAAACAGAATTTCTGAATACTATGGTTTTCTTACCTAATCACCAAAACAAACACATCTGAAGTATTAATAATAATAAAATAATTACAATAAAATTGGAATAACAATTAATTGTGTAATAATTAATTATTTAGCACATAGGTCTTGCTATGTGCTAAATGCTTTACACGTTATCATTTCATGTCTCGATGATTCTCATTTTGCAAAAGAGGAATGGAAACTGGAAGTAGTTCCAGGACTGGTCAGAGGCCAGGTAGCCGTAAGCAGTGGAGCCGGGATTTCAGTGCAGCTTTGCTTGTCTTCAAAACAATGTTTCTCTGCAGGCAACCTCACCAAGCTGTTTTCCTGGAGCTATTGGTGGTGATTCAAAATTAAATAAACTTTTATTTTAGAGTAGGTTTAAATTTACAGAAAAGTTGCAAGAATATTACAAAGAGTTCTTACATACTTTGTACCCACTTTCCCCTATTGTTGACATTACTGGGGTACATTTGTCACAACTAATGAACCAATACTGGTATATTATTATATATTATATTGGCATATTATTAACAACTAAAGTTTATACTTGATTCTGATTTTCTTAGCTTTTAACCTAATATACTTTTTCTGTTCCAAAATCTCATCCAGAATGCCACGTTACATCACATCTCCTTGGGACACCATGTCTCCTTAGACTGTGACAATTTCTCAGATTTTCCTCCTTTTTGATGACCTTGACATTTTGAAGGGAACTGGTCAGGTATTTTAAAGAATGTCCCTCACTCTCTATTTTTCTGATCTTTTTCTCATGGTTAGACAGAGATAATAGGTGATAATTTAAAAGCAAAACAAAATGAAACTCATTTAATACCCACCATCCAGAATTAGTAAATGTTAATGTTTTCCATATATGCTTCCAAATCTTTTCAATAAAGCAAGTGATGAAACTGAGTTCGCTTTTATGTCTATCTCCAGTTTTATTTCCTTTTTTCCTAAATTCATGAATTTGTATTTTTCTCATCCATGTTTTTATATAAATGTGTTATATATATTTGTCAACAAATAGCATGCAGCAATATTTTACATCTTTATTCTATAGATATTATCATGATGAACAATTATTCTGCAACATTTTTAGACATCAGGTTTTTAGATCTATGTTGATATAATACACAGACCTAGTTTATTCATTTTTAACTCCCATATTGTGTTTCATTTTATGAATATGCCATGTTTATCCATTTGTATAACGATGGACATTTAAGTCAGTTTTCAGTTTTTATTATTGCAACAATGTACAACAAACATTGTTGTATTTATTCTTGATGGAGATGGGTGGGCTTCACTACAACACTTAACTAGCAGTGGAATTTTGGGGTCTTAAATGTGGCCATATTCATCTTGTTTTCTAGGTCTGACTCAAACCCCCTCCGGTTTACACCCTCTTGCCCCAGCACTGCACGTGTTTCCATTATGCCCATCATTGCTTATACTTGGTACTTTTACACTTTCAGTATTTTGCCAATCTGATAGATGAAAATGTTTTTAACTTATGACTTTTTGAGGCATAATTAATGTATGAGAAACTGCACGTATTTAAAGGGTACAATTTGATGAATTTTGAGAGTTATATATACTCACGGAACCAGCACCACAACTAAGATACTGAATTATTTCCATCATCTCCAAAAATTTCCTCATGCCTCTTTGCAATTCTGCTTTCCCTCAACTCTTTTTTTTTTTCACTCAATGCACTATAGACATTGAGCATCTTGTTCTCTCAGACAGATTTTTTCTTTTCTTTGTCTACATGATGGAACAATGAAAAAGGAAAAACAATTGACTTTTCCATTGTATTGGGGAAAAAAAAGTGCCCCTTAAAAAAGAAGGAGGAAAACATTGCAATGTAAAAAGTAGTTAAGAACAGTGAGAAAGCAAGACTGTTTTATTTACATCTTTTCCTCAACTTCTGATCCCAGGTGTGGCAAACAGAATTCTAAAATGACCTTCAGGTTTCCTGCCCACCCCCCTCAAACGTGGTGTAATCTCCTCACCTTAAGGGTGAATGGGACCTGTGAAAATGATGGTACAGCACTCAGTGATTAGGCCACATGATGTGGCAAAGATGAAGGGTTTTTGCAAATGTAATTAATGTCCCTGACCAGTTGACATTAAATTAATCAAAAGGAAGGTTATTCCAGATGGGATTGATATATTCATACGAGTTCTTTAAAAGAGGTTCTAAAAGTCAGAGACAGAAGCCACAAAGATTAGAAAAAGCAGCCAAGGTCTCCTGGTAGCCTGGAAGAATCAAACTGCATTTGTGGAGAGGGCCATGTGGCAAGGAATGACAAGGGCCTGTAGGAGCTGAGCGCTTCAATCCTCCAGTTGCAAGGAACTGAATTCTTCCAACAACCAGGCAGCTTGCAAGAGGATCTAATGCCTCAGATGAGATCACAGCCCTGATTTCAGACTAAGCAGAGCGCCCAGCTGACTCCTACCCCATGCAAATTATGAGAAAATAAGTGCCTGTTGTTTTAAGTCTAAGCTTGTTATAATTTATCATGCAGCAATAAAAAAGGAATATACCAGGCAACAATTGATCTGTTTTCTTTTACCACAGATCAGTTTGCACTTTCTAAATTTTTATAAATAAACGAAACTATACAGACTATGTTTTTTTGTCTGAATTTTCTCACTCAGTATGATTTTTTTAATTTCAAAATATTAAGGGCATACAAATGTTTTTGTTTACATGGATCACTTTTGTAATGTTTGAGTCAGGGCTATAAGTGTGTCCGTCACCCAAATAATGTTCATTGTACCCCTTAGGTAGGTTTTGGCCCACCCCTCCTCTCACTTCCCCACTGCTTGATTTCCAAGGAGTTTTACTTCCCTCTGTGCACATTTGCGCTCATCGGTTAGTTCCGGTTTAATAGTGAGCACATGTGGTGTTTGCTTTTCCATTCTGCAGATACTTCACTTAGGATAATGGTCTCCAGTTCCATCCAAATTGTTGCAAAAGGCATTAATTCATCCTTTCTTATGGCTGAGTAGTACTCCATGGTGTGTATGTGTGTATGTGTATATACACACACACACACACACACCACATTTTGTTAATCCGCTTGTGAATTGATGGGCACTTGAGTTGATTCCACATCTTTGCAATTGTGAATTGTGCTGCAATAAACATTCAAGTGCAGGTGTGTTTTTGATAAAATGACTTCTTTTCCTTTGGGTAGATACCCAGTAGTGGGATTGCTGGATCAAATGGTAGGTCTACTTTTAGTTCCTTGAGGACTTTCCCTACTGTTTTTCATAAGGTTTGTACTAATTTGCAGTCCCACCGACAGCATTCCTTTCTCTCTGCATCCCACCAGCGTCTATTGTATTTGGACATTTTAATAAAATCCATTTTAGCTTTTATTGAAAGGTGATGGGGTAAGGTGAAAGGAGTAAGGTGATATCTCATTGTGGTTTTAATTTGCATTTCCTTGATGATTAGTGACATTGAGCATTTTTTCTTATGTTTATTGGCCATTTGTCTAACTTCTTTTGAAAAGCTTCTGTTCATGTCTTTTGCCCACTTTTTGATGATGTCATTTGTTTTGTTTTGTTTTGTTTTCTTGCTGATTTGTTTGGGATCTTTGTAGACTCTAGATATTAGCCCTTTATCGGATGTATAGCTTGCAAATATTTTCTCCTATTCTGTAGGTTGTCTATTTGCTTTGTTGATTATTTCCTTAGCTGTGCAGAAGTTTTCAATTTAATCAAGTCCCATTTATTTATTCTTGTTGTTGCTGAATTGCCGTTGGGGTCTTAGTCATAAATTCTTTGCCTAAGCTGATATGTAGAAGAATTTTTCCTGCATTTTCTTCTCGAATTCTCATGGTTTCATGCCTTATATTCAAGACTTTTATCCATCTTGAATTAATTTTTGTGAGTAGTGAGAGATATGGATCCTGTTTCTTTCTTCTGTAAGTGGCTATCCAATTTTCCCAGCATAGCCAACATCATACTGAATGGGGAAAAGTTGAAAGCATTCCCCTAAAAGCAGCATAATGATTTGTAAGATTCATCCATGTTGTTGTATATCAGTACTTAGTTTCTTTTTATGTGATGTACTTGGATATACTATATTTTTTGTATGTGTGTGTGTATATATATATATATATTCACCTGTTAATGAATATTTGATGGTTTCCAGTTTCTTTGGCTATTACAAATAAAGCTATAAGTCTTTGTGTGGACATTTCTCTTAATTTAATTTTAATTTTCCTGAGTATGAGTAAGTCGATTATCTTTTCATACTGTTTTTTTTTTTTTTTTTGAGACAGAGTCTCACTCTCTTGCCTGGGGCGAGTGCCATGGCATCAGCCTAGCTCACAGCAACCTCAAACTCCTGGGCTCAAGCGATCCTACTGTCTCAGTCTCCTGAGTAGCTGGGACTACAGGCATGCGCCACCATGCCCGGCTAATTTTTTTCTATATATATTTTTAGCTGTCCAATTAATTTCTTTCTATTTTTGGTAGAGACGGGGTCTCGCTTTTGCTCAGGCTGGTCTCGAACTCTTGAGCTCAGAATGATCCACCCGCCTTGGCCTCCCAGAGTGCTAGGATTACAGGCATGAGCCACCGCACCCGGCCCATATTTTCTTGGCACTGGGTGTTCTCTCCTGTGAATTTCCTCATAGTATCTGCCCAGTTTTTTATTGCTTATTTGTATTTTTTTCTCACTTATTCATAAGAGTTCTTTACTCATTCTGAATACACGTCCTTTGGCTATTATAATATATGTTGAAATTCTCTTTTCCCAGTTGACTATTGCATTTGTTTAACATGTCCTTCATCATATAAAAATTTAAATTTTAATAAAGCCTAACTTGTTCATTTTTTAAAAAAAATCTTTACTTTAATTACCTGTTTTAAGAAACCCCTCCCTGGTCTGAAGTTATAAAGATATTTTTATATTTTTTTATTATAGCTTTAGAGTTTTGGTTTTTACATTTAAGTCTGTAATCACTTTGCAGTGTACTTTTGCATGGAGGGAGGTAAAAATATAATTATTTTTCCTGTAGAGAAAGATAGTTTTATTAATTCTACATATAAAATAGTTCATCCTTTCTCAACTTGCAGTTTCAGACACAGTAATTTCCATACATGTGTGTATCTACTTTTCAGTTTTGTATTCTGATGCACTGATATATTTTATTACTATGGACCAATACAATGATGTTTTACTTATAGCATCCTTGCCATAAGCCTCATTTGTATTATGACATTTCCCCCTCTTTTGTCTTCTCCTTCAGAATTATCTTGGCCTTTCTTGGATTTTACTCCTTTAGATAAAGTTGAAAATAAGTTTATCAGAATACTCACAAAATTGGTGCATTTTTATTAGAATTGCATTGAATTTATAGATCATTTGGAGGAAAATTTGAATCTTTACAATATTGAGTCTTCTCATCCATGAGCCATATTACATCTTACCATTTTTGTATCTTCTTTTCTACGCCTTAATAGCATTTTACAATTTTTTTTCCCCATAAACATCTCGTACTTCCTCTGTTAGATTTACTTCTAGGTAGATATGGTCTGAAAATTTTATGCAAACCATCATAGCTCTTTCCCTAAGAAAGATATAATGTGAAAAAATTGGAATCTCACCAAATGGACTACTTTCAACAAGGAAAATGAATCTACTCCTAGTATTGCTTATGAGCTGACGTCTAAAACGATATTTTCTCAGCTCTGTGTTAAGAAAGAAGAGCTCATTGTGATCCCTCACATGACAGCTTCACATGCCTTTCATGGAAAATCACCTTCTATAGTATATTCGAGATATGAATAGTCTTCCGCTTCCCTGACCCACCCGATGAGAGCAGCTGCCCATCATATCATACTGCAATTGGGAAATGTAGGGAACTAAGGTTGCTAGATCTTTCAATTTTTCAAGAAAAGCTGATAACACAAACTTTATATGAACTCTGATTTTTAAATACTGGTAGATAACTAAAAAAAAAAAATTTACATGATGTGGGCCAAACTAAACAGGCCTGAGACTTGATGGGGCAGGAGAACTGCCTGTGTTCAACCTTTCCGGTATCTCCGCCACCATCCACCTCCAGTTTAGTGTCTCTCCTGCAGACCGTACTCCTTTACCCAGGAGGGTGGGCAGGGAGGTACCACAGTGCCTGGGATATGTTTTCTAGCTGTAAGTATCTAGTATCACGGAGTGTGAGTTATAAGGGAAATTAGAGTTTGTCCAGTCCTGTGTCAGTTTTGACAGTTGTTGCAACTTCGAGGCTGAGGCGGGGAAGCAACTAGTCTAGGTTCACACAGAAACTTAGAGGCAAGTCCAGGCCTAGAACTCAGGTGGGCTGAGCCTACAGCCAGTGTGTTTACCATCACTTACACTATGTGATTACTTTGCAGAGCCTTCAGGGCACAGGCTGTGGCCCTTCCCACAAGGCTTCGAATAAATTAGAGTTTGCTTGACAAGTGAGGTACTCTTGAGATACCCTTCCTTTCGAGGATGCATGTGGAGAAACTCTAGAAAAAATGGAGAGAATATGTAATCACATAAATTGTTGCCCTCTAAGAGGAAGTTAACACATTAACTGCTATGTGAGTTGTATTTAACTCACACTAGTTTTGAGCCCGGGTGTCTCATGAAGGAACCTGGGCAAAACCTTGCAATTGATTCTGAAAATCTTACTTGTTGATGTTCTTGTTACAATTTATATTGACAAATTAATTCTAGAAACGTGGGTTAAATGACTAGAAGTCAATAAATTTCATTTTTCATTAAATTCTTCATTAAATTAGAAGCAATCATTTTGTTTTCCAAGTTTTTATTCTACTTTCCAAATAAAACATGGTGGCCCCAAGGAAAAAAAATTTTTTGTAGCGTGGCCATCAGTGTGTTAAAATTGCATACAAACTATTAAGCCTTTATTAAACCAAATATTCTACTAATTCTTAGTGGTTCATGGGCCCAAAATCTTAGCAGTTGTGACCAGACTTTTCAGATTAGTGGGTGGAAAGATTGAGCATAGTGATAACATCTGTGCTTTAGGCATTTTTGATACATCTTCTGTGTACGGGTGTGTATATGTGGCTGCACGTAAACACGCTCATGGAAATAGAATGAAATACAATATAATGCCAACCTTCTTACTGAAAATAGCCAAGTGAGCTGAAATGTAATGTTCAATGATTCAACAAAAGAGTCTCAGCCCAGTTAAGTGCATATCAATCCAACCAATTGGCTTCAGATCATCTAAACGATCAACAGTGGGTTGACAAAGTAGATGTCTTGTTTGTAATTTTCTATTGCCTTTTGAAAGTTACCTGTGTGGCTTAGCGAATCAGGCAACTTTAAAGGGCTTTAAAACCACAAAGCTGTGTTTTACAACTGCCATCACATGATTGACCAAAGAGCCTTCAGAGATGGAATTTTCCATTTAATAGAACTGTGTTGCAATTTGCTACGGTGAAAGGTGCAATTTGCTATAGTGATACTCTTAATTCCTTAAGGGTACTGCCTAGGTAAAGATTACTATTATAATTATAATCTCTATGGATTAAAAGGATACTTGTAGAATGCAGACTTAATTATTTTTGTTTATAACTTACACCACTGGTTGGAAAACTATGGTCTGTAGGCCAAGACAGGCTCACTATCTTTTTTTTTTTAAATAAAATTTTACTGGAAAACAGCCACTTCCATTTGTTTATGTATTGTCTATAGCTGCTTCTGTTCTACAATGGCAGAGTTGAATAGTTGCAATAAAGACTATAAGGCCAACAAAGCCTAATACATTTACTACCAGGCTTTTACATGAGATCTGTCATATATTTTCCTCTCTCTTTTTTTTTTTTTTTTTGACAACCTTTTAAAAATATAAAAAACATTCTTAATTCCCTGGGACAGGATTTCGCTGTCGGGCCATAGTTTGCCAACATCTGGTCTGGATAATTAAAACAATAAATCAAATTCTGCTCTGTAGCATTTACCTGTTCCCATGGTGTAAATACTCCCACCATCACCAATTTCGAATTACCAACATTCCCTCATTGAATATGATGTTATGAAGAGCTGTGCGGTAGCACACCATTATATAATATTTTCACCATGCAGATACAGTACATATAAACAACCTCAAGAGCATAGAAAACAGTAAAAAATAGTAAAATAATTAGATGGTGAGTTTTGAGTGGTTATGATTCTTTTTTGATATAACTTATTCAATTGTAAATTTATATAATTTAAGTTTTAATAGGAATGATGTTTAACAACTGGCTCACAAAATCTTTGAAAATTTAACTATTGGCTCTTGTGAACCAGTAAAAGCCTGCTGTAGCACATCACCAAGTTTAGGAAATTATGCACTGTTTAGAGATAAAAGGAAAGTACAAAGACTACCATACTGTAAGGTAAAAAGTGGTAAGTTTCAAAACGTGCATATATATTTGCAGAGAAGACTCGAGCATAAACATATTGGCTAATTTAACTTCATTGCATGTGCAAATGATATTGGTTATAACTAGGATCTCTATAGGCTGAGAATGTTGCGGTTTGTCTAGACAATTGGCAATCAGACTCCACCCCCAAATAAATTTTCTTTTAGTTTCAAGAAAAATAAAGTTGCTAGTAGGTGAATTTGATCTTGATTGATTCAAAATATTTAGTAGATAAATTTTCCAATCTTTTTGTTAGTGAAGGTTGGTTCTGAAAGTTTTTGTGATCAATTTGAATATTCACAATATTTCTGAACTGCAATAGTGAAGAGACAGAAATAGGTTTGTTACAGCATTGTTGACATCTCACTGTCATTGTGTTCGTGTCGAAAAAGACACTTGGCCCATTTGCTGCACAAAGTCCCTTTTTCTGTTTGTTCAAATTTAATAGCTTGGAACCCAGGCTGAAATGACACCTTCACAGCCTAATAAAACTCCAAAGTGTAAGGAATCTTTCAGATGGGTCTCTATTGTGTGTGGGTTTTTTAAAAAGATATTTAGCATTTTATGTTTTTGAGAAGAAAACCCCACAAAACTAATTACTGTCAACTACATTTTAAGTTTTCAGTTATCTAGCCAGCAGAAAGCTGTTATTAAACCATTGTAAGTCTTCTTTGCTTTTGTTCCCACATAAGAATCATTATTTTATTCAAAATATTGGCTTTAAAACACAGGTTGTCAATCAAGATACCCAAGCTACTGCCTGAAAGAGAAACAAAGGTCTTTGTTTTTATTTCATATATATATATATATATATATATTTTTTTTCCTCCTCTTGAGGTTTCTTATTCTCACCTCCAATTGTTACTAAGAAAATAAATGGAGAAAGACTCTTAAATTGATGATACTGCAGCTCCTAGCTTTCAAAAGATCATTTCTTTTGTTAATGTTCAACTCCCCCATTATCCTTCCAGGGCAGTGGAGCCTTTCACATCTGGGTAGCATGGAAAACACAATTGGTGGGGATTTTTCTTTCCAGTTCCTCTTCCCCAAGCAGCAATCACCATTGGCAGCTGTCTGCAACTTAAATGTAACATCAGATCATAAGACAATAGCTCTTGGTGATTTGAATGGGGCAAGCCAAAAGCATCCAGGGTGTTGCTGTTTTAAGCTCTAGCTTAACATAACTGCTCTCTGCCAAAGTGCTATTTGAGGCTCCGTTTGTTCCCAGGGTCTTTTCTTGATTTTTATCTCATCACTCATGTTAATGAAGCAAAATAAAACAGCTTCAGTCTAAGTAGCAAAAACTTAATTTCCTATCTTGCTTTTGATGTGGACTAAATAAGCCATTACATAAGCCTTCAGGGGCTCCTTCTTAGAATTTTTTCTCAAGTATTTACTCATTATTTAACTTAAGGCCAAACAAACCCAATCTTTTAGTTCAACATTCTCATTGGCCCTTCAAACCTTTGGCAGATTGTGGCAAAAATATTAACAGACTATTACAATACAGGTCACCTATGGTCAAAACACGGTGAATCATGGAATATGATAAAAAGTAATGTACATCAATTAAAGAGAGATTAAAGACACACTGTGCCTTGTTCCAGATTTGCTTTGTGATAGGAAAATGGTTATTTAATGGGGAAGGTTATTTTATGGCTTCTAACAAGTGAGCAAGCCAATACTGTTTTGTGATTGTTATCTAATTTAACCGTGAAAAGAATAAAGTACAGTAGTACACTGATTTGTAGCGGTTTTCAATAGTCGTGCTTCAAATGAAAGAAGAAAATGATGTGAACACTTGGAACCCTAAAGCCACTAATAAACATAAAAACTACCTAGTAAAAGGCTGCAGATAGCAAGTTTGTATTTTGAGTAGTATTCTGGTCTCTTATTAAAGCTATCCACCATGACTCCAGCAGACTTACCAATCTAAAACACAAATCTGATCCCATTCTCCCGCTGCATGAAATGCTACAGTGACACACGGAAATCTTCAGGTTAAAGTTCAAAATGCTTATAAGATTGCTGATCCCAGATTTCTGCCTAAATCTCTAGCCTCATCTTCTATTACTGTCCGGTCCCAAGCTCCCTTGCTTTAGCCATATTTAACACTGGTGATCCCTTAAGGAGAGTGTATTCTTTCATGACACTAAGACTTTGCACTATTATCTCCCTGAACTAGAGCACAACTCATCCCTCTACCTCAAACCTAAAATGTGCCTTTTAAAAGAATCCTGTACATACCTTCATTGTTTACATTTTACTGTTTGTGTAGTGACTCTTATACATTTCTCAGCTATACTATAAGCTCCTCTAGGTCAGCGTCCCTTCTCCACTCTGTGTCCCCAGTGTTTGGTGCAAGGTGCACACTTGATAAAACTGCACTGAATAAATGGATGAAGGTCCCAAATATGGGATTATCAGTCTGGATTTGGTCACATTCTAGCTTCGGCAGATCCTGCTTTAAGATCAATAGAGAAACAGCTCCAAAGCAAAACTCTCCCTGGAGCTTCAGATCCTCATATATAACTATTTATTGTCTTCTCTTGAATGTTTCAATGACACTCTAATCTCAGGATGTACAAAACTGAAGATATTATTCTCACTCTTTTGCTGCCTAATCTGATGCTGTCCCAGTGGTCGTTGTGTAAATTGCCCATTTCAGAAAAGTTGGAGTCACCACACATTCTGTATCTAGCTCATTATGAAGTCCCATTGATTTTCCTCCTGAATATCTCTTCAGTTACTCTCCTCTCCATCTCTCCTGCCAATACTCCAGCCTGATCCAGCAACTCGCTGTGGCCTAGATTATTGCAACAGCCTCCTTATTCATCCTCCTGTATTCATTCCACTCTCCTACCCCAGCCACTGTCGCCACTGTAGTCAGCATGGCATTTCAGAATGCACATCTGACAGTGTTATCACGTGGCTTAATACTCTTCGATAGCCTCCTATTGATTTAAGGAAAAAGATCAAAATTCTTAATAGGCCTTCAAGACTCTGCATGCTCTTTCCTGACTCTCCAGCACCACTGAAGCCTTATCTCACTCCATTCTCACCTCTCCTCTTCAGTGCAAGCTCGTCAGCTCTACAGTTCTTCAGAAGTACCATCGTTTACTCAGTCTCAGGGTCTTTGCACATACTGTTCATGTCTCCTGGGATGCACTTCTGATCATTTCCATCCCCTACTTGCTTTTGCCCTTCAAATCTCAGCTCTGGAATCACTTCCTCAAAAAGACTTCTCTGACCGCCCACACTTGGTCATGTTATACACTCAGAATATAACTTCCTTTTATTATCAGTTTGTAATTATGTATTTGTCCATTAGTGTGACCATTATATTATGAACATCCTTCCCATTACATAAAACTAGTAGCAGCATGAGAGTTGAGATTTTGCTTGGTTTATCCGTCATTATATTCTCCACTGCCTAGCATGGGGCCAAGCATGCAGTATGTGCTCTATAAATATTTGTTGAATGACTAAATGAACAGATTTAAGATGACATGGGCCAGCAGAAGGATCTGCCCACACCAATTTGCTCAAGGTGGACCTGAAGCTCACTTCCTTTTCAAGCCTTACCACCTCTGATCTCAGATTTCCCAGACTTTAACTCCCCACCCACCCACACTCCTTTAGATTAGCCATTTACTGTTCTCTTCTCCCAAGGTCTTTCCTGAAACTTTTCTGACTCAGCCTCCACATTGCATCAGTGAGGATTCTTACTTGAAGAATCAGGAGCTGACTATGGCTGATTAAGAAGAAAACAAGCTCATTAAAGAATAGCAAGTAGTTCAAAGATATTGGGAGGTTTAGAGAAATGGGCTGGATGCCACATTTCCAGGAATAATGTCCCAGATCATGCTCAAAGTAAGCCTAGTAAGAAGAATCCTGCTTCTCCCACTATTGGGGCAGCTATCAAACCAGCTCCTGTCCACTCTGCAGCCTCATGTGTCAGGCACTCAGACATCACTGTTCTCAAAGCCAGGGGCTTCTGCTGCCCTCTCCAGCTTAAGTAGATCCCACAGTAAGCCTTTTTCCTCAGATTGCTCATTTCTGGACTGAATTCTACTGGAGGTGAATCTGATTTGTGGAGAATGGTCCCATGCATGTGTCCCAGCTGCAAAAGAGGCTGGAAGTGAGGTTTTAGGCTTCCACCTTGGGGACACATCAAGTGGAAAATCCTACAAAGATGATGGGATATTTGAAAGATTCTAGGCAGATAGAAAACATGACCAATGTGCATTGCATAAATGATGGCCAAAATTTTGGCATCTGGCACAACCTCATTTTTTTGATGAGCTGCAGCCAATTTGCTTTACAGATCACACCTGAACTGACAGCACATACGGAATTGAGACTGCTGTGCTCTCTAACATAGACTAGACCCAGACCCTGAAATTTTTAAAAATAAATTGTAGACTATCCTAGAAGTCTCTATTTGAAATAGTAGAAAGCAGCATTTCAGAGCACAAACTCTGGAATCCAAGCGTCTGAATTTGATACTCAACTCCATTATTTAATTAAGTGCATGACTTTGGTAGTGTAGACAAGTTACTAGAGATTATAAAGATAAGTATCATGATTTGCTTTGTCAGTACCTATCCCACATCTGGCACAGAGTAGATAGTTAATAATTATCTGTTGAATTAATAAATGGATAAATACTTGCATGAATTAGTGAGTTCTGTATTAATCACAATGAACAAGGTTAAGCTGTGTTAACAAACAACCTGAAAAAGTCAGTGTCTTGAAACAACATAGCTTTTTATCTTGCATGTTGCTATCTGTACACTAAAGGATAAATAGGGCTCTGTTCCATGTCACCACATTCCCAGATGCTAGCAAATGGTGTTTCCACTATTTGGAACATCACTGGGACACAGGGAAAAAGAGCATGGTGAATTGTGCATTGGCTGTGAGATCTTCCAACCAGATAATGACATGTGTCACCTCTACTCAAGTTTTATTTACTAAAGCAAATTATATAGCCACACCTAACTCCAAGGGAGTAGAGCAGTGCTCAGAAAAAGAGCTTAAAAATATGTGAAAACGGCAGACATGATGGCTTCAACTTTTCTGAATCTCAATTTCCTCATCTGTAAAATAAGAATAATAATAGCATATACCTCGTAGGACTGTTGCGAAGACTAAATGAAACACACATAGTAAACGTCCAATACATATCTAAGGAACAATATATAAACTTTGGAAAATTCATAAGGAGCATCATGATATGAAGTGCATGAATTTTGGGAGAACTTTACCACCATGGTCATCACTTTATGTCTTCATGGAGGCAAGAACAGAGCTCAGGAAACAATGTCGGCAATGAGTCAAAGATGGGAGCCAACCTGCTGGAACTTGAAAGTGGGACTCGCGGTGAATGGTGTAGCAAGATATGACCTTGAAGCATCAGTCTCTGTGCCTCTCTTCCCGTCCTTGATGGTGACTCTGCCTCCCGTCAGTCAGAGGCACCACATTGCCTCGAAGAGGACTGGTGTAGTTATGGCAGAAGTGTAAAGAGAATTAAAAAGTCAATGTTTAGATTTTCTTAATTCTAAAATATGTTCTTGAAGCCCTCATGAGAAACAATAGCTTTGAAGCCACACCTTGTGGTACATAATGAGCTTTGCTGAGAGAATGAAAACAGAAGGCCCTGAGGAATGAATCAGGGATACGGGGTTTATGCTATGACCACACAGGAACGAGAAGAAAGTAAGCTGCAGATTAATTGATCTTTAAGGAGGCAAGACAGGGTCCCTGGCTTGGTGGGGTAAACAAGAGAGGAGGAAGGTAGGAGGACTCAAGGTCCTGGGGAGGTTGGAGGGGTCAGAGAGGAGAGACCTTATGAGGAGGAGCGGAGGGCAGTGTCAGCATGGAGACAGTGAAGACACTTCGTGGGCAGCTGTGATAGTTAATGTTAGGGGTCAACTTAACTGGATTAAAGCATGCCCAGATAGGTGATAAAGCTTTATTCTGGGGTATGTCTGTGAGGGTGTTTCTGGAAGAGATTGGTATTTAAATCAGTGGACTGAGCAAGAAAGATCCACCCTCACCCAGTGTGGGCAGGCACCATCCAATCAGCAGAGAGCTTGGATAAAACAAAAATACAGAGGAAACATGAATTTTTTTCTCTGTCATGGAGCTGGGATATCGCTCTTCTGCCCTGGGATATTGGAACTCCAGGTTCTCCAGCTTCTGGACTCTGGAACTTGTACTAGCAGACTCCTAGTCTCTCAGGCCTTGGCCTTGGACTGAAAATTACACCATCAGCTCCCCTGGTTCTCAGGCCTTTAGACTTAGGCTGAGCCATGCTACTGGCTTCCCTCGTTCTTCAACTTGCAGGTGGCATATTATGGGACAGCTCAGCTATCATAGTCACATGAGCTGATCCCTATAAAAATCCCCCTTTATCTATCCATCTATCTGATCTTATTGGTTCTTTTTCTCTGGAGAACGCTGGATAATACAGCAACCAAGGAAAAGCCAAACCAAAGCCTGCAGATTTCCACCGCTATTTGGGTGAGCATGACATGTCACCTTACGGAGGAGCCATGATAGCTGTTTTTCCAAAGATACCCGTGAATCATTCAATAGAAAGATGGCTTTAGAATGTCCACTATTTTTGCTGAGCCCCAACCCAAGTGGACATTCTCACTTCCTTCAACTGGCCCTTCCTTCAAATGGCCCCTCTGACCTTCTGAAAGAGAGGGCATGGATATCAACATGGTAGTACTGAAGGGGAAGCCCTAGTATCTATACTTAGGTGGGAAAACAGAGACACCCACTCTGGGTTCCAGGCTAACTTCTGAGTACCCTTTCTGCTCACACCACCATTTGTCTTGCTCCCCAACAAGACCAGATTGCACTTCTGGATCCACCTCTCAAAGGAACAATTTCTGTATGGTATATTGTCTTTTTGTGAGCAAAGTTATAATTGGGAAGAGGTATAAGATTACAAAGACAGTATTTAACTTGTAGGTTATTAATGCTGATAAGTAAGTAACATGTCAGGCCCTTTTAAGCACTTTAAATGGAATATCTTACAACAGTATTATCTCCATTTATTGAATGAGAAAACCTAAGTCAAGAGAGCTAAATGTCAAACATAAAGCTAGGAAGATTTGAACCCAGGTAGTCCGAGCTCAGCATCCATAGATTTGACCACTATACTACATTGCCCCCTTATTATACAACAAGTTGCCCATAATTCATACTATTTTTAATTCACGTATGCATTTTTGACAGCTTGCTGCAAATTAGGCACTATGTTAACCACGGGGATGAAAAAGTCAACTGGACGCAGAGTTACTACTCTGGAGCCACTCCAGGTCTTTGCTGCGAGCGTTCATTACTGCCACAGTCCTAAACTGTTCATGTGATTTCTCCAGGGAAAATTAAGATGCAATGGAAATACCTTTGTGCAAGCTTTACCATCAGGTACATGTGTGACCCTAGGTAACTAAATAAATCATTTATTGCTTGTGCTTTGTTACCTGTTAGATATTTTCAATCCTCCAATTACAAGGTCCTGGGACTAGGACAAGTAGATTGTGAGCCCAAGGTAACACATATTCCAAGAAAGTTCAGAGGCAAGCTAACATTCCTTAAAGTCTCAATTATTCAACATGGACCGATCTGTGACAATCCAAAGGGCGCCAAATCACTTCTATCAGCAGTAAAAACATCTAGACTGGAACTTATGTTCTGGTCATGACTTCTAATTGCCATGGAGTTCAATGTGGGCCACTAAAGTTAATAGAATACATTCCCTCCATCAAGGAACTGTGCAAGAATGTGAAGACAAGAGATTCCTGTTAGTCTAAAGAGACCTGTTTGGGAGATTGCCTAACTCCAAATTCTACACTTACCGAAGCCCTATTCAATAAGTGGTGCTGGGAAACTTGGATAGCCACTTACAGAAGAATTAAACAGGACCACTATCTCTCACCACTCACAAAAATTAATTCAAGATGGATAAAAGACTTAAATCTAAGGCATGAAACCATGAGAATCCTAGAGAAAAATGTTGGAAAAACTCTTCTAGATAAGAGCCTAGGCAAAGAATTTATGACTAAGACCCCAATAGCAATCATGACAACAACAAAAATTAATAAATGGGATTTAACTAAGCCAAAAAGCTTCTGCACAGGTAAGTAAATAATCAACAGAACAAATAGACAGCCTGCGGAATGGGAGAAAATATTCACAAGCTATATATTTGATAAAGGGTTTATATCCAGAATTTACAAAGAACTCAAGCAAATCAGCAAGAAAAAAATACACAACCCTATTAAAAAGTGGGCAAAAGACATGAGCAAAGTCTTCTCAAAAGAAGAAAGACAAATGGCCAATAAACATATGAAAAAGTGCTCAATGTCACTAATCATCAGGGAAATGCAAATTAAAACCACAGTGATATATCACCTTACCCCAGTTAGAATGGCTTTTATTAAAAAGTCCAAAACCAATAGACGCTGGCATGGATGCAGAAAGAAAGCAACATTTATACACTGTTGGTGGGACTGCAAATTAGTACAACAGTTATGGAAAACAGTGTGGAAATTCCTCAAAGAACTAAAAGTATACACACCATTTGATACAGCAATCCCACTATTGGGTATCTACCCAAAGGAAAAGAAGACTTTTCATCCAAAAGACACCTGCACTCAAAGGTTTATTGCAGCATAATTCACAGTAGCAAAGATGTGGAATCAACCCAAGTGCCCATTAATTCATAAGTGTATTAACAGAATGTGGTATATGTGTACTATGGAGCACTACTCAGCCATAAAAAAGATGAATTAATATCTTTTGCAACAATCTGGATGGAACTGGAGACTATTCTCCTATGTGAAGTATCTCAAGAATGGAAAAATAAGCATTGCATGTACTCACTGTTAAATTGGAACTAACCAATGAGCACACATGAGCATAGAGGGAAGAAAAAGTCATTGGAAATCAACCAAGGGGATGAAGGAAGCAGAGGGGCAAAAACCTACCTAATGGGTACAATGGACACTGTTTGAGGGATGAGCACACCTATACCTGGAACTCAAGCATTACAAAAGCGATCCATGTAACCTAAAACATTTGTAAGCCCTTAATATTTTGAAATAAAAAAAAAGAACACAGATTGAAGCAGGAAAAAAAAAAAGATAACAGCAGAGATAATTCATGACCACAGAATTACTGGATTGTAAAATAAATTACCAGCCTATTACAGAGATTTTATAATAAGAAGAAAAATAAAGCTTTTCATCTTCTTTCCCACTTTTGGAAACCTCCATCCTTTCTGCCCAAATGTCTACCTGCCTTTCCTGTCTCTTATCTTTCTTTTCTCTCTGAGAAGCAGCAGTATGCTCGAGACAGAGTCAGTCAGGCTGGGCTCTGGCCTGTCCTAATTGAGTGACCCTGGAAATAAAGTTAAACCTTTTATCAATTTCAGGTCTGAATTCATAAAATGGAACCATATCACCTACCTCCCAGGATTCTTAGAAGATTAAAAATAATATATCCCTTGCACCAATCACAATGGAGAATAAAAATAAAGCACCTAGAATTGTACTTGGTATAGAGAAAGTACTGGATACTTAGCCCATGCTTGTACTGTTTATTATTTGATTTCCTCCCTCTTTTTTCTTTTTTTTACCCCAAGCTTATGTTTACTCTAGAGCAAAACGAACAAATCTCACTAGAATACAAGGATATTGGTCCTGACAAGTACACAGGGCTTTGGTAGTTGGAAAAGAAGAGAAGAGAATAGAAAAGAAAAAAGAAAACAAAAGAAAAGAAAAGAAAAGAGAAAGCTACATTCTTAACCCACATACCTCAAAACTCAGATATTATACTGATCTCAGTATTGGTCTCTAACTTTAATTTCCAGCAAGACCATGGGCTCTGGAGTCAGACTGCCAGTGCCCAAATCCCAGCTCTGCCACCTTCTGGTAATGTGATCCTGGGCAAAAAATTCAACTTCTCTGATCCTCAATGTTCTTTTTTTTTTTTTTTTCTTCTGAGACAGAGTCTCACTCTCTTGCCTGGGGCGAGTGCCGTGGCGTCAGCCTAGCTCACAGCAACCTCAAACTCCTGGGCTTGAGCAATCCTACTGTCTCAGCCTCCTGACTAGCTGGGACTACAGGCATGCGCCACCATGCCCGGCTAATTTTCTCTGTATATATTTTTAGCTGTCCAGATCATTTCTTTCTATTTTTGGTAGAGACGGGGTCTCGCTCTTGCTCAGGCTGGTCTCGAACTCCTGAGCTCAGAACGATCCGCCCACCTCGGCCTCCCAGAGTGCTAGGATTACAGGCGTGAGCCACCACGCCCGGCCTTCAATGTTCTCTTTATAGGGCAGTAAGAATAGGTGAATACACCTAACTCATAGTGTGTTGTGAAGGCTAAGGTGCTGACCTTGTGCCTAGCATGGAGCAGATGCCCAATCACTGCTGTTATTTTGCTTGCTGTTACTATTTTGTTATTGTTATTGGAGCCAGCACATAGAAATGGTCTCCAGTAACACAGCATCTGAGCTACAGTAAACAACGTTTTGTGGATTCTATTACTTAATGTTCATTACAAATCCATTTATGCTCTTCCAGCCCCTAGCACAAGCCACCCCATCTCTGACCCAGAATCTTGCAATAGTCTCCTAACTCCTCTCCTGGCTACCGACCTCACTACCTCTAAGCCACTGTCCATATGGTGGCCTAAGGGATGTTTCTCAAGAGTTGATAGGATCATCACCCTCTCTTGCACAACACCCTTTATCTGTTTCCTATTGCCCTTTTTTTTCCTTTAAGACAGAGTCTCACTCTGTTGCCCAGGCTAGAGTGCTGTGACATCAGCCAAGCTCACAGCAACCTCGAACTCCTGGGCTCAAGCAATCCTACTGCCTCAGCCTCCTGAGTAGCTGAGACTACAGGCATGTGCCACCATGCCTGGCTAATTTTTTCTATATGTTTTTAGTTGTCCAGCTAATTTCTTTCTATTTTTTTAGTAGAGATGGGGTCTCCCTCTTGCTCAGGCTGGTCCCGAACTCCTAACCACAAGCGATCCTCCCGCTTCGGCCTCCCACAGTGCTAGGATTACAGGGATGAGCCACTGCGCCTGGCCTTGCTTCGTATTGCTCTTAAGATAAAATCCCTTCTTTGACAGAGTTCACAGGCCCTGTGACATCTGGGCCTCATCTGTGTCTGTAGCCTCAACACTAAACACAGCCTCCTCCATCCTTCATGATCTGGCCACACAGAACAATTTCCACTTCTTTGAAGAGTGCCGCCCTCTGCTGCTTTTTGCACTTTGTGCTTGCCGTTCGCTCTTGCCTTACCTCTGTGTTTGGTACAATCCTGTCCATTTGTAGTGCATTTCTTCTGAAAAGGTTCTTTAATCTGTGTTTCATGGTTTCCATATGGTTCCATAGGTTCATTTATTTCTTCTGTTAGACCGTGCATCACGTGGTTGACTATTTTCCCATTGAATTCTGAAGCCCCTTCCCATAGACAGCTAGGGACAGAAACTGAGTCAGTCTTGTTCACCGTTTTGCATGCAGCCGTGTTTCTCAGCTGGGAGGGGGGAAGGGCAGAGATTACCCAGATGGGAGGATTGGAGATAGGGAGCCACTAGTATTGATGGAAATATGTCCTGTTCCTTAGGAATGTCACCAAATAATGATATGGATTACTATACCCACTCGGTTCTCATGATATGTGACACATGGTAAGTACTCAACAAATATTTGTTGAATGAATGACTAAATAAATGATCATAAGTTCGCATACACTGCTGGCTCATGTGTTCTGACTACATAGAGTTAGTAAAATGCCGCTCCCTTCTGCAGACCTTTAAATTCCGGTTTGAGAGGGTAGGTTAATCTTGCCTTACCCCTGAGATTTATATGAAATGTTTTAAATATATGAAGCAGATGATCTACTTAAAAAAAAATCAAGTGACTATTACTTTTAGAAAAAGAAGAGTTTCTTCAATGTAAAAATATAAATATCTGCCTTAAATATTAATACTCCAAATTGAGATTTTTTTATTTGAAAATAAATGAGTATAATTAAAATGTCTTATGAAGTAGAATGATCATACAGGTTATTGCAATTCTGGGGTCCCTGCAGTAGATAAAAAGCGTGCAATTAAAATATTAAAATGATAGGTTTATAAAAACTGCAGTCTGACCCAGTTCTAAGAAAAAAATCAGAAAGATACAGCTTAAAAAATTCCAGTGAAACCTTGAGGCAGAGCTTTAAGATAATTGATTTTCTTTTAAATAAGAGATCTTGGCCCCAAAACTTTTTTTCATGATTTTCCTCAATATACGCTACATACTTTATGTGAGACTATTATCATTGTTATAGTTCTTTGTTAAGAAATCTATTTTACTATAATTCTATTCACTGTAATTTCCTTAGTAACACGCTGCTCCCTTTTTCTTTTAAAAACTATTAAAATGTCATTCACATCACATTCTAGATGTGGATCCAGCTATTCCCAATAGCTATTCAAAAAACGTAATCACCATAATTACTGTTGACATCTAATTAACATTCAGCTTCCTTTCTACAGCATCTACAGCTGGACAAACCATCTATTCCAGGATAAAAACTAATGCTCTGTTGCCTTTTCTTCAAAAAACAAAACAAACCAGGATCCTAAACACCCGGGCTCAGGGTTTTTGTTCTCCTGTAAATGGTGGTTGGTGGTAGGGCAGCTACCGTGAACACCTTTCTAAATATTACCAACTGATGAATTGGACCTGGTCGTAAGAAATGAAATCCGGGCTCTCAGGCAGGAGTGCTGATGTGTGTACCCCACGTAGGAGTTGTGCTCAATCAAGGAGGGCTCCCGGGGTTTGCTGATGCACAATCTTTGATGAAGCCTCCTTCGATCTGGCTCCTCTCTACCCGGCTTACTTCACCACTTGCTCCCCTCCTTGTTCCCTCCACATAATACATCCTGGACTCCTTCCAGCTTCCCAACATCACGTCCTCTTGCACCTCTGTGGCTTTGACTATGCTACCCCTCTGTCTTCCTCCATTAGTGTGATGGTTGGGGGTGCAGGCTCTGACACTAGGCCCCCCAATTTCTTGTCTCAGCTCTCCATACTACAAGCAGTATGACCACATTGAGCACATTAGCTGAGCCTCTGGGTGCCTGTGTTTTCTCATTTGTTGAGTGGTGATGGTATCCAACAAATGTGCCCACTTCATGGGGCTACTGTAAGGGGTAAATGTGCATGTGCATCGGAGGGTCTATCTATATACACATATACACATGTATGTGTGTGTATCCATATAAATGTTTCCCGAGTGTCTTCTCCTGGCCAGTCTTTTGGTCTCACAGAGGCCATTTTCTCTAGAAAGGCTTCCTTCGTGTTTCAGGACAGTTTAGGTCTCCCTGCTGTGCGCTCCCACATTTGCGTCTCCATCACACTTGCAGTGATGATATCAGGTGCTCCATGTTTTATTTATTTTTGCAACAAATGTTTCTTGAGCTGCCACTCTGCGCCAGGCACTGGAGATGGAGCAGTGAATGAAAAAGCTGAGGTCCTTGTTCCAGCTGGGCTCACACCCTGGTGAGTGCCCACAGATATAAAATCAGTACGTACTCAACTAAGAAAACCAATTCAGAGATTATATATGATGAAGAAAATACAACAGTATAATGGGATAAGGAGTGATCGAGGGGATATACTATCTTGGGCTGGGTGGTCTCTGAAATGGATGCATTCAAATTGAGCCCTGTTTGGTTCAAAGGAACGAGCCATGCACAGATGTGAGGGATGAGAGCTCCAGACAGAGGAAACAGCTAAAGCAAAGGCTTGACGGTGGGACTGGCCTAAGCCTCACAGCTCTCTCTGTTTCCCTCTCCTTCGGTGAGTGGCACAAGCCACACTCCCACCGCTTCCTGTGTCCCGGAGTTATCGGAATGGGAAGGAGCCTCCCCAGCTGTGCCCACAGTCACAAATAGCCTGGCCCTTTCTCCTGGTAAGATTTTTCTGTAAAGAAAGGTTAATACAAAAAAAGAAAACAAAATGGCAAAAAGACAGAGTTTCCAGAATCTTTCATGGTTCTTATCATCGTGGACCCTGGGTTATAAAATGCTCACTTACTTTTGATATGGGAACTGGAATTCATATTGAATTTGTATACTCTGATTTTATCATCTCTCCCCTCCATCCCTTGCCCCCGCCTCTGGGTGCATTTGACAATACCTGGAGATATTTTTTGATTGTCACACTCAGGGGGTGAGGAGTGCTACTGGTGTTTAAAAGATAGGATGTTGCCAAACATACCGCAATGCACAGGAAAGCGCCCCACAACAAAGAATTATTCAGCCCAAAATGTCAATAGTGCTTGATTCAGAGACTATCTCCTTCAAACCCCTCCTCTCTGCTTCTGATTCCATCTTTAGGCCAGTGAGGGCTCCTTCCTCTGCAATAATGCTCTTCATATATGAGCACATAGGCTTGAATACATAAAATTAAGTATGAATAGCAGGGGCCTCTTTGTTGCAAGGCAGCAATGTGTGTCTTTGGGATCAACACACTGGAGAATACTTTGTTCTCTGGGTGTCCCCCTGGCCAAAGACACTACTTTCTTTATCTCCTATTGGCCAAGAATTTCTCAACTTTTGGAGACACTGAGTCCAGGGATGGCAAATTGGGTTCACCCTGCACTACCACTTTGCTAGATTGGTAGCAGGTGTTTGGAGCACCATTTTGATTCCTATAAGAATTCCCAAGGTCCATTCAGGCATTGCAAAAAAGTGCAATCAACTAGTGATGTCCACAGGCACAGTACCAGGTATGTACCATCCTTTCATGATAGAACAGCAAAGTCTTTTGTTCTGGCATTAACCTTGTCCCACAGTTTGTTTTCTGCTCAGGGCTAGACACATGACTCTCTAAAAAGTTCACAGTTAATGCGATTCAAAACTGCACAGACCACCTGGCTAAGCCGGTGTGCAGGGAACAATGCCTTTTTGGTGTCTTCCCTCTACCCTCTTGCCTTTGTCCTTGGGCCGGCTCACCTGTAACAGTGTGAGTCGTAGTGAGGCGTGACCACCAATGGCCTGTGATTGGAGTAGCACTTCCTAGCCTCACTTTGTTATGGTTCTACTTGGCTGTAAACATAATGATCATCACCATTCTTTTCTTCTTACTCCTAACTGATCATAGCAATTGCCTGCTCTTAACTGAATGGCTCTCATCAAGCATATATTTGACTCATGGCCAGTCTGTTGAGTGCACACACACCTGCAGGCCACTCATCAGCAAATCCAATTATCTTCTTGGGTACTTGCTTTGCTTTTTCACTTGTAGCTCCCCTCATGTATTTCCTCACAATGCCTTTATGAGTGCATGGATCCCATCTCTTGATCTCTCTTCCTTTCTCCACCTGCATTACAAGCCTCAAAACATCGTAGGTCTTATAAATCCTCTTCCTCTCAAATTGGGGCCTCTTCATGGCATCATAATGAAATCTTTTTTGGGTATTGCTTCTAGTTCCTGTACCCCCACCTTGCCTCTGCCATTGGTGGCTCTCCTGCCAATTTTGCTTTCCTTCAGGACAAAGCCAGAGGATCTCACATCATGTATATCATGCCATTCTGTCTTCCTTTAGCTTTTATACATACTGGCCCTAGTCCCATTCAATTTATTAATTTATTTAGATTTCTTTTGCCTCCCCTTCTCCTTCCTACAGCATCCTTATTTTATTTTGGGAAATTACCTCTCTCCCATTTTGTTCAATTTCATGATAAATTAATCCAGTACCTGCCTGTGGTGGTTTTAACATATGTCCACAAATTCTTTGACACTCCTGCCTTTGAGTGGTGGAGCCTAATTCTCCTCCTTTTCAGTATAGGCTAAACTTAGTGACTTTCTTCAAATGCATGGGATGTCATGACAGTGATGGTGTGTGACCTCCCACCTCCGACCATGAAAAAGGCTCTGTGGCTTCCTCCTTGACCCCTCTTGTGGGACATCTCTTGCTGTGGGGAATGCTAGCTGCCACGCTGTACGTTTACACAAGCAGCCTTATGGAGAAGCCCATGTGGCCAGCAAATAAGGCATTCTGCCAGCAGGCTCCTCTGACTTGCCATTGTGTGAGTGACCCATCTTGGAAGTGGATCACCGAGCCCTTCAGGTGATGGCAGCTGTGGCTGACATCTTGATTGTAGTCTCATGCAAAACCCCACGTGACACCCTCCAGCTAAGCTGCTTCTGGACTCCTGTGTCTCACAGAAACTGTGTGGGATAATAAATGCTTACTGCTGTTTCAAGCTTTTAAGTTTTAGGGTAATTTGTTGTGCATCAATAGATAACTAATACGCTGTATCGCAATAAGAAAACAAGAAGCAGAAAAGGCCATGTATCAGTTAGCTATTGCTGCATAAGAGCCATGGGATATTATTTTCATACAAATATTAGCATTCTTTTCCTCACAGATCTGGAGGTCAGTGGGATGGCTCCGTTCATCTAGGTGGAGCTTGCTCATTCCTCTGTAGAATGGGTTGGAGATGGTTTCACCTGTGGGATTCTACTTTGTTTGACTCTCACTTTCGTTCTATAACAGGCTGGCTTTGGCATTTTTCTTCTCATGGAAATGGCGTAAGTGTAAAAGAATGAGCAAAAATAGGGTAAGCCTTTTAAAGTCCAAACCAGGAACTGACACTCTTTCACTTCTACCTTATTCTACAGCCAAAGCAAGTTACATAGTTAAATACAAAGTCAAGATGCAAGAGAATACATTTTAGTGGGGGGAACTACAATGTTACATGGAAAAGACTGTGGATGTATAATTCTGTTGCTTGGGAGAAGGCAGAGCATTGGTAGGATAATCTAGTCTACCACAAGCCAGGTCCTCCTTCCTCCTTGCTGTGGTCTGAATGTTTGTCTCCCCCCAAATTCATGTGTTGAAACCTAATCTCCAATGTGATGATATTAAGAAGTGGGACCTTTTGAAAGGTGATTGGGTCATGAGGGTGGAGCCCTCATGAATGGGATTAGTGCCCTGATACAAGAGGCCCCAGAGAGGTACCTTGTCCCTTCCACCATGTGAGGACACAGCAAGAAGGTTCCATCTAAGAGGAATGGGCCCTCACCTGACACTGAATCTGACAGTATGTTGATCTTGGACTTCCTAGCCTTCAGAACAGTATAAATAAGTTTCTGTTGTTTATAAACTACCCAGTACATGGTATTTTGTTGTAGCAGCCCTAGTAGACTCAGATATTGCTTGATGCAGCAGCCACTGTGACTTAAGCAGATTAGATCAGCTATTCTCTTCCAGGAACCTGAATCTTAAATGGTTCAAAATCCAACATTTTGCATCTCCTTCTTTCTAGCCATGGGTCCTGATGAAGCTTTTTCTTCTATGACAGCAGTGATGTGTTCCTGCTTCCTAGTCCAAGAAGTGTCTTAATGTTTGCCTGTTTCTAAGCCTGGGTTTCCATGCTTCCTGTCAATTCTGTGAGCTTCAGGTAACTTTTCAATAACTAGCCTTTTCTATTCAAGTCAGTTGGAGTCAGCTCTGTAGCCTGCACCATGAAAATTCTAACAGATACAGCTACTCTTCGGATATCTGAAGCCATATATGGGCCAGGCCCCACCCTCTTCCCAGTTCAACGTCTACAGTCCCCTCAAGCATTCCTCAGGGGATGTGGTCTGGATTCCCTCATCATTAGCTAGTATTACCTGAAAATATTTCTCTGAAAGTATACGCTAAATGGCAGATTCAAAGACAGGTCTCTGTGTGTGTCTGAAGCAGCAGAGAGTAAAGAGGCCCTGTTTGTTCTAGGTACCATGCTTTCATTATGGGAGCCTAAGATCCCATTTACTTTTACTGTCCTCAAAATCCTAAAACCTAGACTTTTTTTTAAGGCACTGCTGCGAGGACACTTCTCTCATGCTCTATTTATACATCCACTTTCTCATCTTTTGAATTGGAGAACTCTTCTTGATTAGGGAGTTGACTTCATTTACAGAAGGTAGAGAAAGAAGGACAATCAAACTTGGGGCAAATCATGTTTTCAAAAGCAAATTAGTCACTTGATCATATGATAGCCCACATTTTTCAAAAAAAAACCTTTCACCCCTCTTCTTCCCCACACCCACCTAGAACAGTGACCAATTTCTCCCCTCTCTATCTCCAAGAATAATTGGAGATTTCATTTTCCATCATGTCATGAGTACGTTACATACCCCCAAAAGAATTTCTTTGCTGAAGCTATTTGTATGCCTGTCTCAATGTCACTTTTTATTTTCTTCAAAGACAATTCTTAGGACACGAAAGAGAAGGAAATTAATATTTCTTGAATGTTTTAATGGGCTATTATCATATTTTTTGAGGAAGCTATCATTTCCCTGTTTTTCAGATGAGAAGACACTTTTTATAGAGAAAGTAACTAACACGTTCAAAGTCATATAGCTAGTCATTGGCAGAGCATAGATTGAAACCCACGTCTGCCTAATTCCAGAGTTGATAGTCTTTCTTCTACGCCATGCTGGATGGCCTAGTAATGACCTGGCTTCTGATACCATAGAACTTCAGAGATGGTAAAACCTTCGGAATTGCTAAAGGCAATGATTTCTGTACTGTGACCTCTGGGCCCAGGAGTTCCTCCAAAGTGCCTCAGAAGCTGCCAGAAAGAGAAGGATGGGGGAAGGATCAGGGAGGGAAAAGAAAGGGAAAGAATAAGTTAAAGGGAGATGAGATAGGCAAAACTCTGGGCTCTTCAGTTCTGTTTTAGACAGAGTAGCTTGATTTCTAGCTGTTTTATATACAAGAGTTCTCAGATTTTTTTTAAGGGTTCCACTGCATTAACAAAACATTTAAAAACTACTGATTTAGATCAACTCTGTAATTTTCCTGATCTATGATTCTGAAAAGAAGTTAGTGGTTGGCTCCAAGTCTCAGTAAACAGTAGTACAAGACCAACTACCAGATACCTTGTCCTTCAATAAGGCACTTTCTCTTGCCTCCCCTCCCTAAAGCCTTCTAGAACCAGCCCCGCCACCACCACAGTAATTTTAATGATCGACGTTCTTAAGGCTTAACGGCTATTTCCCCTTATTCTGTCTAGTACTCAAGAAGCCTGAAGTCATAGGCAGCGAGTTCTCACAGAAAATAAAACAAAATAAAACACAGGTATGCAATATTTAAATTCTACTGTTTGCCCCTCTATTAGATTGTAAGTATTGATGAGCTGGAGGGGAAATTCAGCCCTCCGTCACATATCATTTCAAAGACCTGACAGCCAAGAGATTTACCCAATGGTGTTCTTGACATGTTAAGAAAAAGAATATTGTCGATCTGAGAACTGAAGATGTTGGCTAAAAAAGATACCTGAACTAATGTTTTTTCTGAAAGGGATACTGATTTAGGGTGCCTCAGGAAAGAGTGATTGAAAACTTCCCCCCTCCTCCCCACTCTTAGACATGGGGTATTGACTTGCTCACAGAGTTGACTTTATAATTTTCTTCCTTGGGTTTCACTTCTATAAAACTTGTTTTGTCAGAAAGGGAGCTCTGGAAGTTTCATTTTTAGGCTAATAGCTTTTCCAAGAAGCAAGATCTTGAGATGCTTTGTGATATGGATGAATCACCGATTTGAAGGGCAATTAGAGAGTCCTTTTATAGAGAAGGCATGCCAACTCCAGATTAATTAATTGTGGAGCAGATGTTGTACAAGGGACTATCCAATGTGCAGGTGTAATCGCCTGAAGGAGGTAAGCATGCAACAAGTGATAGCTGGTTCCTGTCAGGTCAGGAGTTCAACCACAGATGGCTGGCTGTGCTTGTGTGATTATTATTCGGTTATTATTAGGTAATAACTAACACGATTAGCTGCTTTCTATGGGCCAGGCATTGCTCTGAATGCTTTACACGTTCTCACTTACTTAAGCCTCACAAAAGATGAAGAAATTGAGGTAAAGGGATTAAGTGAAACAGAGAGCTGGGCTTTAGATAGAGCCAATGCATTTCTAGAATTTTAATAATTAAAGCTGTGAAATAGAAGAAATGCTCATTTTAACCATTAAGAAATTTTTTAACCTTTTATAGTCCCCCAAAAGAAAAAAATTTTTTTTGACTTGAATATAGTTTTTATTTTTTATTTTTTTTTTATTTCAGCATATTATGGGGGTACAGATGATTAGGTTACGTATGATGCCCTTGCCCCTCCTCTCCCCCAAGTCCGAGCTTCAAGTGTGTCCATTCCCTGGGACGTGCGCATTGCACTCATTGTTTGTGCATATGCCCGTCCCCTCCTCCCCCTGCCCAACATCCTATAGAATTCTAGAGGAAGATGTTGGAAATACTCTTCTAGACATTGGCCTAGGCAAAGAATTTATGATGAAGACCCCAAAGGCAATCACAGCAACAACAAAAATAAATAAATGGGATCTGATCAAATTAAAAAGCTTCTCCACAGCCAGAGAAACTGTCACAAGACCAAACAGGCAACCCACAGAATGGGAGAAAATCTTCGCATGCTACAAATCCAACAGAGGGCTGATAACCAGAATCTATTTAGAACTCAGAAAAATCAGCAAGAAAAAATCAAAAAACCCTATCAAAAAGTGGGCAAAGGACATGAACAGAAACTTTCAAAAGAAGACAGAATAATGGCCAAAAAACATATGAAAAAATGCTCAACATCTCTAATCATCAAGGAAATGCAAATCAAAACCACAATGAGATATCATCTATCTCCAGTGAGACTGGCCTTTATCAAAAAGTCCCAAAACAATGAATGTTGGCATGGATGCGGAGAGATAGGAACACTCATACACTGCTGGTGGGGCTGCAAACTAGTGCAACCTCTGTGGAAAGCAATATGGAGATACCTTGAAGAGATACAAGTAGAACTGCCATTTGATCCAGCAATCCCATTACTGGGCATCTACCCAAAAGAACAAAAGTCACTCTATGAAAAAGACACCTGCACTCGAATGTTCATAGCAGCACAATTCACAATTGCAAAGATGTGGAAACAACCCAAGTGTCCATCAATACATGAGTGGATTAATAAACTGTGGTATATGTATACCATGGAGTGCTATTCAGCTTTAAGAAACAATGGTGATATAGCACCTCTTGTATTCTCCTGGAGAGTGCTGGAACACATTCTACTAAGCGAGGTATCCCAAGAATGGAAAAACAAGCACCACATGTACTCACCATCAAATTGGTATTAGCTGATCTACACTTAAGTGCACATATAAGAAAAAAAATTTTTAAATCCCAAGGAATGATTTTGCACCCACTAGGTAAGAAAAAAGAAAGCAAATTTAAGGTATGCCCTCAATGCTGATGAAGTTATAGTGATAACGCTATATACATTAAAGCAATAATGTATATATAGTATGTAATATAATGTATATATGTATAATACTTGTATGTAATAAATATGGAATTCTTGTTATCTAATATTGCTAGTTACTACTATTACTTCACATATAATGGAGAGCCATCACTAGCACACATGAGCTGTGTGACCTTTGGTAACTTACTTAGCCTCTCTGACTCTTTGAATCTCATCATCTCTATTTGAAAATAGGCATAATTATGGTATCTATCTCACAGGGTTGCTGTAAGTTTCAGATAAGATAATGTGTGCAAAGTGCTTAGTATGCTGCCTGGCACAGAGCAACACTAAATGAACAGAAGCTAGCCTTTTTGCTACTGTTATTATTACTGCACACATTTTGCCAGCAACACTGAAAAAGTGTGTGACCCTTCTGGAAAAACAGTAGGATAAATTCACATACAAAGTCTCATAAAAAAGTTTATTTTCACTTCTTAAGATTTATTATAAGGAAATAATTCAACAGACACAAGAATCAATGTGTAAATTGCATTTGGTAGTATTATCTCCAATAATCTTTTGGTTTAGGCAAAGAAGGACAGCCATCCAACACCTTTCTCCCAGGATAACATGGAAACTGGGGCAAGAAACTAGCAACTGGTTTATTTTTTCCCCTGAAATATTGAAGTTGTTTGCTGCTCAGTGGTCAGGCCCTGAAGCAAGGCTGCCGTAGGGCCTTTGAAGCCATTATTACCCACCATGTGTGGGTCATGAGAGCACACTGCTTCTCACGTGGTGGTGTAGATTAGCAGATGCTTAGTAAGTATATTTTGATGGATGCATCTGTTTATACTAAAGATTTTATTAGATAAATTGTGCCCCCTAAATATAAGATAATTGCAAACTTTACCTGATACTAATGCTCAGAATTGCTGTAGTAGTTAATATTTGTTTTCAGTGAAAAAAAATTTTAAAGCATTACTTAAGGCATTTTTGCCTCTTTGAACATATTTGTATTCTCTCTGAGCTAAAATTCTGGAGAAATTATTCTGAACCACATGAGCTTTATCTGGTTATATCTTGGCAGTGTGGCCTATAGCAATTTAGCATACTCACTGCCTAGGGAAATCTGGGGATTATTTTTCTTTGGAAGAAAGCTGAATGGCTCCTCTGATCTAGAAAGGTTGAGAGTTACTTGCTGAAAAGGTAAGCAATTTTGCCATGTTGAAGAAAAAATGCAGATGCAATAGCCCAATTTTTAAGAAAGCAAGAACAAAAAGTTAACTACATTTAGAGTTTCATTTAACGCTATTCTCAGGGACCAAACCAGGAGATCCTCATTGTGGGTGGAGCTTTCTGGTTTTTCTGGTAATAATCCCTTGGACAGAGTCAAAATCAGATTTAATTTACAACAAATTCTGGGTTAGAGGGAGTAGGGTTAAAGCTAGACTTTGAGATCAAATTTTTTTAATATAAAAAAGGAAGAATGAGAAGAAAATAGAATTACAAAATCTATTATTATAAGGAAAGTTAGGCTTAGAGAGGTTAAGAGACTTGTTCAAGGTTACATACATAAGAAAGGGGAAGAGCCAAGATTTAAATTCAGGTTTCTTGTTCCAAAGCTCATTTGCTCGCTGAACAAATATTTATTTTGTACCTACTATGTATTAGTGCTATGATCTGGTGAAAAAAAGTATTAGCTAAGATAAACACAATCCTGACCTTGGGGAGATTACATTCTGATGGAAAATAGATTTAAATATACCTGCTTGTAAAATATTTGTAATACATATAAAGACAAAAAACAAATGTCTATAACATGTAAAGAATACTCCTACAAATCAATATAAAGAAAATATTCAGTAGACACATGAACAAAGGATATGAATAGAAATGTCTCTCCATCAGCAATGAGACACCATTTATTATTCATTAAATTAACAAACATGAAGAAGTTTGAAAATAGTTCCATGACAGCATAGAGAAACAGTCACTCTCTATTGCTAATGGAAAGAGTAAATATAAAAAGAGCAGCTGCTTTGGAGATCTGTATACTATGTGACCCAATAATTGCACTTCAGAGTATTTACCTTAAAATAATATTCACATACATGCACAAGGAGACATATACGAGACTGTTTGTTTTAGCCTTATCTATAATACAGGAAAAAAAAGGAAATAACCTGGATATTCATCAGTAGGGGAAGAAGTAAAATAAATTTAGCTGCATTTGATCTTGTGCGATATCACGCACCTTTTCCAATGAGTGATTTAGGTCTATATGTAACAAATGAATAATATCTAATACATATTTTTCAGCGATTTATGGTTGAGTCTAAGTTGTAGGACGATGCATATGGAATATTATTTATGTTTAAGACTCCCAACCATACCATTTAGTTTTCCAGGGCCATAAAAATGTATGAAAAAGCATAAAAAACGTGCAGAAGAATCACAATATACTCACTACAGTGCTTGCCTCTGAGAAAGGAAGGCATGAATCACAAAAAAAGGAGAGTTTTACCTATTTCACTTTAGTACGGTTTTTTCCCCCCAAAAAATGATTCATTCTTAAATTACTTGTGAAAATAAAAAAGTTTAAAAAATAAAAGAAAATGTGGCTGAATGACAACATTGTCCAATACGAAAATGGAGGCTTATTCATCACCACCTTCCAGAAGGAAGTTTCCCCTTGGGCTGGATATTAAGGCTGAACCATCAGGCAGCTGGGGTGTAACTGAATTCCAGCAGCAATAATGATAATACACTTTCTATTTGTTCAGCACTCTGCAGTTTTCAAAGTATTTCGCCCATGCATTATCTCCTTGGATTCCCACAATGGCCTTATGAGGATGCGGCTCTATTTCCCAGATGATGCTCAAGTGGACAGAAAAAAATAACAGATTTCCAAAATTCCATAAACCTACATACATACGCACACAATGTCATTTCCTCAAGGATTTTGAATAGCCTTATTTTAGGCATCCTTTTGTGTACAGGGTCATTCCTCTTGTTGGGCAAATGTGTGATGGAAAATGGTCATTTGGAGAGTTTATGTACAATGGCATAGCCTGAGAATCTATTTGATTTTTGCCTCTGAAACCAGAGAGGAATATCATTTCTGAAAACTTGACTCTTACTGCCTGGAATTAGGTAATCTAATATTCCACTTTGAGTATACTAATACATGACCTTGAAGAAGGAGGGATGCATGGTGCCATTTCTGGGATTGACTCTCATTTCTCTTTTCCATAATAAATTTATTATTACACAAATATTAATTATTGATAGTGTATTTTCATTAGGCAATAGAGTTGCTAGTCCTAATGGAGTTGGAGATTACTTATAATGTGAGCTCACACTTAAAGGCTCTGCTCACCGCTCACTTTGGAGAAGAGGTTGCATAGTTTAGGAAGGGGCAATGGGTATTGTCATTAAGAACAAAAGCACTAGAGTAAGGCACATTTGAATTATTATTTTGCCTCTGCTATTTATCAGCCATGAGATTTTAGGTACACAAAATTAATTTTATAAGCTTCAGTGTCCTCTTCTGTAAAATGGGATTAGCATAGGAGTTAAGAAAGCAGACTCTGAACCCAGTCATCTGGGTTCACCTCTCAGCCCTGCCACTGTCTTCCTATGTGATCATGGAAAGCTACTTAATCTTCCTTTGCCTCAGTTTTCTCATCTGTATGGGACATAATAATTGTGCCTGCCTTACAGGGTTGTTATGAAAATTAAATGAGTTGATATGTATGTATTATATATGCATATGTTTGGAGGGAGCGCGTGATTCTCATAGGTGTTGGCAATGATTGGTATTGATAAGTGCTCACTAAATGATAATGGATGCTAATGGTGCTTTGACACAATCAACATTCAGAAAGACAAGTTTTCAGATTCAGGCAAAGATAAGACCAGATTCCTCCATCCAGGAGAGGTGCAGTGTCGATGCTCAGTGGATGCTCATTACACAAATAACAGATACAAATATCCTTAGGAAGCCAAAATAAATTCCTATGGGAAATTTAGAGTCACAAAGACACAATGGTACATGTTTTATGGACTTCCCAGGTCACAGTGAGGCAGACTCTGCAATGGCCTAGGAGGAGTGGGTCCCCATAGGGGACTGAGAAGGACACGTGGGAGTTAGGAACTTTGTTAGACCATTCTGAAGCCTTGCTAGGCCTCTGAATAAAGACGGAGAGAATTTTAGGAAGAGCTAGCCCATATGTCTTCCTCTATAAACAGACCAAAAGCTTATTATTAGGAAGCAGTTGGGTTGCAATGGAATCTAGTATATCTCATGTTGATAACAATTAATTCATTAAAAAATATTGAGGACTTACTGTGGCCCAGTGCTATCCTTGGCCCTGGGTATAGTGCTGGGAGCATAGGAGGTATGATTCCTAGCTTCGTGGGGCTGACAGTCCAAGGAGAAACACAAAAATGACGGCAGAGGGCTCTGGAGGAGTCTAGTGGGCTATGGAAGCATAATGAAGCCAGGAGAGTGGAGAGAACTGCCAAGGCGGAGGAGGTCTTGGCTGAGTAGCCCAGAGAAGTTAGAGATGAGCAGTCCAGGCCGAGGGAACAGAGGGAACAACGTGGGCGAAGGCACTGGGGAGAGGAGGCTGGAGCCAGAGCATGACTGGAAATGTGTGAAGAAATGGGGAACCTGAAGCCTGGACTTTAAACATTTTGCCCAAGTTCACACAGCAGGATGCATATCCGAGTCTGTCTGACCATGAGACTAAGAACATGCTCTATCTCCTCTCACATGGTGCTGTTGGCATTATATCCCCACAACAGCAACTGAGATGCATGTCCACAGGAAGCAATCGGTGAGGACACCAATCACCTTTTAGGGGTCATCCCAGATCCCTTTCTTTTAGGTGTAGAGTTGCATTTATCTCTAACCTTTCAGTTACTCACATCAAAAGGCATCACACTTGAATTTCACAGTCATTCATCCTTTCCTGGGTTTCCTGCCTTTGATGTATTTAACAGCCACCTGGGTAGCATTTGGAGGTTATAGTCTTTCAACTCTGATTTGCTAAATGTACCCTCAAGAGAAAGGCCTGACTAGAATTCTGTCTACTTCTGTTCAATCCTTTGATTAAGATTCAAAATTAGGCTATAAAACACATTTATTTATCATGATCTTTAGAAAGAGAATGATTTCCATGTTCCCGATTTGTGTTCAGGATGGAAAATGCTGAGATATCACATGATTTTCTCTTCATGGTGCTAGGACAATATTAAATATCCTGTGAAAAGGTGGAAGTCATTAGCACTTGGTCCAAGTTAAAGGCTTTCATAGGTTCCTAATTGAAATGAGCTAATACTCATGGAAATACTATGCCAGAGTAGGCTTGCTATTAACTACAGAGATAGTTCTTAATTAGTGAGCGCCTCCTATGGTCCAAAGAGCTTTTATGTACACATCAACAACTATCCTTACAACAATCCGACAAAGTCAGAATGATTGGTCCCATTTTGTATATGAGAACAATGAAGGGAAAGAGACTGGAAATAACTTGTCAAATAAAATTGGCAGAGGCAGAATTTTGACTTTAGTCTGAAAGGACAGTAAATGTCAAGTGTCTATGTCTGGCTGACATCCATTTATCTGTTTCATGGTGGCAGCATGTTGATTTTCCTTGGGGGAATCACCCCTATTGAATTCTCAATCCACATGATCCAGAAGGGCGACAGAGTGTACTGGCTTCAGGGTGGGCACATAACACCCACCTGGCCAATAAGGATACCTTACCTGCCAGCCACCGTAATTGGTTCAGGGATGGGCACCTGACCCATGTGAGCCAATCAGAGCCAATGAGTATCATTCCCACAGAGTTGGCTGGAACTATTGGTAGGAGAGGAGCATTTTCTGCTCAACACTTAAACTGGGAAGACGTAAGTCCAGTACTACCAATAGCCATCTTTGGGAGAGGCTGCCTAAGAATGAAGTCAATCTGATACATCATTCAGAGTGTTGACCCTAACAATTACCTCCTCCACCCTTTTTCTACACTTAAGGTCGGTTTTGGTTATTTTTTATGCTTAAGGTAGGTTTTGGTTACTTGACAAAAATGGAGCCCAAACTCATATTCCATCTATTTAATATATTATTTCCTGATGCTCTATGTACAAGAGGGGGCTTGATAAAACATATTATTTTATTCCTTATTCCTTATTCTCTCCAGATACCCCTTCGGGAATAAAGGACCTATCTCCCTGGCTTCTGGTCATGCTGCTGGAGAAGAACCTCCAGCTAGCTGACAGCTTCTTCAGGGACTGCCTCAGTTGAAGAAGGTAGACTTATCCAGAGTCACTCACTCTTCCTGGGACCACCCACATTCAGTGATGGGTACCAAAGTACAGGCCCCTCATCCCAGCTGGAAACAGCTCTGAGGGTCATCTTGCCTTCAGAACTTTCTACAGGGTCAGTTAAAGTCTTTGTCGTGACTACACTGTAGCTCACCTTCTTCCTCTGCCCAACCCTGCTTCCCTTCCACTTGCCCTCCTCAGGTGTTGGTTCAATGATCCAAGTTCTCTCTAATACATTTCCTGAATCTACTCTTTGACCAAGGGTCTCTTTCCTGGGAAAGCCCACCTGTGACACACAGCAGTGTATCCTAAGAGCTTTGCCCACCCCCAATTCTCCCACACCCCACAGCTGCTTCAGAACCTCTGACCTCAACCCCCAAGCACCCTCAACAGCACCCAGCTGTTGAGCCCATACAACCTTTCTTCCTATTTCCCTCACTCCTCCCTCTGGCCTAGCTCTTTGTTAAGTGGTTCTCAGACAGGAACACTGTGTGTTCCTATCATCTTTCTCACTCTGTCTTTCTATACCCATTCTCCAAATTCTGAATGAGGATTCTTTGGCTGGCTAAAGAAATGAGCAAGACTTAGGAGGGCACATTGAAAGTTGTTCCATTCACATAGGATCATAATGATGCAAAAGTTCTTTTTAGATAATGGTAAACTAAAGCATTGAAAGAGGTAGAGGCTATAGAAAACTAGTGGCATTTAGACGTTATTAAGATGGACATGCCAGTGGAAAATTCTAAAGGTTAAGAGATGAGAAATCCCTTAATCTATGAGAAATCCACAAATTTTTATCCTCCCATCTAAACACTGTGGAATTCTAACATAACTGTATGGTAGAATGTTTACATTTATTGAAATAAAATACAGTAATCAAAAGATATCTTAAGGTAGTAAGTACATGGGTATGGTGAAAACTGCAAAGGTGGTATGCAAATAACTGAATTATAGGAAACCTTTTCTTATGGAGCTGTTGTGGGGATCAAGCCAGATCATTATTCAAGCATAAACATTGTGTGTGAGTGGAAGACGTTTGTTTTGCTCTTTGAAACATTGCATCATCTGTTAGAGGATATCCCTGATTTAAGGAGATGGCAGTTTTCCTAAGAGAACTACCAAACCAAATATAAACCGACCCCAGAGAAACTGGACTCCTGATGGAGCACTGCCATTTGTTTGGAAAAATCCTAATTATCTGGAAAGAAGAGCAGAGGCCACGTGGCAGGGTCCCCACTGTCTCGTCGAGTCTCTCCTCTGACCTGAGACACACCATCAGCTCGCTGTGGGCGACAGTGTACTTTGAGGCACAGGCTGATGCACTGACCTCAGTGGCAGCGTGCTGCCTCCTACTCCATGAGGTGCATGACCAGCCGCCGGCTCCCACCAGGCTGACCCGGACTGGCGGCACAGCTACCCACCCCCATTCCACCCGGAAGGCTGAGCCGAGGTCATTCACCCAGAACTGAGGCTCATCAAAACACAATGAGTCAGAGTCAGGTTTGCATGTAGAGGGGGGAAAAAAAAGAAAAAAAGGAAGGAAGGAAGAAAGGAAGTAAATATAATCCAACTCTGCTCTTACTCTCATGGAAGATAATTACAACCAAACAAGAAAATTAAATGTCGAAGTGCCAGACTATATTATAATTAAACAAACACAAAGCAAGCTTTAGGAACATTAAGAATGCCATCTAAACGATTCAAACAAAGCTTGTTAACAAGGAAGGCAGACACCTCGTCATTACTCCAGTACTTGGCACTGCCCCATGCCTTCTAAGATGGCAGGCAGCAATGGCACACATGGACTCCTACAGGGTAGAAGAAATTTATTTCTTTATTTTTAGGGTAAGACAACAAGACTCTATGGTTACAGCCAAGGCTGTGAGGTCAATTGGAACAAGGTTCAAATCTCACTTGGCCACCTGTGCATTCTCTGTGCCTCTGTTCCTTTCTGTATAATAAGGATTAATAACAGACAGTTGTGCGGAGTGTGTAACGCTGTGTCTCATGGAGCCTCATTTGTAGTTAGCATGCTGGATATGTTAGCTGTGTGCCACCAAAATAATTAGCACCGACCATAGTACCTGATGCGTTCCTGGGG
This sequence comes from Indri indri, assembly GCA_004363605.1. Lineage (NCBI taxonomy): Eukaryota > Metazoa > Chordata > Mammalia > Primates > Indriidae > Indri > Indri indri. The sequence continues at coordinate 268,394 of RJWJ010000102.1, forward strand.
CCCTGTAAGTGTTGGACGAGATGAAATAAAGGTGAATGGACATCTAGCTACTCACAATTCCCCAAATACTAATCAACACTCAACCAGCAAGATCTTGATGGACTAACACTTGTTATTGAGTCTCTCAGCTTAGTCATAGCATAGACTAGGGTTAGAGCCCATATCTGGTTTTTCTCTGAAAAGGGCCTAACACACAGAATGTGCTGCGTGGAGAGCTGCTGACAGCCTCCATTATCGAAAGAGTAAACAGCAGATAACATACGTTTCCTCAAGCGTGGAATAGGGGATTTTTCTTCTACTTGACCTCAAATAAAGTTAAACGATATACTCCCAGTCCTCAGCCACTACATTATTTAAAAAATATTTTCTAGATGACTTGAGGGAAAAAATCTAAATTATTGGTAGCAGAGAGAAGAGCCAGAGGTGCTGTTAATGTTATAGCTGGGTTATGAGTTGGTTTCTTCAGTCTGAAGGCGAGAGTTGTAAAAGAGCTTTCCAGTTTGCTAAGTGATTTCATGTCCATTCCTCCATTAGATTTTCACAAAAATTGTCAAAGAGTTTAAGCCAGTGATTCTCAAATTGAGGGACACTTGGAACAAGAGGTGATGTTAGGTGGTGTATAATATTAAATGACATTGAATTGCACCATCAAAAAATTGCTCTTCTTTCAATTGTTTTCCAGTATTTCTTATCACATCAAGGAGAAAGTCTCAGTGTGGTGCTAGCATGTCCTTAACACCTCCGTAACTCTTGCTAACTTCTGAAAGAGACAGGGAGGGTGGGGGATGGGGGTGAGGAGAAGGCGGGTAGAACAGCCGTCACATTCAAAGCATTGTGAAGTATTGAGGAAGAATTGAATAATATTATTACCTTCACTGTACTTATTGTTAGAGTTATCCACTTAAAAATAATACCTACCTAGTGAATATTAAGTAAATAATAGTTCAGGAGGTATCAATACAATGCAAAATTGAGGAAGTGGTTTGAGATGACTGAAATCTATGTTCATAGTTTGTATTAGATCATAAAGCCATAGGTATCAGAGCTGAGGCCCAGGGGTCCTCTCAAATTGAAATCTCATGCTCTTTCCACCTCAAGAATACCTCCTAAATTATTACATAATTTCAAAGATGGGTTGGGTAGAGGTTAAACGCTCTCGTCTCTAGTTAGAAGTATCTAAAATTGAATCCAGCTTCAACAGCACTGGCTATGCTTCCTCAGACAAGTTCCTTGACATCTCTAAGTCTCAGTTTCTAGCTTTTGAAAAGGGGGTACATAATAGCACCCAACTCATAGGGTGCTAAACGAGAGAGAGCAATGTAAAGCATTTAGCACAGTCCCACACACACAGTCGGGCCTCCATAAATGTCTGCTAAAACTGTTGATTGAAAGGCTTAAAATAATAACTCTGCCAAATGCTTGAACATTGTAGCATTTTATGAATGGTACTTCAACCACCATGAACTGGTCTACCTTACTCAGGACATAGTGTTCATTCCCTTTCTAAGACAAAACCTAACTATGGTTAAGAAATTATAAGGTTTGTTTCTGAGACTGACTGGTTGAAATAAAGGGAACCTGAATATACACGTTATGGTCCAGCAAAGATGCTGTCATAAATAGCTAGATTTTGAGGAAAGAAGAGAGCTGGTCTTAATTGAGTCTCAATAGAGGATACTCCATGTAGAGGTAAAAACTGACATTTGTGCAGGATATATATGAGTATTGAAAAGACTTCTAGACATGTTTACTGAGCACTCACTCTGTGTCTTACTCTCTACTAGGTACTGGGGAATGCAGCAATAAACAAGAGAGACCCAGGCTCTGACTTTACGGTACTGCAATAAAATATTCTAGGACTCTAGCCTGAAGTCACACAATCTTCCCTGCACTTGTTCAGGAAAAAGCATAGCTGGAAAGGAGGAAATGAGTAGGCATTAGGTAACTGGATTTTAAATGTAGGACGGGCTGCCCTCGAATTGATGTGATTACTTCGAAGAAGGCATTTTGCTTCTCTGAGTGTCCACCTTGATACAAAAATGTCATTAGATGTTTGATCAGGGTTTCCCAAATACCAAGCCCTTTTATAACATAATATCAATTAGTGTCATTTTTATATTCTACCATACTATTCATGTTTTTATTTCAATAAATTAATTTTCAAAGACAATCCTATATCACCACCATAATAAAAAAAATCTGGGATCATATGACATAATTGGAAGTCATCTATTGAAAAATGCAAATATCTTACTAAAGTTTAGTAAAATGTTATAGCCAGCTATCTAATTTCTTCCAGCTTTATTGGGGTATAATGGACAAAAAAATTATACATATTCAAGATGTACGATTTAAAAATTTACCATATGTAGACATTGTTTAATTATTACCACAATCAAATTAATCAACATGTCCATCACCACACATAGTTACCCTTTTGTGTGTGTGTGTGTGTGTGTGTGTGTGTTTGTGCGTGTGTGTGTGGTGAAGACACTTAAGATCTAATCTCTTAATAAATTCCAAGTAAACAGTACAGTATTATTAACTGTCATCGCCACTGCCAGCTATCTATTAAACTATTATAGAGGAGATATATATGGAGCCAAGAACTGCTTCTTGATATCATCACAGAGAGGAGTGCTCTTCCCCACTCCTAGTCTTTACTTCACACGGTAGGAGTTCTATTAGTGTCCCTCATGGCCTCTTTTATTCTTTTATTGTGCTCCTCCAGGAGAGGTGGGGTGATTTATCTCCTTAATAAATGTGGAAAGGATAAAGGACACTCGTCGTTCAGCTCCATTCTTTTCTCTGGGGAGGGATCGAGTCTACTGCTCTGCTGTGCTCCCTAATTCAACCCTTGACCTCCACGTGCTACTCCTTCATTTTATTACCAATCTGTCAGAAAGTGGTTGGAAAAAAAGTGCACTATTTTATTATGCCTGAAGGAAAATTGAATACAAAAATCATCTGAGAAAGTTGATGGGAGATTATGCAATGGATGGGTAAGAACAACAATGCCTTAACTCTCTTGTAAATCTTAACCTCCCTAAGAGTGGGAGGACTAGATGTTTGGCATCCCCTGGTGTGAAGGTCACAACACCATCTATAAAATATTCTTCTAAAGAATTAAACCTGAAGCTAATCAAATATCTAGTTTTAATTAGCACTGTGGAAAAATAGGAGACAGAGAATGTATTAAGGCTGTGATGAAGAACCCTAACTAATCCTGCACCCCCTTCCTCAATCCCCACCTGGGAAGTGTCAGAGAAGGCTGAGTAGGGAGCCAGGACTTTCATGCCTTTGGGCAGTAACAAATGCCCTGGAAAAGTAAGAGAAGACCACCTGGGGATCCTGGCTTTCCATCCCCACCCAACAGTAATGAGGAACCCCTCTTGCTGGAGTTGTGTCAGCAGAAGTTAGTAAAGTTAGGATTTTTCACCACTGCCTAATGGTGATGAGGCCATCACCCAAAGCCTCGGTGTCCAGTGGAGAGAGCAGTAAAAAGCCCTCCTACTCCTCCATGCCATGGAGGGACCTAGTGGGAAGCCAGATTTCCCACCAACACTAATGAGTACACCTTCGTCTCCTCAGGTGTCAATGGATGCCAGGTGAGGAGCCTAGACTTCTTCTCCCACCTGGAAATAATGATGAGGAGGAAGCCAGCTACAATACAAGGTTTAAAGGAAATGCAGATTCTCATAGCATGATACCCAAAAAGCACAGCCTTTAATTTAAAAATTATGCGTCATATCAAGAACCAAGAAAATCTCAAATTGAATGAAAAATGATAATCGTTATACGCCATGACCAAGATGACAGAGATGTTAGTATCATCTGACAAGGATTTTAGAGCAGAATAAAATGCTTTGATTAGCAATTACAAACTTTACACAAATGGAAAAATAGAAAGTCTCAGAAAACAAAAAGTCTCAGCAAATGCATAGAATATATAAAAATGAACCAAGTGAACATTTTAAGCTGAAAAATTCAATAACTGGATAAAAATTCAATGGGGCTCAACAGCATAAAGGAGGGAACAAAGGGAAAAAAACCCAGTAAACTGTAAACAGAACAACAGAAATTACCAAATTTGAAAAATGAACTGAAAAAGATTGAACACAGCCTCAATAACTTGTGTGGCAATAACAAAAGAACTAGCAGTCATGCCACTGGAGCCCAAGAAGGAAAAGAAAAAGAGGGCAGAGCTGAAAAAAATACTTGAAAAAACCATGGCTGAAAATTTTCCAAATTTAGCAAGAAACATAAACTCACAGATTCAGAAAGCCCAGCAAACCTCAAACAGATCAATCCAAAGAAACCTACCCTAAATCATACCATATTCAAACTTCTGAAAAGTAAAGACTATATAAGATTGAGGGAGGGGGTGGGAGATTAATTAGGCTTCTTCCTTACAGCCTGGTGAATTCGGAAGTCTAGGCTTCCCAGCTGACCTTTGCTGGTGTGGGTGGAAGTAGGGCCACAGTTGTTTCAGCGGTATTTGACCAGTACAGACTAGCTATTTTCTTAAATATATATATTTAGCTACTTAAGCTAATATATATATTTAGATTAAATATATAGCTATTTTCTTATATGTGTGTGTGTGTATATATATATATATATATATATATTAAAGCATTAAGAAGGAAATGACACTTTACCTACAGGAAAAAAACAATTAGAATTTCAGTGGACTTCTCTTTTAAAGCATGGAGGCCAAAGGGAAGTGGAACAGCATTTTTCAAGTGTGAAAGAAGACAACCATAAACCCAGAATTCTATGTGTGGTGAAAACATCGTTTAGGAATGGAAAGGGATATGAATAAAACTAAGAGAATTTGTTGCTAGCAGGCCTACCCTAAGAGAATGGCTGAAGAAAATTCTTTAAACATAAAAAAATGTTCTCTAAATATAAGGATAAAAAAGTAATCTTGGAACATCAGGAAGGAAGGAAGAAGAAATGGTGGAAAGCATAAGCATAGGTAAATATAATACACTCTTATCTCTTCTTGAGTTTTCTAAATTATGTTTGATTATTAAAGTAAAGGTAATAGCACTGTGATGTGTTTCTAAATGTATTTAGAGGAACTACGTAAAATAGTCATATTATAAAATAAAGAGAGAAAAGGGAGACAAAGGGAAGTAAGATTTCTACACTTCACTTGAAATAGTAAAATTCTGACACTAGTAGATTTAGTAAGTTATGCATATATAAAGTAATACCTGGAGGAACCCCTAAAAAAGCTATACAAAGATACCTACTCAAAAGCATTAGAGATAAATAAAAATGGAATTAAAAAATGCTTATGTAATCCATAAGAAAAAGAAAACAGAGAAAAAGGCAGGAAAAAGAAAGCAAAAACAATAAACAGAGAGAATGAACAGAAAACAAAAAATCAGATGGCAGACTTTAATGTATCCATAGTGACAACAAATGTAAATAGTCAAAATACACCAATTAAAAGACAGAGATTGGCCAAACCATTTGAAACAAGAATCAGTAGGACTGAAAAGATAGACAAATCCACAATTTTGACTAGAGACTTTAACACTTCCTCCCAACAATTGATAGAACAACTAGAAAGAAAATAACCCAAAACATAGAATAACTCAAAAATGTCACTAATCAACAGAATTTAATCAAAATTATGGAACTCTCTGCCAGATAACAACAGAATACACATAATTTTCAAGTGCCTGTGGAACATACACTGAGACAAGCCATATCCAAGGCTATAAAACAAAACTCAACAAATTTAAAAGAACTGAAATCATGTAGGATATATTCTCTGACCTCAAAGAAATCAAACTAGAAATCAATAACAGAAATATAAAGGAAAAATCTCTAAACACTTGGAAACTAAAAATGCAACTATACGTAATAAATTAACAAGAAAGGAAGTCTCAAAAAATTTTAAAATACATTGAATTGAATGAAAATACAACATTCTCAAAATGTGTGGTACACAGCAAAAGCAGTGCTAAAAAGAAGATTTATAGCACAAAGTGCTTATATTAGAAAAGATTTTTAAAATCTTAAATTAGTAATTTATCCTCTCATACATCAAGAACCTAAAAAAAGAAGAGCAAAATATACGCAAGGCAAGCAAAAGGAAGAAAATAAAAATAACAGCAGAAATCAATGAAAACAATAAAGTTAATGAAACAAAAAACTAGTTCTTTGAAAAGGTAAATAAAATTGATAAACCTCTACCAAGACTGACAAAGAATATTACTAATATTTGGAATGAAATACGGTAGATCACTACAGACTCTGCCGACATCAAAAGGCTAAAGGAATATAGGCATATTTTGTTTTATTGTACTTCCTTTTTATTGTGCCTCACAGATAATGTATTTTTTACAAATTGACGGTTTATGGCAACCTTGCATCAAGAAAATCTAGAGGCCATTTTTCCAATACTGTGTTCACTTCATGTCTCTGTGTCACATTTGGTAATTCTTCCAATACTTCAAACTTTTTAATTATTATTATTAAATTTGTTATGGTGACCTGTGATCAGTGATCTTTAACATCACTACTGTAACTGTTTTGGAGAGCCACAAACCATGCCCATGTGAGATGGCAAACTCAATGGATAAATGTTTTGTATTCCGACTGCTCCACCAACCAACCATCTCCTCATCTCTCTCCTTCTCCTTGGGCCTCCCTATTCTCTGAGACACAACAATATTGAAATTAGTCCAATTAATAACACTATAATGGCCTCTAAGAGTTCATGTGAAAGAAAGAGTTGCAGGTCTCTCATTTTAGATCAAAAGGTAGAATGATTACACTTAATGAGGAAGACATATCAAAAGTCAAGACACAATGGAAGCTAGGCCTCTTGCACCAAACAGGCAAGTTTGGTGGGTGCAAAGGCAATGTTACTGAAGGAAATGAAGAGTGCTATGCCAGTGAACACACAAATGATAAGTCTTACTGCTGGCATGGAGGTTTTAGTGGTGTAGATAGATCAAACCACTCAAAACATTTCTTTACACCAAGCCTAATCCAGAGCAAGAACCTAACTGTCTTTAATCCTGTGGAGGCTGAGAGGTGAGGAAGCTATAGAAGAAACATTGGAAGCTATCAGAGATTGGTTCCTGAGGTTTAAGGAAAGAAGCCATTTTCATAACATAAAAATGCAAGGTGGGTCAGCAAATGCTGATGGAGAAGCTGCAGCAAATTATCCAGAAGATAGAGTTAAAACAATTGATGAAGGTGGCACGCTAAACAGCAGATTTTTAATGTAGACCAAACAACCTTCTATTAAAAGAAGATGCCATCTAGGATTTTCATAGCTAGACGGAAATCATTACCTGGCTTCAAAGCTTCAAAGAACAGACTGACTCTCTTATTAGAGACTAATGCAGCTGGTTGACTTTAAGGTGAGGCCAATGCTAAACTTAAAATCCTAAAATCCTAGAATTCTTAAGAATTATGCTAAATCTACTCTGTGCTCTACAACTAGAAAAACAAAGCCTGGTGACAGTACATCTGTTTTCAGCATGGTTGCCTAAATATTTTAAGCCCACTATTGAAAACCCATTGCTCAGAAAAAAAGATTCCTTTCAAAATATTACTGCTCTTTGACAATGTACCTGGTCATCCAAGAGTTCTGATAGAGATATACAAGGAGATGAATGTACTTTTCATGCCTGCTAACACAACACCCATTCTGCAGCTCATGGATCGAGGAGTAATTTCAACTTTCAAGTCTTGTTATTGCAGAAATATATTTCATAAAGCTACAGTTGTCATGGATAGTTTATTCCCTGATGGATCTGGGCAAAATAAATTGAAAACCTTCTGGAAAGGATTTATCATTCTAGATATCATTAAGAACATTTGTGACTCATGGAAGGAGGTCACAAAATCAATGTAACCGGGAGTGCGGAAGAAGTTGACTCCAGCCCTCATGGATGACTCCGAGGGTCTCAAGACTTCAGTGGAGGAAGTAACTACAGATATGGTGGAAAAGGTGAAAAAAAAAAAAAAAAAAAGCTAGAATTAGAAGTGGAGCCTGAAGATGTGACTGAATTGCCACAATCTTATCATAAACTTGAACGGATGAGGAGTTGCTTCTTATGGATGAGCAAAAGATGTGGTTTCCTGAGATAGAATCTACTCCTGGTCAGTATGCTATGAATATTGTTGAAATCACAACAAAGTGTCACTGGGACAACCCCGACAAAAAGGACAGAAAAACTTTAACAATTTTTTTCCCTTCTCTTTTCAAACAATTTTTCCTTATTATTTGTTATCCAGAAGCATAGTTACTCAAGGACACCTGGTGGCTCAAAGCGCTACAAATAGCCACAGGACTTGCTCCCAGGTGCCAGAAATCTAGACCTGCACACAGCCAGTGCAGACAAGAGCAGGCGACCTCCAGTGACCCTTAACTCATTAACATGTCATTGTAATACTAAAAATCACTCCCCCAAGTACAAATCACTGCCATTTTCTGTACATGTGATATATAAAAAAGCATGTACATGAACTAAATCTGCACATCTGAAACTCCACCCTGTACATGCTTTTTACACTACCTCCATCCCCTATCTAACTCTTTAAAATTCCCACATCTCCCTTTGCTTGGGGAGAAGGAGCCTTTAGAGCATAAGCTTCTTCATTTTTTGGCCAAAAAATTAAAGACCTAAATGCCTTACCAGTTAGATGTTTTTTCTTTGCAGCTGATATAAAACAGAGAAAGAACACAGTTTTTTGATAACAAAAGGACTTAGAACATTACGTAAACTTAGTTATATCAGCAGCAGGATTTGAGAGGATTGAGTCCAATTTTAAAAGTTCTGTGGGTAAAATGCTATCAAACAGCACGGCATGCTACAGAGAAATCTCTTATGAGAGGAAGAGTCAGTGAATATGGCAAACTTAATTGCTGTCTTATTTTAAGAAATTGCCACAGCCACTCCAATCTTTAGCAACCACCACCCTGATCACCAATAGCCATCAACATTGAGGCAAGAACCCCTCACTGGCAAAAAGATTACAACTCACTGAGGGCTCAGATGATTATTAGCATTTTTGAGCAACAAAGTATGTCTAACTAAGGTATGTACATTGTTTTTTAGACATAATGCTATTGTACACGTAACAGACTGCAGTATCCTGTAAATATAACTTTTATATGCACTGAAAAACAAAAAAACCCATGTGACTCACTTTATTGTGATATTTGCTTATATCGCGGTAGTCTGAAACCAAACCCTCAATATGTATGCCTTACTGCAACAACTCCGCACACACATTTGAGAAGTAATGTGAAACAAACCAATTGCTTGAAAAGTATAAATAACCATAGCCACTGAATAACCAATAAATAATTCCAATAACTCCATTACTATTAAAGAAATTTAATGTAATTTAAAAGCTTCCAAAAAAAGAAATTTCCAGGTCCAAATTGTTTTATTTGAGAATTCTACCAAATGTTGAAGGAATGATTACCACCAATTATACATACTCTTTTCCAGGAAATAGAAGAGGAGGGAATACTTTTCAATTCATTTTATGAAGGTACTATTACCCTAATACCAAAATCAGACAAAGAGAGCAGGAAAAAAGAAAACTACAGACCATTATCATTCATAAACCTGCATGCAAAAATCCTTAACAAAATATTATCAAATAGATAATAGCAATATATCAGAAAAATTATATACCATGATTAAGTAGGGTTTATTTCAGGGATTCAAAACTGGTTCAACACAGTATTTAAAAATCAATCAATATAATCAATATATCTTACCATATTAACAGGTTAAAAAAGAAGTATCACATGATCATATAAATTGATGCCTTAAAAATATGTGACAAAATTCAACACTCATTCATTATAAAATTCTCAGAAAAATAGAAAGAGGGGGTACTTCCTCAACTTCATAAAGATCATCTTGAAAAACCTATAGCTAACATTACAATTAATGATGAGAGACTGGGTGCCCTCTCCTCTGATACTGAGAACAAAGCAAGGATGTTCACTCTCACCACTCTTACTATTCAACCTAGTATAGGAAGTTCTAACCAGTGCAAAAAAGTGGGGAGAGGCAGGGAAGAAATAAAAGGCAGAAAGAACAAAAAGGAAGAAACACAACTGTCTCCATCTGTAGATGACATAAATTTCTATGTATGAAATCAAAGGAATCTAAAAAAATAATAATTTGTTTAAAAACCACCCAAGAAACAATAAGTGAGTTTAGCAAGGTCACAAGATACAAAATAAACATATAAAAATCAATTATATTTTTACACATTAGTAATAAATACATGGAAACAAAATTAAAATACAACACTACTATTTCTGAAAATAAATGAAATACTTCGGCTTTATTGATCAAAATATGTACAGGAGTTGTACACTGAAAACTACAAAACGCTGAGGAAAGAAATCAAAGAGCACCTAAATTAGCTGTGAAACATACTGTGCTCAGAGATTGGATGATGCAACAGAGTAATGGTATCATTTTCCTCTAAACTGATCTATAGGTTGAATGCAATTTCTATCAACATCTCCAGCAAGATTTTATATGAAGAGGCAAAGGAACTGGAGTAACTAAAACAAATTTGAAACAAAAAAAAGGCGGGGAGAAATTAGTTTGCCTTATTTCAAGACATTACACAGAGTAATCAAGACCATGCAACACTGGCACAGAGGTAGACACCTAGATAAATGGAATAGAGAACCCAGAAACAGACCCAAACAAATATGTTCAGCTTATTTTTGACAAAGTTACGAAAGGAATTCAACAGAGAAAGGCTAGCCTGTTCAACAAATGATGCTGGAGGAATTGGACATCCATTGGCAAAAAACGAACCTCAACCTAAACCTAAGTTGGATGATCACTATATGATGGTTTATAAATCTACTCTCTCTACTTTTGTGTATGCTTGCAAAGTTCCATGACAAAGAGTTTTAAAGAGAGAAAGAATTTGAAAGTAAATATCTTTCCCACTATATGATTTAATGTTATTAGTGCTATGACTCCAGACACTTAAAGCTATGTTATGAAATATTCTACTAGATAAATTATAAGTATCCATGCAGTTATAACACTAATATATTAAATAGATATAATGTATATAAAAATACATATAGGGTTATTCTTTGTTGGAAATATTCTACTATAGTGTATATTTTTCTTCCTAAAATGTTTGAGTTTATGCTCTTATAATAAATGCATTATGGATCCACAGATTAACACTAAAAAATCATAACCTGAATTTTTTATTCTTTACTTTCTGAACAAATATAATTTATTAGTAAAGTTGATATATTTAATGTTTAAGGTGCCAGTGATAAAAATATCTGTGCCCATTTATTCTTATACTCTGAGGTTCTTAAACTCCAATTCCCCAATGGGAATACTTATTTCATTAAAGACTCAACTTGGCAGTAAGGGGAAAAATCATGAAACAAAGCATTCTGGATAATAACTCTACAGTGCTTTTCTAAATATAAAACCATGTAATTAATGTTTTTGTTTAATAATATAGATTCCAGTTTTCTCTAGCATTGTGTCTCCATGATGCAGGGTTTGCTGTTTTTTTTTAAAATAAAGATCTAAAATGTATCTCATTTGGTTTGCTTCGTTCTTGATGGTTGACTTTTTCTGGAAAAAAAAAATTCACTTTTTATTTTATAGTATACTAAAACAAAGACCTTAATTCAATGTACAGGAATTCATTAAAGATGATAGGTTGGCATTACCTTACTGAAATCTGGTATTGTCCTGAAGCTATCTTATTGTACCATTCCAGGCTGTCAGTTTCATTCAAACCTGATAATTATACTTATAAAATAAGACTTCTTTTCTTACCTTAAAGTGACTTCTAACATAGGAGCAAGTTGCCTTTTAAATCTAGAATTGTATACTTCATCTGTTTAAGCCTCAGTTGCCCAGAGAACCACTGGCTAAAAAGCTAGTAATAAAATGTGCATCCTATTGAAATATTTCCGTAGAAAACATTTTTCTAATGCTTTTACTTCTCATATGAATATTTACTTCTCATATGCTCTTTGTTAAATAAATGTTTAACTCATTTGACAGCAGATGTGTTTGAGAATATATCAGTTCTATCAACAATACTTTAGTCTTGGGTTTTATTTTTACCTTTTTATTGAAAACTTAAAAATGAAACCATTTCTTCAACTTATACGTAGCTAAGTCAGTTGCACTTAGTAAAATGGGATGTTGATGAGAGAATGTTAAGGAGGGAATCAGAGTAAGACATGACTTAGTGAAAAGCTGCACAATGACAGTACAATATTGGCATGACTCTTCAGTTAAGCATTTATTATGTGCCAGGAGCTTGTTTCATGCCCTAGGAACACAATAACGAATAACATAGTTATGGTTCTTATAAAGCATATATTACAGTGGGAGAGAGAGTCAATAATCAAGAAAAGGAAAAAAAAATGCAGATAGTAACTAGTGCCATGAATCAAACAGCAGGGAAATGACAGAGAAAGTGACACATGTGGCTACTCTAGATAAGATCATCAAGAAGGATCGCTGTGATAAAGAGGCACCTGCGCTTAAGTCGGGATGAGGAAAGACCCAATCACGTGAAGATCTGCGAGAGGTGGGTGGCAGGCAGGGCTGAGAGTTCAGCACGTGCAAAGGCACTGGGCAGAGAGTTTTGCCCCTTTACAGAAGCAGAAAGAAGCCCAGGGTGGTGAGAGAACACGGACCAAGGTAGAGAGAGGTCTATAACGAGACAGAGGGATGGGTAAGTGGTCGTATCATGTAGGATCTTGCCAGCCAAGATAAAGACTTTGTATTTTGTCCTAAATGTGGTGGAGAACAGAATTTAGAGAGGTAATAACGAAAAGAATGACCAAGTTAGAAGACTATGAGGGAACCTTTGGGAGATGGCGATGGGTTAGACGAGAATGGGAGTAGTGACGATCGAGAGAAGCAGATGGATTTCAAGTATGTCCACAAAGTGAAACTGACAGCATTTACTGATGAGTCGGAAAGGGAAGGGAGAGAACAGAAGAGAAACCAAGGTTGAGTCTTAGGTTTTAAGCTTCTTTAGTTGGGTGTCTCGTGGTGTTGCTTACTGACAGAAGAATACTAAAGGAGCAAGTTTTAAGGTGGAAAGCCAGAATTTCTTCTTGGACATAATTAATTTCTAGATGATTTTAGACATTCAAATGGAGACACCTGGTGGATCATTGCATACTCATGTCTGGAGTTTAAAGGGCTAGTGAGAACTGGAGATCAGAATTTTGGGCACACTAGCATCTAGATAGTGCTTTTCAATGGTAGGACTAAACAAAATCATAACACTGATATTAAATATCATTTTGAGGAGATTGTATAGAATAGAATTTAACTGTAAACTTAAGGCCTTTGCAAAACTGATGTTAAGCTCTTTCAATTTCACAAACTATAGCCAAAATATTATATAAATGTAACTGGAAACTCTGCAGGACTTGAAGACTTGGGGTCTAAAAGTGATTTGATCATACAATCAAAATTGGGTTATTTAAATAATTTTAGTTCAACAATGGGGCTTAGTGGATATTTTCTGAGCTTCTGAATGCACTGTATTTATATAGGAGTCTTTCTCTAACTCAACAGTCTAAATTTTTACAAGAGTCTCACTCATGAATTCAAAGCTCAACCTGATGGTATAAAATATAAAATTACTCTTACTTTCCCCAATGGGTCTGAATAATATCTAAACTATCTCAAATTTGCGGGAGAACAGAAGATATGTTTATTTTATAACCCATAAAGTGCTAAGAGATCCATCCTGAAGTTTTGCCTCTGGCTTAGAAATTTCCAGCTATGCCCACAAGTCATAGACGAAAGGTCATGTGGTATTTGCCCATTTTAAACATGACAGTGTACAATTACCACAATTAAGTTCCAGTATAATTTTTTGGGTAAGCACAAATTCTGTTCTTTACACCTCTACAGAAATGAGATTACGAAGTTCTATTAAGAGAAAGTATCCAATAGATTCTTTATTGGCACACTAGCTTGTCGATATGTTTTTTTTAAAAACTCACCTAAGGGACAATCAAAGGATTAAAGAAATCCCAGATAGGGGCAGAGTCAATCCTTTCAGAATGCTCTCAGGGGCCTAGTTTTCTAAATGAAATCTTGCCAAGTATTTTAAAATATCATTGTTCCCATCTTGGGCTAGCTTTAGGAAAAACTTTTTCCACAGGGAAGCTTTCAGAGGATAAAGGAGGATTAAGACATTCACTTCATGGGGACATCTACAAATTTATCGCTCATTTACACATCTCCTCCAGCTGTCTAGCCACTGGCTGTGTATTTGGACTTTCAAAAATGAGAAAGAATGTGGATAATCCACAAGGACAGAGTCACACAATCAGCTTTTAAATTTTATTCCCTGCTTCAGATAGTTAAGATTCAAACGAGCTAACTCAAAAGGGTTCATTCGTGAGTCTCTTTACAAAATGGTCATGGGATAAGAAAACGACCCGAGGAAGCTTTGAATATCTGAATATTTGGATTCCGTGGGTGGGGAAGAAAATTCTTCTTAGTCTTCACTAGATCAAATCAGTCTCAGAATTCCATACAGCAATAAAGAAACAAGAAAAGAGTCTAAAAGTGCTTTAAAAAGAATAGTGAGATACAGTATTAGCTGACTGATAATTATACCAATACAATCAGATAAAAGATGATGACACCAAAGGCTTTGAGAGCAACATCCTCTTCTCCTTCACCTTCGCACCAGCGGGTAGTGATTTATTAAATGAAAACAACATCAAGAAGGCAGTAGAATGGAAAAAAGAGGCTAGATCTTAGGGAGCTAGACCACCAGGTTCCAAATTTCAAAGGATTGGATTGATGTATTCAGTGGAAAAAGACAAATATCGAAAGGCTTTACAAAAGCAAAACATAAAGAAATTATCCCATAGGTGGGTTATTTGACAATATTTAAGTGTTTTAATTTCTTGACTGACTTTAGTTGTTTTGCATGTACATAAATTCCGTGGGGTGTACTTTTGCTATACTGACTGTTCTTTCCACACTTAACTCCCACCCTAACCTTGCACACCATGGTAGACTGCTAGGGCTGCCATAGCAAAATACCACACACTGAGTGGCTTTAACCACAGACGTTTATTTCCTCATAGTTCTGGAGGCTGGAAGTCCAAGATCAAGGTGTCAGCAGAGTCGATTTCTCCTAAGGCTCTTCTTTTTGTCTTGCAGACGGCCACCCTCTTCACACCCTCTGTGCACACTAGCACCTGGTGTCCGTTTTTCTTCTTATAATCCAGTCATATTGGATTAAGTTCCCACTACAGGCATCATCTTAATCACTTTTTTAAAGACTCACCTCTAAATACAGTTACATTCTGAGGTATCGCAGGTTGGCATGTCAACATGTGAATTTTTTTGGGGGGGGGAGAGACAAAATTCTGCCCATGACACAGACCTTAAGCATGGATGATTTGTTTTCCCTTATCTTGAAAATAACAGCATCTTCACATAAGGAATCCTTCTCAATTCTAAGAAACTCCCTTGCTGAGTCCTTGTTTGAACGTCTATCAACTAGTCTTCATTTTCTCGCCACAATCATCCCATCAAATCCTTGTAATCTGACCTGAAACAACACTGTGCAAACAAACAGCTCTTTCCAAAGCTGGTGTTAAGCTCCTCTGGCTAAATTCAAGACCAGTTTTTCATTCTACCTTCCCTGATTCAGCACTGGACACTCTTACCACCACCTCCTTTTGGGAGTATTAATATATTCCTTTCTTAGTGATCATGACTTTATACTCCACAAAACTTCTTGTTATGCCTTCTCCTATTTTTGCTTCTTTCTCTGGGGCACAGGTTCACTCTTCTGCTCGGCTCTGTTCCCACTTATCTTAAGAAAACTCTGCCTCTTTAACTAATTTAACCATCACCTTCTACACAGGTGGCCCTGAAGTGACATCTGCAGACTTGAATTGCCTTAGAATTTGGGTCTTTTGCATCCAACTAGAGGCTCTTCATCAATTTCTCAGCATATGCAACACCGCATTCCTCTTTCCCTCAAACTAGCACCCTTTCCTGTGCTTTCTTTGCTTTAGCGCGGGATACTCAGGCTCAAAGCCTAGCATTTTCTGTGGTCACCCATTAATGCATTATGCAAGTATTTACTGAGCCCCTGCTGGGAAGCAGACACTGTACTGAGCAAGGCAGATACAGTGAGCGAAACAGGCACAATCCTTAGCTTTGTGATTGCTCTTGGTCCAGGCCAACATTCTCTCTCTGACACTCAACAGCCTGTTGCTAAATTCTATAAATCCTTCCTTCTAAATATCACTCGGACTCATCTTTTCTTTGCAAAAATTCCTTGCTGTCAAAACCAATGTCTTGTTTCTCATTACATCAATTTTATCACATTGAGATTGCTGTAATAACCTCCAAACTGATCCTGTTTCTCTAATCTCCACTCTGATTGACCCTCACCACCCAATCTCTCTCGCATATTACTGTCATGCTAGCCTTTAACTACCACTGTTATCACTGTCACTGTCTGCAGGAAACTGTCAGAGAGTACACTGGCCCTCGGAAAAACAAGATCCAAACTTCAGAGCTGGGGAGGCTGGGAGAAATGTGTAGGTTTGAATACTTACTTTGTTATTTAACTGCTTAGTGTCCCCAGGAAAGGCATTTACCTCCTTTGAGCTTGTTTCCTCAATTGAAATATTAGGATTAAAATTGTCAACTAGCTCATAGGGTTGTCATGAAGGATGCTAGCCCACACCATTACTACTGCACCACCACTACCACCTGCTCTATCAGCTAATGTTTAGGAAGCACCTAATATGCCAGTCACTGTGATTCTTACTCATTTAATCTTTACTCTTCATACTCACTATATGGCCCTGGGGCAAGTTTGTTAACCACTCAATGGCTCGGGTGTTTTTATTTTCAAAATGGGCTGTTAAAAGAAGTGAATGTCATAATACATGCAAATTCCAGTGCCTGCCACAGAGTAAGTCCTTAACAGTGTTACTATGACTCTTACTCGGCAACACTCCTTGTAACTTCTTGATAGAGGTTGTAAAACTAAGGGTCTAAAAGTATATCCATCTCCCATTTCCTAAGCTAGATTGATGAGCTGCCAGCAAGCAGGAAGACACGGTTGTCTTATATTTGCTTTATTTTCCTGACAGGAGCAAACACATGTAGAAAATCCTTACTCGATGAATGACAATGAGTAAATTACCAGGTAACCTTGTTATCTATAAAGGTGCACACCCTTTATGTGAAGCTGTGCTCTGGGAAATTTCTGAGAGTGGCCTTTCTTCTTGGATTTATACCACATTTGGCCTTTTTTCTTTCATAGTATAGTGAACTTATTTACTTCTAGCCTTGTAATAGCAGTGATAAAGATCCTCTAAATTTATCTAAAACCATAAATATTCCCCTTTTCACCCCCAAAGAGAAAATTAGCATTTTAAAAGAATCTATAAGTAAAAGAAAACCCTCAGTTTTATCTTGAGAAAATCTTGGAAAGATTTAGATTCTACTTGAATGCAATATATAATCAGAGATTACATATGGGTTAATGAGTTCCACAATTAAAACTAATTAAGATTCTGTCTCTTTTGCAGAAAATAAAATGGATTCATCATAATCTAGCTTTCCAAATCTTTTATTGATATAATTACTAAATGCAAGTATTTATGAATTGTACAATGTTCAGTATTATTTAAAATAGCAAAGAGCTATTGTGCAACCAAGGAAATCAGAGAATAAAACATCGAAAGCTTTCCACAGATCATTTGCTCATCATGTTTATGTGAGAAATAATCAGAATATGAGGTGTGCCCCTATTAATAGACTCGTCAGACTGAAGTGGTACCAAGGGCCAATACACTGGCATTGTTTTTCAGCTGAATAGAAAAGGTAATAAAAGAATGTTTCTGTCTATTCAATTTTACACACACACACACACACACACACACACACACACACACACACACTCATGCATACACTCTTGAATTCTTTGGGGGAAAATGTATATCCTTTGAATAAACACAGGATCTTACTGTCCTGGATAACAGTTTTTCCTCCAATTAGTGAAAAGAGAACCGGCTATGTTTCTTTCCTTTTTCAGTATATTTTTGATATATCCTGGTGATATTTTTGACAACGAATTGTAAGGCTCGAGTTCTTGCCAGTAATTCTTCAGTTTTATTTTTTCTGTGTTAACTTTTAATTAACTAAATTTAAAATTAAATTTCCCATATGAACCTCTGTGTGGACACCTAAAATGTAAAATGGATAATGGCAAAGCTGCCCAAATCAAAGCTTCCTTTGGGATGCGAGTGCTGAGCTCCACTGACTTCCCACCACCACCACCCCTTCCTGCTTGCTTTTGGGAGGACTCCCTGTGGACGCCTGGGAAATCCATGGAAGCCTGTTTAAATACGTCTGCACTAGGTGGTCCTGCTGATTGTTCCAAGCTCTTAATTCTACTTTTCTCTGACATTCTGGTTGCCGAACACATCCTGCAAAGCTATGGTATCATTTGGTAGAATCTGCAAAGTAAATTATAAGTTATACAGTTAAACTCTCTCCCTTTTGCCAATATCCTGTGCTTCAGCTGGCATTAGCTGCGTTGGAAGGCACAGCCCTCTGCTGGCACATGTGAACTTTGCAGTCAGCTAACCTCCCCTAAGTATTTTCTGTAATTACTGATCTTAAGTAATCATTTTGCCTTCACAGATTGTTTTCAGACTCTTGAAAGTAAACCGTTCATTTATCCCTATTTTTAAAATGTCATTTCATTAAACTTGGCCTTTGTTTTAGTTTATTCAGGTCACTTGAGACCATAATTCAGCTACCTAGTATATTCATTTATCCTCCAACCTAATTTCATTTACAAGATTGATGAGAGTAACTTCTTTAACAAACAACATCCCAGGTCCCATCTCATGCCTACTGAATCATAATCCCCGATTGCACATCTAAAGCACCTCTATTTTTCCTATGGTCCCTAGGTGATTCAGGTCCATCCCTAGATGCAAACCACTCCTAGATGTCTTAAAACAAGTCATTGGTTGCAGTGAAGGGTCAGGACCAAGGACAGAGACCAACTAAACCCTGGTTGATTTTAATTCGTAATTTATGCTGGACAGTTCAACTGATTAAGAATTCACTGACTATCCTCTTCTAACTTACTTTTTACCCATGCTGAAAAGAAGAATTTCTTGAATGACTTTCCCGAACACCTTCCTTATACCCAGATATATCTGTTTAAAATGTTTTTCTGATCTAAGCCTATTTTTTAAAAAAAAAGGAATCATGAAATTGGTACTTCTAGTGTACCTTCTTCCTTCTCTATGTGCTCATAAGCCCTCTATTTGGTTACTTGTCCTAGAATTTGGCACTAGATTGACATTAAGCTTCTGAATCTATAAATTGTACTAGCCACATAACTCCTTACCACCCCCCCCTTAAAGCAGCACCAATATCCAAGCAAATTGAAAAATTTTCCTAACACCTTGCACCAAAGTGCAACTTATCTAGAACAAGACAAATGGACTCATTTGGATTTTTGTTACCTCACTTTTATTGACCTTCTATATCCTTAGCAATGGTGTGTTTTACATTTCTAGACCAATGGTCACTCTCTTTGCCAGAATAAATGGAAAAAAACATGAGCTTAGTTAGTGTGGGAAAGCTTTTCACAGATGGTAACTCCAAAAATATTGTTAGTCAGTGTCGTTTTTTCTCATCCTTCTAAGTCAAAGGACCTGCATCCTTCAGGGGTAGGAGTGAAAATAGAATTAATAAGATAGTGGCGATACATTTTCTTTTCATACCTGTTACTCCTCCTCATTATCATGTACAATTTTTATAATCGATGCAGGCAATGAGTCCATATAGGGAGTTATAAAAAAGAGCCTGGGCAGAAGGAAATAGTATTATGTGAGCCTTATAGCACGTCCCATTACCTGCTAGCAGGGACATTCCATAAAGACAAAGACTGTCTTATCTGGGCTGTATTTTCAGTATCTAGATAGGACCTGGCACTAAGTGGGGTTCAAATAGTATTTAAATAAATAATTAAATATATGATCACACAAATACAGAGCAGCTCATCTCATTTAATCCCTACAATAACCCCATGAATTAGTTATCATTCTTTATCTTACAGAGAGGAAGATGAGGACCAGAGACATTTAGTGACTTAGCTAAGATCACAGAGAGTCAGTGTCAGAGCAACAACTCAAATCCACACATTTCAACAGCCAGATCACAAATATATTTCATCTATCTCTAAACCAAAATATCAAGATAATTCCGTTTGCTTCCCTGTTAAGCCACCAACAAGCTGTAGACCTTGAAAATGTCTAGAAACTCTCAGAGACTCAGTCTTCTTCTCACTTAACATGAAAAAACATATGTTGCTGGTCTTACTTACCTTGAAAGTTTGCTTTAACACTCAACGGTGATAATGTGTAAACTGTACAGCACAGTCAAACATTAGGAATTATTATTATTATTATTATTCTCTCTTGAATCTCTCCTGGAAGAAAATGGTTAAATATCTAAACTTTAAAAGGCTTATATTTCACACTGAAACATAGATGCTGTGCAAAGTAAAAATTTTTAAATACCGTCATCGGATAGAGGGAATGATACTGGCATCCAATAGTTGAGTACATAAGATCATAACTGTGAATGGTACAAAACCCAGAAGTTGTATTTGCTACCATGTAGATTATTTGCATTTGACTATCACGGATTCTTGTGTTCTACTTACTACTGCTCAGTCTCCTAGTCAGGGAATTGTTTGAATAATTCTATTGGTGTTGAAAGTCTCTTTCCTCAGGGATCTTTCAGATAATGGCTTTTGCACTCCACAAAATTTTGTCTTATTATCTGTCTAGTAAGAGGCTGAAGGTATAGAGCAATTTTAGAATCAAGGGACTAAAAGGAACAGATTTTGGAAAACAGGATCATTATATTGGCATCTCTGGTTAGAGGCTGAAATATCTCCGTTCATTATTTGGACCTTGGCATGAAAGTCGCCTCCTCATGAAAGCCTTTCCTGCTACCACCCCATCCCCTAAACAAAGCTATTAGGTTGGTTCAAAAGCAATTGCGGCTTCAGACCCTGAATTTTAAATCATTATAACCAGGCTCAAACACATCTTTATTAATCAAAATAGGAAACATTACAATCAACACATTTTTGCCAATGAGAAATAAGTTTGTTTATTCCTGTAGCATAAAAATCCATGCTTCAGCAAACTCTTGGAAAGCATTTTCTGCATCCTGCTGGTTGTGGAAATGTTTTCCCTGCAAAAAGTTGTCAAAATGCTTGAAGAAGTGGTAGTCAGTTGGCGAGATGTCAGGTGAACATGGCAGATGAGGCAAAACTTCATAGCCCAATTCGCTCAACTTTTGAAGCATTGGTTGTGTGACGTGTGGTTGGACGTTGTCATGGAGAAGAATTGGGCCCTTTCTATTGACCAATGCCGGCTGCACGCGTTACAGTTTTTGGTGCATCTCATCGATTTGCTGGGCATACTTCTCAGATGTAATGGTTTTGCTGGGATTCAGAAAGCTGTAGTGGATCAGACTGGCAGCAGACCACCAAACAGTGACCATGACCTTTTTCTGGTGCAAGTTTGGCTTTGGGAAGTGCTTTAAAGCTTCTTCTTGGTCCAACCACTGAGCTGGTCATCACTGGTTGTTGCATAAATCCACTTTTTGTCACATGTCACAATCCAATCAAGAAATGGTTGGTTGTCACGTACAAGAAGAGAAGACGACACTTCAAAATGATGATTATTTTGATTTTTGTTCAGCTCATGAGGCACCCAGTTATCAAGCTTTTTCACCTTTCCAATTTGCTTCAAATACTGAACCAGCATAGAATGGTTGATGTTGAGTTCTTTGGCAACTTCTTGTATAGTTGTAAGAGGATCAGCTTCAGTGATTGCTCTCAATTGGTCATTGTCAACTTCCAATGGCCAGCCACTGTGCTCCTCATCTTCAAGGCTCTCATCTCCTTGGCAAAACTTCTTGAACCACCACTGCACTATACATTCGTTAGCAGTTCCTGGACCAAATGCTTGTTGATGTTGTGAGTTGTCTCCTCTGCTTCATGACCCATTTTGAACTCAAATAAGAAAATCACTCAAATTTGCTTTTTCTCTAACATCACTTCCATAGTTTAAAATAAATGTAAATAAACAGCAAGTAGTAAGTCATTAGCAAAAAAACATAAAGTGAGAAACGTGCATTAAAATGATGTATAACATAATCACATTTAAAAATGTATGCCAATATCGAATGGCAAATATCAACAATGCTAAAACCTCAATTACTTTTGCACCAACCTAAGAGGTTAGGCCCAATCCTTAGTATCCAGTAATTTCTCCCTGTAGAATTCATCACAGTTGTGATCACACAGTAATTGTTGTGTGATTACTCAGTGTAAGTCCCACCAGACTGTAAGGTCCTCGAAGATGAAGTCTATCTGTTCACTTTTATTTTCCCAGGGCTTAGTGTCAGGCTTGGAAACTTGGTAGGCTCCATGTTTCCTTTTTTTTTTTTTTTTTTTTTTTTTGATAAACCAATACATGAAGCTAGAATAGAGAAACCACTGTACTATATGTCTTGGGAAACCTGCCTTCTAACACCATGGCTGTCACTTATTGGTTGTCCAGCTAATATGAGCAAAAGAAAATTAAAGCTTCCTGTTTGGGTCAGGATAGGTTTGATTATACTGCAATAGCTAATGACCCCTCAATCTGATTGGTTTTAAAACAACAAAGGCTTATTTCTCACTATACGTCCATCACATGCTGGGATTGGGGGTGGTTCTTATTCACACACTCCCTCAGGAACACAGTCTGCACAGCTTCACCATCTGAAGTATCTCTGGTTCTGGTGGCAGGGGGAAGATGACAGAGCTCATGCACCAGCCCTTGGATGATTCTGTCTGAAGGAGCAGCCATTACTTGCACTCACGTTTTATTGGCCATAACTAGTCAATTAGCCACACCTAAATTCAAAGGGATAGGGAAGGGGATTCCTCCTGCACCCAATACTAAAGAATTACATGTGGGCAAACGTTAACCTCTAATCGACCCCCCCAAACAAATGTTAAAAATATTCTAATAATATTAGCTATTTTTTGGAATTGCCTGTAAGGCCACCAATTTCTTATTTTACAAAACAACACAATGTTTATCTATACTCATGTAAGTATGTATATAGGAAGATATAGCTGAAGTTTCAGGTTAATTAGCACCCTATAATAACCATTACTGCAACCATAGCTACCGTCTGTGTGTATTATGTGCCATGATTTACATGCAGTATCTCATATCATGCTCACAGTAGTCCTGTGAGGAGGTAATATGGACCGAACACCCGAACACCTGCTGTTTCAGCTTGATATCCTTTCTACCTTCTTCTGGTAAGACCACTCCAAGTTTCCTTAAGGAAATCACAATTCCGCTGTCACGCACAGCCTTGCAGGTGTGACTTTAACAGGAACTTACCTTCCTCCAACCCAGGGATGGCCATAAAACCCGGCATAGGCCATTGAGACTCTTGGAGATTTTCAAGATTTCAAGTCTCCTGGGGATTTGAAAATCTCCAAGAGGGGGGAATGGAAAAATAGTTGGAGCTATATACCCTAGTAATGATACACTAACCTATTCATTAATTTATTCCAGTATTTATTATTGCCCCTCATATACCAGGAAACCTTCTGATATTTCAGCAATGTTCTAAATATTAACACCTACATCTCCTGCTGTCATGGAGTTTACATTTGAGTGAGTAAATAGACAATAAACACACATAGCATGTATGATCTTGGATAACAATAAGTGCTGTAAAAAATCTAAGGAGACAGAAAATATAGTGGAAGTAGGGGTGTTTTACATAGGGTTGTCAGTCACGCTTCTCGAGAGGGTGACCCTGGGCCCGAAGGATGTGAAAGAGTCAGCCATGTGAGTATTAGATGAATGGTGTTCTAGACCAAGGGGAGATAGCAAGTACCAAGACCCTAACAAGATAGGGATAAGCACAGATAACAAAAAAAAAAAAAACCTCTAAAAAGGCAGCAACTCAGTGTGTGCCACCTGTATGGTGGTATATCCAGTGTCAGCCATCTACACATCTATGCTTGGGTTAAAGAGCTGCGGATGTGGACTTAATTCTGCCTATATCTCTGACTAACTCGTGATCTCGGGCAATGTAACTTCTTTAAACTTCATTTGCTCCCTGCAAAAACTGGATAATGATAGAAACTACTTCATAGATACGGCAGAAATATTGAATAAAGTGTTAATACATGCAGATGTTAATGATCAATAATCTTAGCCATTATGATACAAGATCTGCATGTCCCTATGGCCCTGTGTGCCCCCATCACAGCATTTGTTGCATTGCTAACCCACCCATCACAGCAGGCTGTGAGCTGTGTGGTAGTGGTTACCTCAAATTATTGATCACTGTGTTCTCTGCTTCTGACACAAAGGTTTAACAATACATCAGGTATTCAAGCCATACAAAAAACATTTGTTGAATGGCTAAATAAATCCATATTTATATTTAAAAAAAAAGGGATAAGCTTGGTCTGTTCAAGGAACATAGGAGGTTAATGTGCCAAGCAGCGGGTAGAATGCTACACAGTGAGTTTAGAGAAGTAGCCAGTGTCCAGGTAATGGTGCGTCTTGTAAGTCAAGATCGAGACACTGGATTTTATTTTTAACATGTGATGGAAAGTCATTACAGTGTTCAAGAAGGCTAGACATGTTTTGATTTTGTTTGTAAAACAATTCCTCTGGCTGTCATGTGTAGAATAGCATTGAGACAAGGGCAAGAATTGAAACTGGGAGAAGAGAAAAGAGGTCATGGCAATGGGTAACTTAAGACGGGAGGCTTCTTGGTCTGTGCCCACGTGTGGGAACTGAGCAGAGGTCAGAATCAAGTTTCAGGGTGAAGGGATGGTGGAAAGAATTTGCTGATATACTGGATGAGGGCTGTGAGAAAAAGAGAACAAAGCTGTCTCCAAGATTTTAGGGTAGAATAACTGGGTGAAAGGGTGTATGCTTACAAAAATAGGGATTGCAGGAGTTTGGGGAGATAATTAAGTATTTTATTTTATAAATATTAATTTTGAGATGCTCATTATACATTTAGGTGGAGACATCACATGGCAGCTGGATATATAAATCCGGATTTTCAGAAGAGAAATAGGGACTGGAATGTATATTTGAGAATCCGATCAGACTGGCTATTAATCACCATTTCATAAATCACCAGGGCTGCTTGATTCTGATTGTTTCTGAGTCAGTTTCTTCAGATTTTTTTTTAAGCTACAAGCTACCTCATAACGTTCAAATAAATTCTCTACCTTGTATGCACTTATATTTGCCAAAGTAAGTTTCTGTTGCTTGCAACCAAAATGACTAAAGAACATTATTATTCCCATCCTATAAATATGGAGACTGAGGTTCAGAGAGGTTAAGAAATTTGAGTGAAATCACAAAGATAATAAGGGACTTGAAGTAGGGTCTGTCTGTAAGATACCTCCTGTCTAAAGTCAGAACACCACAGAGCTGCTGCCAGCACTGTCTGCTTAGTAAGAAAGCTTCAAAACCCTAGGACCACAAGGTGCTATTCAAAGTAACCTCACAGTGGTAAGGAAAGGCAGAAGAGAGGCACAGACTTCAAACAGAACAGGGCATCTCTCTGAGAGAGCTACTGGTTGCCAACCTGAAATTTCAAGAAGCATCTCAAAGTAACAGAGGGTTTGCTTTTTCCTTTTTGGTAGCACACTGTGATTTTACACTGAGCCTCTGTTGCAATGTGCAAACAACTTAACTCTTGGTTGAGTTCTCCTAACAGTAGAGTGGTTAGGTTGACAAGGGGGGAAAGCTGTTATTCGTGGCCACATACAGAAATGTAATTCACATCCAAACTCTCAGAGGCTGATAAACTCTCTTGTTTGCAGAATCTGATCAGATTTATCTACATGAAGGAGAACACATGGTCTTGTGGATTCCTTATGTATGATCAGCCTCTCTTAGGTCATTACCTAAAAGGAAGTAGGAACTTCTCTTGTTCACTCACGTGCTCTCCGGAGTCCAGCACTGTGCCTGGTACTCAGTAGAAGTTTAATATATGTAGTTTGAATAAATGCATGGAAATATTTGCATTTCTTAACAAAAAATAAAAGACAAAATTCTTTGCATAAAAAAATTAGCTGAAGAATATTAAACGGTATTATAGGAATTTTACATTAGAGACTCAGGGAAGGAGAGGTAGATTGTAAAGTACTTATGTTCAATAGTTCTAATGGCAGATTGCCTGGATTACCACCCTAGCTCAGCCACACAGCAATTACCCAGTTTAGGAGAGTTTCTTAACAGGGATTCAGTTGCCTTATTTGTAAAATAAATATAATAAGAGAACCTACCTTAGACTTAAGTTTTGAAGATTAAATAAGATAATACATGTAAAAATCTAGAAGGGTACACAGTACACAGTACACTCTTGTTAAATTTTAGTTCTAATTAATTTCACAGTTAACGCAAGTGAAACTGTCCCCATTCCTAGTTTTTGTCCCCATTTACTATTAGGGTAGACAGAATAATGGCTTCCTAAAGATGTTCACATTCTAATCACTGTGAACACATTACCTTACATGGCAAAGTTTACTCTGCAGACGTGATTAAGTAAAGGATCTTGAGGTGGGAAGTGATTCTAGCTTCTCCAGGTGGGCCCAATGTTGCCATTTGTCCTTGTAAGAGGGAAGTAGGAGGCCCGTGATACAGAAGGAATGTGACGACAGAAGCAGAGATTGGAGTGATGCAAGGAAGGGCCCACAAGCCACGAAATGCAGGCAGCCTCTAGAAGCTGAAAAATGCAAAGAAATGAATTGTTCCCTGCAATCTCCAAAAGGATCACAGCCTTGTTGACACCTTGGATAATACATCTGTGTTGTTGTAAGCCTCTGAATTTGTGGTAATTTATTACAGCAGAAATGGGAAATGAATAAATTGTTTAATAACCATTTGTTGATTGTTTCCAAGGTGTAGCAAGATGAGTAACACCCAGAGCCTACTCTCAAGGAGTTTACAGTTGCATACGGTAACCCCATACTCCAGTGGAGGTGTCATAGCGTGGATTTTATGCAAGTGAATCCCTCCTCCACCTTCAATTCTGCTATTTGTAAGAAAAAATTTTGCTGTACCTCAATGAAACTTTATCTTTTACTGTAAGATTGCAATTAAATGATATTCCTTCCTTGGAGAAACGAAGCTGAGTCACAAAGTGAGTGAAGATGTCAGACTGCCAATAAAGTCAGTCCTATCAGAAGCATGGGGAAGTATTCATTAATGTAAGCATAATCCCCTTAGATGTTAATTAAAATGCAGATTCCTAGGCCCCAAGTAGACTGACTGAATCTGAATTTCAAAGGTGGGGCCCAGGAATCTGCATTTTATAAAGCTCTCAGGTGATTTGTATATACTCTTAATAGTTAAGTCATCTCAGTCTGGGATCCTGGGAGTCTCTCCCCCACACACATAACTCCTATGCTCTACAAACGAGAGGCCAGCAGGCAGAAGATAGGACTCACCTGACCAGGTAGGTGGGTTTGAAGGGAGCGTGGGTTTTGGAATGGGAAGGAGTGCAGTGAAGAAAGGCTTTATCTAGCTGTCCTGAAGATCGGGCACGATGGAGAAATGCTACATGGGAATGTGAAGTCCCTAGCCACAAAGAGAAACTAAAGACCCATGGCTGGCTGAGATGGAAGAAAAGTAGCATCATTGAAGGGTAAACACCAGTCCAATGTCTGGACATTGAACACTCTTAAAAAGAGCAAACAAGATAAAGAGAAAGAGGCCAGGCTCCAGGGCAAGAATGGAGATTGGTAAGAGAGGTTGGCAAGAGGACGTCTAAAGAGAGAGGGATCTCTGGGTCTCAGGCAGGGATGGTGTGAGCTCCAGCACAGCTGTAGAGCTCAGCATAGCTCATCTTATAGACACAACCATGGACAGAGCTGGACACAGACTCTGGGACTCTGACAAAGCCAGGAAAGCCCATTCCAACTCCAGAAATATGACAAACTGGGGCATTGATATTTGGCATTTGGGCCAAGTCACAAAGATTTGTATTAATAATAATGACAATCACCATTTGCAGAGTGTTCACCATTTTTTCCCAGGGAATCAATGGCTAAGAGCAGGTAAATATCCCTCCCAAATTCACATAACTGGGAGGAAGAGGCAAGTCTGGAACCTGGATATTTTGGTTCCAGAGCCAGCCTACTTAACCTCTGTATCATAACATTTGACTTTAGATTTGCTCACATCTGCTGATTTTGTTGCTTTCTTTTATTTGCCTTAATCCATTAGGAAAATCCTTCTTTTTCCATTTCAAAAGCTGCTTATGGGTTTGTATCAGGACAAACATATTTCATATTCAATAAACATTAATTGAGTTCCAAATATGTGCCAGGGACATGAGCATGGGGGCTAGAAAGGTGAGTGAGACCATTGGCTCTCCTAGCCTCATGGGAAAGGAGAAATGATGGCCATGATAAATACAATGAGTTCTTGGGGAGCAGAGAGAACCAAGGACGGCACAGACCCAGCCTTGGGGTTCAAGGAAGATACCACTGCTGACTGACCTTGAGCAAATTGTTAACCTGTCTTTTCAGTTTTATTCGATCATCTGTAATAAAGATAATGATGATAGAATGCTAATAGGATCATCATGAGGATTAAATGAGATGACATTTTAAAACACTTAGCATAGTGTCTAACACATCATGAGTGTTTCTATAAATTCCATATTATTGAGGGACTCCTTGAACAAAGGTCCAAAGAACACCACAGAAGTTGTCTGAATAGACCAGGGTGGTTAACACCTTCTTGATGCCTTGTGAACCCAAGTGTTGTTTAGTTAAACTAGCTCTAACCAAGCTTCCTTACCAGGCACCATACTAGCTGCTAGGAATACAAGGAACATGGCCTTCATCGACCAAGTTCATAGAGCTTAGAGACATCTATGAAAGAGAGAGAGTGAAGAAAAAAACATCACAAGTGTGTAAAGTAGCATAGAGGAGAAGGACGAGGCATCTTGGGGCTAACAACATGACAAACAGGGGCAGAGGTCACAGGCAGAGGAGCCACATCCTACCTGCAGTAAAGACCCGGAGGCAGGAGATGTGAGTTTCCAAGATACTCGTAATCATAGAACACCAACATGGCTCACGGCTTTAACAAGTGCTGTTAATTCGAGCGGACGGCAAAAAGAGAATGCGTGCAAGGAGGAACTGACCTTTGAGGAAGTCAAGGCAGCCTTCCCTGGGGAAGTGGTTTTCTAGCTTGGATGTGGCAGGTGAGTCAAAGTTAACCAGGTGGAGAGCTGGGGGGAAAGAGAGAGAGAGAGACCCCGGGCTGGAGAAGGGCATTGCAAAGGCCCTGTGGCAGGGTAGGGGGCTGAGCAATGGCAGGGGAGGCTGTAGCACTGGGAGGTGGGGGAGAAGGGAGAGAATGGTGGATGAAAAGAAAATCAGGGCTTGGGACTTCAGGGGCTTGTAGGGTAGGTCTAGAACCTTTAAGATTTCCAAAAGTTGTGGCAAGTTATTCAGGATTTCATGCAGGTGAGTAGTATGTTCAAACTGTAGTTTTAAAGGATTACCCTGACTGATGGGTCAGATGGGAAGTGGGACCAGTGAGGATGTGAAACAACCAGTGGAAAAGCCATTGCCAGTGGCAGTTATCCTAGCTCTGAAAATCTGAATTGCAGAGGAGGTGGGGGTCTGGGGCCTCCAGGAGAGACTGGACTTCCTGCGGCAGGCTTTGATGTCGGACGAACATTGGCCAAAATCCTAGAACCGATTCCTGCGACTTTGGGTAAGCCTCTCTTCATTTGTGAGTTTCTACTTTCTTGCCAGCAAAAGGCTAAGTTATACCTATGCTCTGGCTTCACTTTGAGGGTTAAATTAGATGATGGATATGAAAGTCCTCAAGAAATATTGATGTGGTGATTATAAAGATGCCTGTCAACAGCTTATGAAGCAGGCTCCATTTTGTCTCAAGATGCTCGTGATCATTCCTGCAATATTTTCTAGATGGAGAAGACAGTTCAAAAAGAATAATGATAAAAGCAAGTACTGATATAGCATTTACTATGTCTCAGGCATCTTTCTGAGCACATAATATATGTTAATATATTTAATTCTCACAATAACCCTCTGTGTTATGGGTGTCAGTTCTTCACTCCTCTCTTTATCCACTCCCGTTGCCATGTGACTTTTTTTTGAGACAGAGTCTCACTCTGTTGCCCTGGCTACAGTGAGTGCCGTGGCATTAGCCTAGCTCACAGCAACCTCAAACTCCTGGGCTCAAGCAATCCTACTGCCTCAGCCTCCCGAGTAGCTGGGACTACAGGCGCGAGCCACCATGCCCGGCTAATTTTTCTATATATTTTTAGTTGTCCAGCTAATTTCTTTCTATTTTCTTAGTAGAGATGGGGTCTTGCTCTTGCTCAGGCTGGTCTCGAACTCCTGAGCTCAA
This sequence comes from Indri indri, assembly GCA_004363605.1. Taxonomy (NCBI): domain Eukaryota; kingdom Metazoa; phylum Chordata; class Mammalia; order Primates; family Indriidae; genus Indri; species Indri indri. Next base: position 298,968 of record RJWJ010000102.1, read on the forward strand.
ACTATCCGCCCGCCTCGGCCTCCCAGAGTGCTAGGATTACAGGTGTGATCCACCGCGCCCGGCCTGCCACGTGACTTTGTAGTGCCTCCTACTGAAGGGGCGTTTGACTTTGAGTTTGACCATGTGACTTGCTTCGGTCCATAGGACAAGGCAGAAATAATGGTGTGCAAGTTTTGAGCCTACATCTTAATAGGCCTCATTGCCTCCACTTGCCCTTGCCATCACCATGAGAAGAGCATCTTTGCTAGTCTGCTGGTCCAAAAATGACAAGGGACGTGCAAAGCAAACTGTGCCCTGCAGTGTGGAGCAGAGCCAACCCAACCAAGCTCACCTTAGGCCACTGAAATCCAACTGATCCTTATTCATGCAAGCAATAGTGAATGATTATCGTTTCAATTCTCTGAGCATTTTGGTGACCATCACTAACTGATGCACTCTATAAGATGGTTATCATTATTAATGCTCATTTAATGGGTGAGGAAACTGAACCATAGAGAGGTTCAGCAACTTGCCTAAGTTCTCTTGCAGCTAATATGTGTCAGAGCTGGGATCTGAATCCAGGGAGCCTGACTTTGGAATTTGTGTTCTTACCTGTCATACATACAGCCTCACAAGCAAAGCAAATGCTTCACATGTAAAGCGTCACTTGGTCTAAAAGTAACACAAGCCCAGGAAGAGAAAATAAATGAAAAACAAGGATCTGGCAGCACAATATTTGTGTTCATTGAAATTTACACAAAATTTAGATATCTTCATGCTAAGAAAATGCCTATGCATGGATTCCTATCATGTCACCCCCCTAGCATTAGGCAGCCTGCTCATTCACCCCCCTAGAGGTGTTAACAGCTCAGAATGATGGGAAATTTAAGTTTTGTAAGTGGAGGAGATAGTTTGCTTAAAGTGGAACTTGGAAGAGGAGGCTCAGAGTCATCAGTGAGTCAGGCAGGAGTGTGACTGCTTAGGACCTGAATCATCCAATTGATCTGTCCACATTGTGATCCAACTACTGGATAATTCCCAAACCTTCACTGCAGGGCTGCGTGGGCAAAGCCTTTTTAATCCATCATGAATGTCAAACGAACCCAGAATGTGCTGCTTAAAATATAGTAGGTGTTAAGTCAAAGCCAGGGGTTCCAATGGCATCCCTAATTCTAGGCGGCCTCACTAGGTCTCCCTTCCTGTGAAGGGAGATGAGCAGGATGATCCATCCCATTCCTGGGAAGACATCTTGATTCCTGTGGGTCGATAGCAAGCTCTTACTCCTCTGAATTCCTGTAACATTCTCTTTATGCTGTTCTTACCAGATTATAAATGTCCTGAAGATAAAGACTATTTTGTGAATCTCTGTTTTACCCATATCATCTTGTACATGGCGGGCACTTAATAAATGTTTGCTCAATAAACAAATAAGTGAATGCAGAGAAAGGAAGCTATGGTTTAAAATAGAAGTGATGAGGCAGACTTCTTTTCATCATCAGCACATCACATGCTCAGTGTGGAGAACACCTTCTGACACTTTGTAGAGGCCAAATAACTATGTTGCTAATGAACGTGTAGTCTGCATGGAGAGACAAAGAACCTGGGATGGAGTTCATTTCTAGATTGCAGGGTCTTGGGAAGATTCTCCACCATAAATATATACAATTATTATTTGTCAGTTAAAAATAAAATGAAATTGAAAAAGAGAAAAGATCCTCCATTGGTTCAGCAAATCCAGATACCTGGAGCATCTTTGGATCTTGTTGATCAATGTTCCCTTTGTTCCATTAGCTGCCCAGTTGCCTTTCAACAAAGTCCTGTTCCCTTCAGTTAGCTGGAGCTGAATTCTGTTGCTTGCAACCAGGGAACCCAAACAGGGGAATCAGTATTTTCTCAAAATGTAGCTCATGGACTACTTGCATCAGAACCACTGAGCTTGAGGATGCCAATCCGCAGGCCTCACCCCGGGCCTCCAAGTCAGACTTTCTGGCAGAATATGTCTATTCGAAATGCTCCTCAGAAGATTCTTCTACGTGCTTTGAGAACAACCGGAGGAGAGGATTTTCAAGGTTCCTTCCAACATTAAAATTCCACAATTTACGAGACAAAAACAGAAGCTCCTTGCCAAAGTCTCGATGATTGACTCCTGCCCACCTCTTTGACATTTCCCATCCCTCTCTCCTTAGCGTGCTCCACACTCCAGCTTCACCGTCATGCCTTCTGTTTCCACCCCAGGACCTTTGCACTTGCTGTCCCACCAGCCTGGAACTCTCCCCAAGGTCCACCTGGCTGGCTTCTTCCTTTCCCTCAGGTCAGCTCCTGGGAGAGCACATGTAGTATTTCCCATCCCACGCTGCCCCGCAGAACCTACACTGCCCATCCTAGTGTCTTAGCAGTCATCACTCTCTGAGTCGGGCATCATTCGCTTTTTTGGCTACTTGTTTATCTCTCCCTCACTTAGAACTTAGTAAGACCTGTGACAGCAGAGACAGGCTCTGTCTTGTCACTGCTCTATCCCCAGGGCCTAGACGTTTACTTGTCACACAGCATATTCTTAGAAAATATAATTGAATAAATGACATTCATGAATATCAGATAATCTCTGAAAGCTAGCCTGCATATGCTATGGCTAAAAACAGTCCGAGATGAATAAAACCAAACATCACATTTACCTTTAGGAATCATCTCAGGTAATATTATTCCTCAGTGCCATTGCTCACTGCTCCCAAATGTGATCTCTATTGCCTGAAGGAGTAAAAAGAGCTACTATTTCCACTTTAAATGTCCTCATCTGAGGAAAACCTGGCCTAAATTTGTTGAAAGCAACAAGAACTAAGAGTTCCTGCTTCTTGGAAACGTTTGGGGAAGCGAGCTAAGCTGATTTCCCCCTGCAGGGCCCTCACGTTTGATTTGAAAAGCACACGTGCCCTCTACTGGAAGTATGCGGTATTGCAACTTGAACTCAAACTGTCAAACGCATTAGGCACGGGGTGTCAAGCGTCCTGTTACCCCTGAAACTAGATGAAGTAAGCAGATGAAAACAGCAAGACCCACAACAAATGCATGAGCAGTACTCATGGTGATTATCTGCTCTGAGGGTTATATCGACCGAGTTCAACTGCGCGGATCGCTCAGAATTCTGCTGGCCTTAGAGACACTGAGCGTGTTTCCACCTGTAAGACCAACGAAGGCCTGAGAAAACTGTTCACTTTAGGACACTCTAAGAAACAAATAGGACTAAGCAGAGAAAAAATATGCAAGAAAGAAGCATGGTATTTGATAAGGGACACATAGTAAAGAGAGTGAGCACGTCATCCAAATGGAACCCGACCGGGGGTTCGAACTCCTCTTTGGTAAAACAAGGGAGGGATTTTAGAAGTGACCACCAAGTAGCTGCATCTCGACCAGAGGTCAAGAAGTCACTAACTGGTGGGCTCTGGGGCAGATTTAAGCTACAGGCATGGTTTGGCCCGACAATGCTAGTTAAGCTATTAATCAGGAGGGACAAGGGCTCTCCCGTTTGCTAGGGTACGTCTTTGTCTGTCACGCACGTGCATGCACGCTTCTGGTTGTGGCGTCAATACCAAGTGCAAAAGTCATTTCCATTTAGCACACTGATGGTTTTCTAATAGCCAGCCTGCTTCATGCATTGATTTTACTTGCCTGGCCCTTGCAGGCATTTGACTTTATACTCTTGTCTAGTCTTTTTGGATGTTCTGCGTTATGGTGCAACGTTTATCTCAAAGCATGCGCGCGCGCGCACACACACACACACACACACACACACACACACACACATACACACACAGCTTTAGCACTATGGCTTTTCTCTCTCCGTTTGTCATCATATACTCTGAAGTCCCCCCTTGCCAAAAAACATGGGCAAGACCAGGCTCCCTTATTCCTTGATTCCGATCCGCAGCACAGAGCTTGTAGTGAGTCCACCAAGTGTAAGATGCTGGGGTATAGCAGCCGCCTTCGTCTCTCCGAGTTACCTTTTTCTACATATGCTGTGTAAGGAAAAGTCTTCCCCTTCACGCAGAAGTTAATAACCATGTGTGCGTGTGTAGAGAGGATTAAACTGCATATTTTACCTTCTCCTTAAAATTCAGAAATACTAAGTATAATTATAAATGTGGAAGATGTCTTTCTTTCACCAAGATTCCTATCCTAAAATGCAGTAGATGGGACACTAAGTGAAATCATGATACATTAGCTCTTCTTATCAGTTTCAGTATAAAGCGATTACAAAAGAGACCTGCATTTTAGAAATATAGTGCCAGGGTATTAAGAAGAGTTGATTTTTAAGCTTTGATTAGCATAAATGTATTTGGACAAACTCAATGGATTATCCAAAAATTTTTTTTGCTTTTTGCCTTCATGATAAAGACAAAAAGAAAAGAAAGCAAAATGCAACCAAAAGGCAAAAATCAAAATTAAGTCAAAATGGCGCTGTCAATCATAATAGCTATAGCTGAATCTTCTACGCTTTTGCCACCTACTGGGCAAAGGCAGTTGATGCTCAGAATGAAGCAGAAGGTCCTTTGGTTCTCAAGCTAACAGAAGAGATCAAAGGTCGGAGTAGACTCAGCAACAGTGTACTTATAAAAGCAAAAGGGTAGGTGTGGAATTCAGGCAGAGAATAAACAGGCCTTCATAGACCATCTCTAATGGTCCAGAGAGTAGCCTGCCTCCTACCTAAATTCACACAGGAAATGTTAGAATTTATCCACAACAACCAGATGAAAATGTTTTTCCACTGCAATGTTTGCATTCATTATTGCCAAATCATGCCTGAGCCTGAATAAGAAAAAAGTAATCATTAGTTAAGAAGATAGTTCTTTAAGAAAATGTATTACTTATGGTCATTTAGAAACTTTATAAATAATTAATATAAGCTAGATGAATTTCAGCACTTACTGTGTCCCCAACACTGCATTAATTATATTATCTCAGCCAATTTTTCTCAATAATTCTATGAGGTAACCAGTAATTTATTCTTATTCTATACATAAGGAAACTGAGGTCTACATCAATTCAGCATAGTGTATAGCTACGCAAAAGAATGTTTCTCTCCACAGAATTATTCTTGAAATAAAAGGGAATAGCTTTGTATTCATAGCATTACAAAGTCTATTAAATTATAGGGTACTCCGTCACCAAGGTGCCATTTGGGGAAGATATAACATTTTTGAAGTGACCTCAATTGATCCTACTTTAAATGTTTATTAAGGTAAGCTGACAGAATTAGTAAAAAGAGAAGCAAAAAAATTTAGTACATATTTCATCCTACTTTTTATTAATATGACCTTTCAATTTCAAGGAAAAAATAAAATCGTAAATAGTCTTTTAAAATCATTTTAAGAAAGTATAACAATAAGTAGTTATACAGTGGTAACATATATCCACAAAAATAATGAAAAAATTGTCATATGAATATCTATTTGTCACTTGGGTAAAAATTCCAGTAATAGGATCATAGAAAGATTTAAAAATTTTGTATTTAAAAAATAAAGAGCTCTTAAAACTGTGTCCCATGACTCAAAACTGGCTCCAGTGATGAAAATAAAATTGATGTATGAAGAATTTGAGTAAAATAGTTTCAGGAAATGCTACAGTAGACAAAGGCAACATTTCAAGATTAATATATTATTTTAGGATATGCATCTTTAAATACATATGAATTTGTCCATCCAGATCCACTTCCCACCTTTCTCTCCTCTCCCCTCTCTGTAGGAGACAGCCTGGCTCTGGCTTGGGTTGGATTCAGCCAATGGGAGCCCACTGGGAGAGCAAGGGACGGGTAGAGGGGGAAATCGAGGTCAGGGTATTGCTTCCCCAGGCTCTTTCCACGCAGGGTCACCTCAGCCAGGCTATGCCTCACACTGGAGGTCACCACTCTTCTTACGACAGTTTTCTTCCTTTCTTCCAGGTTCCTGCAAGAGCTGCTTCTCTGCCTCCCAGTGGGCCCCAGGGGTGGGAACAGCCCTGAAGCTGCTAACCCCAGGGTATGGCACTACCCCATCTGGTTCCCCTGCACCTAAACTAGTCTTTTATTAATTAGTGCTCCCTTTGTAAAGAAACCATCATGTTTGAACGTGCATCTGTTTCTCATTGGGATCCAGATGTATTAAATAAAGAATTAAGTATTACAAGTGAACGTTTAATAATTTCCTCTGTATTTCTAAGTGTTTATACATTTAAGTAGACCAAAACTTTTTTTTTTTTTTTGACTTTTATATTAGGGGGAAAAAGCAGCACCACTGAAACTTGTGTCCAGAGCTTTCTGACTTGTGAACTGAAGTGCCTGCCTCCTTCCAGTCATAAAATAGGTAGCAGAGAGGAAGTGCTGCGGAAAATTGGGTCAAATGGAAAACAGTGTATTCCGTTTCTAAAGGGCTATTGATACTTTGAGTCTTCTTTTTACAATGCCGGGCTTATTTTTATAAGCACATTCTGTTGAACACAAGCAGTTTGGTTATTACCTTTTATCAAAATGTCAGGAGGGCAGATTTTAAACTGAGCTAGACAATATGAAAGAACATTCTTCCCATCCACAGAGTCTTTGAAACTGATTGCAAATGAATCGCCTGTGAACAGCATATGAGCAAGGCTGAGAGCTTTCCTAATGATGTACATCTGTGAGGCTTCACTTGGGTGTTTGGCTGCATTTACATCACTATAAACTCTGCAATTACAGCTCAAGCCGTTTTCCGGCATAGACACAGAGAATACGAATTGCAACAGCAGGTTTCCTGCCTTGGATTTCTGCCAGGAGCCTGAGTCACCGTCCCAGACATCTGTAGCACATTAAACTGTACCCTTGTTATCTCCCGACACTCTCAACAATGGCCCGAACCTCTGACAAAACAAACGGCTGAAGCCTTCTCAAGAAACCCTCTAAAGTTAGGCAGGGACTCATAAGCCTGCACAAAACGTCTTCTAGAGTAATTGATACTGTAGAAGAAAGGCCAAAATATAGCTGAGATGGTTTTTGAGAGTCTGAACTTTATTTAAACTTCATGGACTTAGATGGCCTGAAACAGAAGTAACTGTGCTGCAAGCTCAACAGAAAAGCAAAGTTGTTTTCAGTCACTAACGGGAGGAGCTCGGTCCAATAGGGCAAATAGGGATAGAGGTAGCACCTTTAAACCATGTCTGACTCTGGCCCCTTCTCTCCATCAGTGCCGTGCCCCTGGGATCCGCACCACCATCCTCTCACTGAGAACACCGCAAAAGCTTGGTGACTTGTCTTCCTGATTCTCAGCTCTCCTGTAGTCCATTCTCTATACAACAGCCACAGGGATCTTTTATAACTATAAATCCAAGCATGATTTTCCTCCTTAAAACCATCCAAGGCTGTCCCACTGCACCTACAATAACATCTGTGAACTAAAATAAAATCTTAAGCCCCCTAGCTGATGGAATAGAACCCCTCTTGCCCAAGGGGACCCCAGAAAAATCCCAAAGCTGAGTAGCTGGCCATGAAAAGGGAGGTCAGACAGGCCTTGTCACGCCCCCTCCCTTCTTGGAGATAGCCTTGGTAACTCATTAACAGGCCTAAAGCTGTACAAGGCAAGGCTTAAACCACACCTGCAGATCTTCAATTTACTCGATAGGTCACTGAAGTTTTGGTAAATGTCTGGTGGCCTGTCTCTGATTAACAGACATCCTTATTTTAAGTTAAAACATTCCAAACCTTTAGACAAAGCATCATTTCTTTAAGCAACAGCAAATCAAAGAATCTTTCAACCCACCTATAATCTGTAAGCCCCCACCCTTCAAAATGGCCTGCTTTTTCGGGCCTGTACGTATTGACCCAGGGTCTTCTGTGTAATTCCTGTCTCCATCAATGTATAAAACCACACTGTAACCTGGCTACCGCAGGCACGTTTTCTCAGGACCTCTTCTGGCCATGTACTCTGGGCTGGTCACACACATTCAGTTCAGAATAAACTTCTTTAAATTACTTTACAGAGTTTGGGGTTTTTTCCCCCGTTAACACATCCAACCATTTTCCCAAAGGCATTACATTTTGTGACTTCTGCCATTTTTTCTGGATTCAGCCCCAACCAGTTTCCTTGCTGCTACTTTTATTTCAGCCATTTTTTTCTTCCTCAAACATGCTGAGCTTGGGCCTTTGCACTAACTTCTCTCTCTTCCTGGAATGTTCTTTCCCTAATGTCTTCCATGGCTGGCTCCTTCAGTTCTTAGCTCACGTATCACCTCTTCAGAGAAGGCTTTCCTGATCATCCATCCCTGTTTTTATTTTATTCATAGCATTTATCATTACTTAAAAGCACGTGCAAAAGAATAAGGGAATACTAGAAATAATTTTATACTCATAAATTCTACAACTTAGAAGAAATGGACCAATTTGTTTAAAACAACAAACTATCCAAGATCAATCAACATGAAATAGACAATCTGGATAGCCCTATAACCATTAAAGAAATTGAATTTGTAATTAAAGAGCTCCCAATAAAGAAATCTCCAGTCACAGATGGTTTCATTGGAAATCCTACCAAACATTTAAAAAATAATTAACATCAATTTTATATAATCTCTTCCAGAAAATAAAAGAGGAACACTTTTCAACTCATTTTATGAGGCCAGCATTACCCTGATCCAAAAGCCAGACAAAGACACCACAAGAACAAAAACTGCAGACCAATATCTCTCATGAACCAAAACGTAAAATTTCCAACAAAACATTGGCAAACTGAATCCAGCAATGCAGAACGAGAATTATACACTATGACCAAGTGGGATTTAGTCTAGGTATGCAAATCTGTTATAACATTCAAAATTCAATCAATGTAACCCACCACATCAACAGACTAAAGAAATAAACCATATGACCGTATCGGTTGGTGCAGAAAAAGATATTTGACAAAATCCAGTAGCCCTTCATGATGAAAACTCTAGGCAAACTAGGATTAAAGTAGGACTTCTTCAACTTGATAAAGAGCATGTGCAGTGATAAAAACAGTGGAGTATCAGAGAAAGACTAGGAAGAACAGTCAAGGGAACAGATTAGAGAGCTAAGAAATAAATCCACATCAACATAGTCAACCGATCTTTGACAAGGAAGCAAAGACAATTCAATGGGAAGAGTTTAGTGTTTTCAACAAATGAACAACTGAACTTTCATATGCAATTGAAAACAAATCTAGACACAAACTGTACAACTTTCAGAAAATTAACTTAAAATGTATGATAGACCAACATGCAAAACTATAATACATCTAGAAGAAAATCTAGGTGACCTTGGGTCTGGTGATGACTTTTTAGAGGCAACATCAAAAACGCCACCCATGAAAGGAAAAAAATTGATAAGTTGGACTTCATTAAAATTAAAAACCTGTGCTCTTAGATACTGCTAAGAGAATGAAAGACAAGCCACTCAGTGAGAGAAAATATCTGCAAAATACATATCTGAAAAAGATTTGTATTCAAGATAACTCTTAAAACTCCATAATAAAAATAAATACATAAAAATGGGAAAAGAAATAAACAGACATCTCATCAAAGAAGATGTACAGATGGCAAATAAGCATATGAAAAGATTATCGACATCAAACGTCATTAGGGAACTATAAATTAAAACAACAATGAGATTCCACCACATACCTATTAGAGTGGTTAAAATGCAAAACACTGACAACACCAAATGCTGATGAAGCTGTGGACAACAGGAAGTCCCACTTATTGATAGCGAGGTTACAAAATGGTACAGTCACTCTGGAACACAGTTTGGTAGTGTTTTACAAAGCCAAGCCTACTCTATCAGAGGATCCAGCAATAACGCCCCTAGGTATTTACCCAGATGAGTTGAAAACTTATGTCCACACAAAAAAAAACTGACCACCAATGTTTATAGCAGCTTTATTTACAATTGTCCAAAACTGGAAGAAACCAAGTTGTCCTTCAATAGTTAAGTGGATAAACAAATTGTGGTACATCCATACAATGGAATATTTTATAGCAATAAAAAATAAATGAGCTGGCTGTCAAGCCACAGAAGACATGAAGGAAACTTAAATGCATATTTATAATTGAAAGAAGCAGTCTAAAAAGGCTGCATAGCGTATGATTCCAAGTATATGACATTCTAGAAAAGGCAAAACTATAGAAATAATAAAAAGATCAGTGGTTGCCAGGGGTTAGTGGCGGAAGGAGGAGGGGAGAGATGAATGGGCAGACCACAGAGAATTTTTAAGGTAGTTAATATATTCTGTGTGACACTGTAAAAGTGAATACATGACATTATGAATCTGATAAAACCTACAGAACAGTGCAACACAAAGAGCAAACCCTAACATAAACGATGGACTTTAGTCAATAATGTATCAACATTGGTTCATCAGTCATGCTAAATGTGCCACACTGATGCAGGATGGTAATAATAGGGGAAACTGTACAGACAAGAGAGGGTATGTGGGAATTCAATGTACTATCTGGTCAATTTTTCTGTAAACCTAAAATTTCTTTAAATAATAAAGTCTATTGATTTTTAAAAAATGGTAGAATCTAGGTAGTAGGTGTATGATCGTTCACTGAAATTTTTTCAACCTTGCTGTATGTTTGAAACACTTTATAATGAAATGCTGGGGGTAAAGAAAACTTACGGTCACGCACAACCTGTATATGTATATTCGTAGCAGCTTCGATCATACTAGCCGCAAACCGAAGACTGCCCAGACATTCTTCAATAGGTGAATGGTTAAAAAAACAGTACTCCATTCATGCATGGAATACTATTCAGTGATAAAAAGTAATGAAGTATTGATACATGGGACTTGATACTTGGATGAATTTGAAGGAATTATGCTGAATGAAAACAGCCAGCCCCCAAAGGTTTCATACTGTATAATTCTATTTATATAACATTCTTAAAATGACCAAAGTATAGAAAAGGAGGACAGATTGCTGGTTTCCAGGGGTTAAGGATGAGGTGGGGTAGGGAGGTGAGTGTGGTTATAAAAAGAAAACACAAGGAATTGTTGTAGTGATGGAACCGTCCTCTATCTTGATTGTCATGGTGGATACATGGACCTACATATTATAAAATTGTGAAGAATTAAATGTGTGCATGTACACACACACACACACACAAATAAGTACAAGTAAAATTGGGGAAATGTGAAAAACATAGGTGGATTGTATCAATGTCACTATCCTGGTTATGATATTGTACTATAATTTTCCAAGATCTTACCATGGAGGAAACCAAATAAAAGGTACATGAAATCTTTCACTATTTTTTCCTACAACTGCTTATGAATCTACAATTATCTCAATAAAAATTCAATTAAAAATGCAAATGTAGCACAAAATTTGGTAACTTTCTTACTGTCTATCTCTTCCCAGCAGAATGCAAGTACCATGGGGACAGGAATATTGTCTGTCTTGTTTACTGTTGTATCCTCATCATAGTGCCCAGGACAGAGTGGGTGCTCAGTAAAAATGTGCTTAATAAATGACAACTACAACATATCAGCATAAAGTAACTGTTAATAACAGAGACATTATTTCATTCATTCATTAAGCAGTTTAGTGAGCACTGCCTGAGCATCAGTGTATCAGGTAATCGAAATAAATCCAAGAAAAGTTGTCATCTTCAAAGAATTTCCAAGCAAAAGCATCAGGCAAAGATTTTTGAAGAGGAAACGTCTGCCTTACCTTAAAGCTTCAGTGTGTCTGTTGTGGGTGAGAGGGGAGGGTAGCCCAATATTCACTGACATGTTCCCCCCACTTTGGCCAGTGAAGGACTGCAACATTGAGTAAGAGTTGAAGGAGGCAAGATAAACCAGAAACGAGTCAGCATGTGGTGGGATTGCTGGATTCCAAACATGTTCCTGCTTCTGAGAAACCTGTCTGAGCAGAGTACAGACTTGCTCACTGGGGACAGTGTGGCAGAGGTCTCTGGGGTGTCACCTGTGTATGTTCGAGTCCTGGCTCGCTAGCTATGTGCACTTGGACAAGCTACTCACATATCTTGAGCTGCAGCTTTTCCTGGCTACAAAATGAACTTAATAACACTACCTACATGTGTATATAACTATTATAGTATTAGGTCATTAAATATGAAATGTCTGATTTCAGATCAAACATGTAGTTTATTACATACAAGGGAATCTGGCCTGCAGTTCTCTATTGGCTCTTATACTTCGGGTTGCTGACAGGGAACATCTTGGATCTAAAGCCTCTGAAAAGTATTCAGAAGGCATTTGAATCCAAAGGCAGCCAAATTTCCTACTTGGAGACTTAACTCTATTGCCATCAGCTTGATTCTTCATTTGAAGGTATCCAAAAAGGAAGGGAAATGGTCTAGAAAGCCAGACAATCCTCCCCAGGTACTTCCATTGCTGGTGTTTTGAGGGAACAGGAACTTATAACCCACCTCATGAGCACTCTCGTGGAGTAGTGATCGGAGGAGAAGCAGAACGGCTTTGACTGTGGTCAAATGTCAGAAGAAGGTCTTCAAAGAGTTTATTGGAGGCTAGATTTTTTTTTAAACAAATAAACTTTATTTCTTAGAGCAGTTTTAGGTTTACAGAAAAATTGAATAGAAAGTACAGAGAGTTTCCATGTACTCCTCCCAGCCCAAATACACAATCCTCTTTATTATTGACATCATGCATTGGTGTGGTATATTTGCTATAAGGGATGAATCAATATTGGTACACTATTATTGACTGAGTCTTTAGTTTACATTAGAATTCTCTTTTTGTGTTGTACAGTTCCTTTGTCAAATATGTAATGTCATGTATTCACCATTACAGTATCATACAGGGTAGTTTAGCCAACCTAAAATTCCCCTACCTATTCACCTCTCCCTCCCTCTCGACTAACTTCCGGCAACCACTGATCTTTTTACTGTTTCTATATTAATAACTTTGCCTTTTCCAGAATGTTGTATATTTGCAATCATACACTATGCAGCCCTTTCAGATTGGTTTCTTTTATATAGCAATATGTATTTAAAGTTCCTCCATGTCTTCTGGGACTTGATAGCTCATTTATTTATTTCTTTATTTATTTGAGACAGAGCTAGGCTAGAGTGCCATGGCATCAGCCTAGCTCCCAGCAACCTCAAACTCCTGGGCTCAAGCAATCCTCCTGCCTCAGCCTCCCGAGTAGCTGGGACTACAGGCATGCACTACCATGCCTGGCTAATTTTTTTATATATATATTTTTTAGGTGTCCAGATTATTTCTTTCTATTTTTAGTAGAGACAGGGTCTCGCTCTTTCTCAGGCTGGTCTCGAACTCCTGAGCTCAAACAATCTGCCCACCTCAGCCTCTCAGAGTGCTAGGATTACAGGCGTGAGCCACCGCGCCCGGCCAGCTCATTGATTTTTTATTGCTATAAAACATTCATGGTATAGATGTACCACAGTTTGTTTATCTGCTCAACTGTTGAAGGACATCTTGATTGCTTCCAGTTTGGGGCAATGATGAATAAAGCTGCTATAAACATTGGTGGGCAATTTTTTTGTGTGTAGACACGGGTTTTCAACTCATTTGGGTAAACAGCTAGGGGCATAATTGCTGGATGCTGTGGTAGACTGGGCTTGGCTTTGTAAGAAACTACCAAATTGTATTTCAGAGTGACTGTACCATTTCGCGTTCCCGCCGCCACGAGTGAGAGTTTCTGCTGCTCCACGTCCTCACCAGCATTTGGCAATGTCAGTGTTTTGCATTTTAGCCATTCTAATAGGTACGTAGTTCTTATCGTTGTTTTAATTTGTAATTCTCTATTGCCATGGAGCATTTTTTCATATGCTCGTTTGCCATCTGTATATCTTCCTTGGCTCTAAGTGTCTACAGTTGTTTATTTTTGAGTTTTAACCATCCACTATGTATCTTGGATATAAGCGCTTTATCACATATGTTTTGCAAACACTTTCTCCCAGTCTGTGGCTAGTCTTTCATTGCCTGAACAGTGTCTTTCACAGAACAGATGTTTCCTGTTTTAATGAAGTCCAACTTATCAATTTTTTCTTTTATGGATTATCATTTTGATGTTGTATGTATCTAATAAGCATTACCAAATCCAAGTTTATCTAGATGTTTTCTATGCTGTCATCTAGAAGTTATATAATTTTGTATTTTGCCTTTAGGTCTTGAACCACTTTGAGTTAAATCTTGTAAAAAGAGTAAATCATTGTCTAGATTCATTTTTTTGCATGTGGATGTCCAATTGTTCCAGTGCCATTTATTAAAAAGATTGTCCTTTCTCCATTGGATTGCCTTGAAGCTAGATTTTATACAAAAACTTTTCTAGATTATAAAATAATGTAAGTTTGTAATTACTAAGAAATGATTATTGTTAGCATTTTGGTGAATATTTCACCAGTTTTTATTCTCATGTGTTTTGTGTATTTGGGATTCTTTTATACGTAATCTCTCCTCCTCCCCATATGATTCTGGCACAATTTCTAGTTTCATCCTAAAGCAGAAATTCATAGTTGTGGCCTCTGTAAAATATCATGCATGCTCTTTTGTAATTCTTTTGCTTAACTAATGTAAATATTTTCCGAGTAATTTTCTATATCATCATTTTTTATCGTTGCATGTTATTCCATGATATATTTAATCACATTCTAATGTTCAGACATTTAGGTTGTTTCCAATATTTGTATTTGCTACTACATGAGACATAAAAAAGGAAGCTACTGTGCACTTGACCGGGTCAGAAAAGTGGCCTTTAACGAAGACCAGGAGATGAGCAAACAAAAGGCAGAGTGTGTACAGAGGACAGTGGCCAGTTAGAGCCACGGGGTCGCAGGGATGAGGGAGTTTTATGTGTCAAGTTTAAGGTTACCGGAATCAGAAGAAGCCCTCAGATTAAGAGTTTCCCAAAGGCATGACCATTCCTGGGACACTGGGGAAACCAAATTCAAGGCAAATGAAAACCTTTTGGACTTTCGTACAGTGGGTTCAACTGACCCTGCCTTCTTTCATGCCCCGCAGCACTTTGTGCTCTGTCTCCATAGCACCAAACCAACACTTACGTTAACTATCGTCTCTCCCTGCACTGTGTGCCCCAGGATACAGGGCCCAATCCGGGAGGCTGGACAGTGCAGGGTGCGGATTAGCGGCTCATTCCCCATTCTGGAATTAAACGTTCTTCCAATAGCAGATTTTCTTTACAAGCATCTGCTAGTGGAACTAATTTCAGCAGCTACAAAAAAAAAAAAAAAAAAAAAATCAAAGATGATGCTTATCAGCAATAGTGCAGGTCAGGAGTGACTGCAGGGAAATAGCAATCGTCAATCTGCCCAAAATTCAAAAGATACACAATGGGTTTCTAAATGTAGGAGAAGCATTTCCCTCTGAGGCAGCCGGCTTGCATTCTCAGTGCCTGTGACCAGTGAAGTGGTCTCTAATCACCATCATCTGCCTGTACACATGCGTGGACGTGTGCACACATGCTCCATCGAAACGATCGCCTGGAACGTTCAGGATGAACTTCAGCAGAGGGGCTAATAAAAGGTAGCTGCGACAATGGCTATTATAATGTGTACCTGATCTCTGTCTAAGTCCCTTGCCTCCCTAGTCAAGCAACAGTCACCTTCCACCTCACTGAACGCTCCCTTATAGCAACCATCACCAAGCCATGCCCTCTCCAGGCGGGCTACTTGTTAAAGCCACCCAAAGTTGACTTTTTGCTTATAAGTCTTGAGGCAAAGCCAATTCTTGATGGAGGTCCTATAAGCATATGGATTTGTCTTTGTTCCCTGTTCCTGCCTGCGCCAGGCTTTTACATGCTGAAAAAAAAAAATGTATTAGCTGTTCTGAATTCCACAGAAAAACCATTTGCAATTATACAGCCCTGCCCTTCTCATTAAAACAGCTGTGAGCCAAAAATGCTTTATGGTACTTGACTGAAATAGCACAGATTATTCTAAAAAATAATAACAATAACCTTGTTTTAACTCTAAGAAGTATTACATGGTCCACCACCAGGTGTCACCAATTTCTCTTCTCCAATAGACTCTCTTCATTCTTAATGGAGTTGGTTTAGAAAATCTCTTAGTAAAACATTCCAGCTTTTAATAAATTCTCCTTTGCACTGAATGAGAATCGACATAGAAACTGCTCCCCATTTTAATATAAATGAATACAAAATGAATGAGACACAAAGGACAAAATTTTGTTGCAGATTTAATTTTATAACTATCTTTGGACCGGCGACTGCTAGGAATGAAAAAGGGAGAACCTGATAGCAAATAAGAAATTCCCCCTTTAAGTCTGAGTCTGAGCCAGCTCTGCTATGCTTCCCTTCCCTTCAAATTGAGGCTCTTCTCTTTGCTTTTCAGATCCAAAGTTGGAGTGAAGGATCACTGGGCAGCTCTCGAACTCCCAACCTCCTAAAGTGCTAAAATTACAGGCATAAGCCACCCTTCCAGGTGGCCTGCCATGGAGAGAGGAATCCAGGTAGTGGGCAGGAGGGCCTGTGGGAGAGTTAGCAGTGGGAACTCACAATTTGTCAAGTTCCCGAAAAGTCTAACTGGAGACAGAGTAACCAATGAAGAGTTCACCAGATTTGAAAATTTCCTTAATCTGAATTCAGCACAAGAAAGCTAAAATAAACTCAAGCACTAAGAAAAAGCCTGTTTTTGAGAAAGTAAGAGTTTCAATATGCTGTTTTTAGGATGTGGCTTATTACTCTAAGGCAGTGGTTCTCGGCCAGTGGTGGTTTTTGTTCCCCATCTGACAATATCTGGAGACGTTTTTGGTGTCACAACTGGTGGTGGGGGTTGGGTGGGGAGGTGCGACAGGCATCTGGGAGCAGAGGCCCTGGATGCTGCTAACGTCCCATCATGCAAGGGCAGCCTCCACAGCCAAGGATTAGGTGGCCCAAAATATCAACATTGATTAACTCTAGTCTTGGATAATATAGAGTAAAAATGATCTTGGAATCACACAGACTGCGTTCAGATCCTTGACACATCCCCTAATAGCTGAGTGAGTTTGGGCAAGTTATTAAACCTCTTGGAGCTTCAATTTGTCATTTACAAAATAGGGGTGATAGAACCTATATCCCAGGGTTGTAGTTAAGACCAAATGACAGAAGAAGTCTGGAACATCATAAGGGCTCAATAAATGTTAGCCTCATTTTCATAATTATTATTAAGGTTAAGACCCACTCACCTGTACTTTCTCTCTTCTCTTCCTCTCTTCCTTCTTTCCTTCCTCCAATAAATATATTGGGTGGGTACTCTGAGCAAAATACTGAACTAAAGACTGGGGATAAAACAGGAGAAAGATGTATTTTAGCCCCACGGAGCTTATATTCTAGGAACTTCATGAGCATAGCACAGGTGAGCTGTAGGAAGCCACCCAGGCATAAGGGCAACCAAACCTGGGGGTGAGGGCTGGAAAAAAGCAGCCAGGGAACACTTCTCTGTGCAAAGGAGGTTGGACCTGAACATAAAGGATAAGTCAGAGAAGCGAGTAAAGAGGGGCGAAGAAGAGAAAGCCAAGCCCAGAGAACCACAAGCCTGAAGTTTCCGAGGCAGAAAGATGCTTGAGACTTCATAAAGTGCAATTAGACCACTCACACTTTCTCCCAGGCTGTAGGTCTTGCTTTGAACCTTTTAATTCTAGCTCTATATGGTAGGCATGTTTTGAAAGGGAACATGCTCTAGAAAAGATGGACTCATGACCCACAAGAGCTGCCCACCAGCTGAAGATATCTTTAGGATGCACAGAGCAACTGTTTTTTATCTCATTATTTAAAAAATGTTTGTCCCATCTAGCCCACCGGAAAGTAAATGCCAGGATAAGCATACTGGCCTATGCCTCTTCCAAACCCCCAGCTCCTGGCACACTGCCCAGCACTTAAAAATTCAGTAGATATTTGTTGATTTGTTGCTAGAAACCTGAGGTCTAGGACCCAATTCTGTTATTTCCTCGCTGTGTAACTTTAGACAAGTCTCTTAACCTCCCTGAGTTTCAATTTCCTCATAAACAGAGTGAGAGAGTGTACTAGCCAGGGCTGCTGAGAGCAGTTCACACCCTATAAAGAATTATTTTTCAAGGACCACAATTAAATGTATTTACGTGGGTTTGTATTCAAGTCCCAGGCCCCTTCTAGACTGCTGGCCTGTTTCAGTGGTCTTGGTGGAATGCAGTTCTCAAAGAGTTGGTATAAACATACGTGAGCACATAAGAAGAGAGGTTTATGGTATATTATCAATCTTCCTGTTATTGTTAGAGGAAGAAGAGGAAAAAGGAGAGAACAAACCAAACACTTCATCTGGATGAACTGGAGCATAGATGAGAGAATTCTTAAAGGATTCTTAAGACTGCCCATGCTCATGAGAATCTAATAAACTCCTGTGATTACACTTTTTTATCTAAAAGTCTTTCGTTTTGGCTGCCTTGGAAGGATCCTGAAATTATAGCCCTGGAAATCTCTTGAGAGATCTTTTAATCTTAGAATGGCAAAAGATTTCATTTACACCTGCGAACTCTGTCCAGTTTTAAGGCTGTCTGCGTTAATGAGTGAGAAGGATCCGGAAGGTTCATCTAGATTTGAGGGACACATGCAATGATATATTCGTAGTATCTGCCGCAGGAACAGCATGGGCATAGTGGTGATCATGGCACGTGCGTTGCTTATTTTCTCACCCTCTTCTAAGCCAGTACCTTCCTGATGATGATGATGAAGGAGCAGAGGGTTCAGTTACTTGTGCAAGTGTTATCTAGAGGACAAGATTAATGGACCTCTATTACTGTTAATTTTTTGTCTGAACAGAAAGTTCTATTTTAGAAAACTTTCCTCCTCATCTGACAGGGCTAGCCAAGTGATTCTATGGAGGAGTGGAGTGCCAAGAGCATGTGTTCCATAGCTAGACTCCCTGGGTTCAAATAACAGCTCATCAATTACAAGTTATATGACCTTGGACAAGTTACTTAGTCTCTCTGTGCCTCAGTTTCCTTATCTGTACAATGGAGGTAGTAGTGATAATAATTTCTCTTTCATTAGGTTCATGAAATCAAAGGAATTAAAACATAAAATGTTAAATGGAGACCAGCATATAAGAACACTTTATAAGTGTTTATCATCTCCTCTTTTTATCCCTAGTTTGGTGAGAGCCTTTATTTAAGGACTGAAATGCACACTGGGAGAGAAGTAGTCTCTCTTTCTGAGGTGTCAAGCATGAAGAATCACTTAAACTTGGACTGGTTGTGATCACTGTGGCGAGACTCTGTCTATAAATACAGGGAAGAATAGCCCAAAATGGGAGACAGACAGATGGATCCCCAATGACATCATTTAAAATCCTGGATCCAACCACACCTTGAGTAGAAATCTGAAGCTAGATTTCAAAGTTCTCTTGGTGGTGGTTTTTTTTCCCCCCAAGCCAATTTTAATAAAGCTTCTGACAGTTAAAATTATAATTTTCACATGTAGAGAGCTGTTCTTCAAGTCAAGTGTTCCAGAAGAATGCACCCAAAGGACCTGGGGGAAACTGACCAGTCCAGTGAACTCAGGTCCAATTGGGCCACAGGACTGCTTTTCCATGGGGTATGTTTGCTGGAGAAAACTCCTGAAATCTGTGAGGCACTCCTGAGCCCAGAAAGGGTCACTGAGCTTCTTGCCAACACCAGGCGCAGCTGAGCCTACCCACATCAGAAAGCACGATGCTCACAGCCCAGCCAGCCCAAGTTGGTGCTAAAATACCTGCAGGGATGCCTGTGCCCTGGGAGCAAGGTGTTGCATGTCCTCCTGTAGGCCATCTGGTTTCAGAACACTGTGAGTGACATTTGCTTCCCTGCTTTAATAAGGGGCAGATAAGAGAGGAGGCTGCTCGGCCAAGCAAGGGCCACCTTTGTGAGTAAAACCCAGAGGTTCCAGGACAGCTAAGTTCTAGTCAAGAAGCAGCCTCGTTTTAATCCTGAAAGTTCTGAGTCAGATGAAGAAATCAGCCTCATCCTTGACCTAGCCTCTATTCTAGATACCCTAGTTTACTTGGGAAAGTGTGGACATTTCTGGCAAAGACAAATATGTTCATAGGGTGGCTATATGATTTATTATCCAGAGACATTTTAATGAATTGAAAGAAACTCTGTTGATTGCTCCAGGGACCAGGTATAAACCAGGACAGTCTTAACATGTACAGCCAATGTTACTAGTCATTAGGAAGCACAGCCCTTTGCTCAAGAAATGTATTGCATTACATTCTGAGATTTGATCTAATTCAGGAAATTATTCAGATTAGGAACGAATTTATTCCATTTTCTTGAATCATAATTACTATGTCATGATGACTTGGGTAAAGATTAGCAGAGCGGGTTAGTTAAAGGACTAGCTTTAGATCCTGACTTCAATCCTTGCTCAACCACTAAACAGCTGTGTCACTTTGGGCAAGTTACCTCTCTGTGTCTCAGTCTTCCTACCTGTAAAATAGGGCTAAGAAGGGTAGCTACCTTGTCGAGGTGTTGTGATAATTAAATTATAATGTAGGGTAAGTGACTGGCTTAGTGGCTGACACACAATAAACTATTATTACCATCTATTATTTTTAATATTTAAGTAACACTGGATTGTCCATCGAGAGCTCTGGAGCCAGTTTGCTGAATACTCAGAGTCTTTCATTTGTTTATTTGAAGAGCAAGTGTATTTTCCCAAGGTCATTGATAATAGTTATTACCTTTGCGCTATCTCAGGACTTGAGGACTGCCCCTCCTTCCAGAGCTCTAATAGCTGAGATAAGCTTCAGGTTGGATTTGACTTGTCAATGGTATTCCAATCATTCAAATCAATACATCGTACAGTTACTATTGCACGGCTCTTTTGAAAACGCTGGAGATGTGGCAGCACTAAATTTGAAAAAACAGGTCCTGGCCTCTTATGGACATTATAATAAATAAAAGGTAGAAGAAAATGAAGCCACCACTACTTCTCAGCCATACAATACTCATGTTTAAACAGAAGCCACTAACAAGTGTGGCAAGTTTATTTAACCGGAGTGGATTTCAGCGCCAGGTCTGGAGAATTCAGAGCTGTGGCATCTGAGGTCTTCAGAGGTCACATCAACTGTCCAGGCTGATGCTTATTTTGCATGGCCACATGCACAAGCACCCACAGCTTTTCTGCTGAGCCCCGAAGCGCTGCGTTCTTCCCAGGGCTGCTGGCTACTATTCTTAGGCACCAGCAATTTTGCTTTTATGCTCATCCCCTTGTGCATTTTAAAAACACATGATTGTGAGTCAAAGCCAGGGAGAACAGGCATGTTAGGGGAACTGGGGCCTGGACCGCTCAACCCAGTGATTAAGCTCCTGGATCACATTGGTACATTATGAATTCCTTCTTTTAAATATAGACCAGTCTCATTTGATATGAAATGGGCTGACTCAGGCTAATAATGATAAACAGTTCACCTAATTGTGGTGGAAAATGTGCAGCCTGAATAAAAGATTCTGGACAGCCCCAGAAAGCGAGATGAGGCGCTGAGCTTTTAGAACCTGGGGATAAAGGGAAAAGTGGGAAGGCACTCTCATTTTTTGAATATTACACTTTTTCAGAGGGTGTGTGGTATTTTTTTTAGTGGCTTACTCTTGACCATCTTGAATGATATAACTGGTCTTACGACAGACTTGAGATTTGTAGAATTGCTTAAAAGTAATGATAAAACCTAGTGATGGGGCCACTAAAATCTATTTTAGATTCAGCATATGGGGTCTTCCTCATTTGAATAACATTTTATAATTTATGCCCAATTAATTTGCTAACAATATTTACTTTGCCCTGCTTTTTCCATCTGTGCCTGTCCTGGTCCTTTTCACACATTGCCTTTTTTAAAGTGAGTTTCTTGATGTATTACATACATGCCGAAAAGTGCAAAAGAGCTCAATAAATTTTCACAGAGCGAACACACCTATCTACTCGAGAAACTGAATATTATTGGAACTCCATGAGCCCCTTCCTACCCTCTTCCCACCTGCTGTCCTGACTTCTAAGATCACAGATTATTTTTTAAAACATTTTTATAGTAAATTGAGTTATGTATTATATTCTCTTTTGCATGCGGTTTCTTTTGTTTAATTTTTTTTTAGTGAAATTTATCCATGTTGTGTGAACTCATAGCTTGTTTACATTCACTGCATAAACATACCCATGATATATTTGTTCATTTTACTACTGATGGGCATGTTTGGTTTTATAAATACTCTATGATGAGCTAACTCATTTTTGTCTTTTGGGAAACACAATGGAATTGCTTGGACATAATATATTCGTAATATATATAAACAGATACACACATATATGTTATATATAATTATGTATTGCGTGTATCACATATACATGCATGTATCACTCCCACCAGCAGTGTTAAAAAGTTCTAGTTGTTCTATATCCTTGCCATCACTTGGTATTGTCTTTTTCATTTTGGTCATTTTGGTGGGAGCACATTTCCTTTTATACTGTGTACATTTACCTCAATTCTATATTATACCTTTTTCATAGCCAGTGACTATTTTTCCCTCCTAATTTGAAATAATTATTGCAACTTTAACATAGCTAGTAATTCATATATATCTAGTCACTGGAAAAAACCCACGAAAATCTAAAAATAAAGCATCAGTGGTCCATTTTCTTTCTATGAGGAATTTAGACTTCTAAATTGAGAAAATATTACAATACTATTGTTTTTGGTAAAATTCAGGAGCAGGCAAATGAATCCGATGGCCATTGAAATTCAAGATATTTCCATAGCACACCTCCTAAAACTAGCCCAATGTAAACTTAATTAGTAAGAGTACAAGTACAACCCCTCGATTACTTCCATGAGTTCCTGAGTCTGATTCTTACCGTGAACTTTGCTTTCTTTTGCAGATCTCAAAGTCAGTATCAACTGCAACTCTTTCTTGGTGCTATTTGGCATAGAGAGATAAAAGTTCAGATTTGTCTCCATTTGACTCCTGGATTAGGTAACCTTGGACAGTGAAGTTAATGGAAAAAACACTGGTTTGGGGCCATCTCTATAAGATAGAAAACCAAGGACCAGAATCTAGGCCTCCAGCCTTGTAGACAAGACTGGCTACCCAGTAATCTGTAATAAACAAAGCACAATTCCAACCAGTGGCTCTGTGGGGTTCCTTTTGATCCATGTGGAATGGTAACACTCTTTGGAATCTCAGTATAATCCCATTTGTTATGAAAGAGACCTTCCCAATGCAGATATGGCTTCACCATTGCCCCAAATAGCTGGTGATGGAAGAATAAAGGATACCCATTGTAAGGTCCTTTGAGTCACACACAGTTCTGTATATGTACCCTGAGAGCTGGATTCTAAGTGGGGTCCTATAAGTTGGCTTCAGCCTCTGCTAACTGTGGGGTGATAGGTAAGAGCTTGCCCTCTGCAGTCAGACAGGTGTGTCCACCCTCCAGCACTGCTGTTGACTCCAGTGGGACCTTTAAAATGTCCCTTAATTTTCTAAGCCTCATTTTTCTCATGGATAAAGTCACCATTCCTACTACCGAGAGGTGTTGTGAAGATCAAATGAGATCGTGTGTGTGTGTGTCTGTGTCCGTATGTGTGTGTGAAAACCATAACTTGAGGTATTAACGAATCTCTTCTTTTATTCTTCTTATCTGATGCTCATTCAGGCAGAGAGACATGGGGTCACTACTTTCCCTGGAGCTGAGATTCCTCAGAAATGGACCAATAAATGAAAACGACAATTCCTCAGCTTTTGGTTCTATCTTAAACACACAGGGGTGTGGAGACAGAATGAATCCCCTTTTATGGAGTGTTGCAGCGATGGGGCATCCAAAGCTTCTCCATGTGGAGCAGTGAATGCTGGCTGAGAGGAGAGATGTGTGGGACCCTGCCTGCACAGGGTCCTATGTGGGGACAAGGAGCTCTGTGTCAGATGAAAGCTGTGTGGACAGTTTACGCTGGGAATGATGGGAGGATGGACTTTGCCTTCCAAGGTTGCCTGAGCCAGGAGTCAAATGAGGACAAATCTGAACTGGTAACTCGCCCAGTCTCCACTCGGAGGTGTGTCAAAGTCTGACTAAATGAATTTACATTGAGGGTAGCAGGCTCGTGTGGGCCCCCCAGGTCCAGATGGAGAAATAGATGCCCACCCCCTGCTATCACCAGGTTGGCACCTGAATAAGAACTTCCTGGGCTTAGTATCTTCCCTGGGTGGAAAGGGGGAATAAATTGGAGGAGGTAAATACGATTGCATTCTATGCCTGGAGTGACTAACACATTGCAGCATCAGTTTCCCGGAAGTACGTAGATGATGTTCTGACCACCAGGTAGATTGTGAGCTCAAATTATTTTATTAAAGAAAGTAATTATGTTTCTTATACAGCCCAAGTGAGTGATGCTGAGAATTCATACCTGTTACATGTGGGAAAATGCCTGGTACATGTGAATGGTCATTACAATTATCTGGAAGATCTAATTACCATCCTGTCTCCTGTCATCTGAGAATTAAGTTGTAATTGCAGTGGCTGTTCTGCCATGCTATAAATAATTTTACTAATATTTTACTAGCAGAGAATTTTTCAGCTTCTAACCTACTGGGAAGATTTTTTGGATATCAGGGTATAAATGCAGAAAACTCACCAGATGGCCTCATCAAAAAACAAATCTGATTTTTATAAAGCATTCTTCACCATTATCAACCTGAGATAATGTAACTGACGCAATATGAGAGGAAAATGCCTTGAGAGAATCAAAAACTCACAAAGCAAATTTTCTGATGTGTTCTTAGGAAACCATGTCCCTCTCACTTGTGATGTTTGTTATGCTCTCTTCTGAGGTCTATGGAGAACAGTCAGTTACCCGTCACCATCTGGCCCGGCTAATTCTGGGTGGCTGCAGCTGCAACCCAGTGTCTGGTAATCACAGCTCCAGGTTCTCACTATACTAAATAGCTAGCTCGAGTTGCTGCCTGGCGAGCAGATTCCACTACAGACAGCCTTCCTCTCTAGTAAGAGATCCAGATCTCAAAGCACCAAAGGGCACCCTCATAATTCACAAACCCAATACTGTAGATTTCCTTTCTCTCCCTCTAGTAGTCTACATTGAGCTTTCAGGACCACTCACCTGGACCACACATTTCGCTGGCTAAGTCCTCTTGTATGGAGTAGTGTAGTAGTCCCATAATTGGTCCCTCTGTTCTGATTCTCCATTCCATAATCTATCCAATGCTGATTCCAGATTAACCAGCCAAAAGCCCAGATTGAGTCATGTCACCTCCCAAATCACAAATTTTTAATATTTTCCTCTTGGCTACAGGATGAATGCAAATTGGCTGGTTTAGTCTTAAAGGCTCTTTATGATCTGATCCCAGACTTGAGAGGCCATATAATGTAATGGTTAAAAGTTCAGGTTAAGGTCACTGACACTGGTTCAAAGCTTAGGTTTACTGCTGCTTTCATACCTTTCTATCAAGGTTGTTACTCTCTCATTTTACTCATCTTAAAATGAGATTAATAATACTTATGCAACTGTTGCAGGGATTGAGCTACATCAAAATAATTTGCCTAGTACCTTTGCACTGAAAATACTCATTGGAGACAGGTAATAGTTATAATAACACAATTAATTTGTCAGCATTATTTTCCACTATGGACCAGTATTCCAGCCACAATGCCTACTGAGGCAATATAGTATAAGTGGCTAACTAAACATTAGGATTTTGCGATGAGACTGGGCTTAGATGCTGACTCTGCTACTTATTGTGCAATTTGGGCAAGTTATTAGCACTTTGGGTCTCACTGTCCTTCTCAGTAAAGTGGAGATAATAATACGTGCTTCACAAGGATGTTGTGAGTATTAAGTGAGAGAATGCATGTGAAAAACTTAACATAATTCTTGGAACAGAGTAAGTGCTCAGGAAAAGGAAGCATTATTTCCTGACATTATTAGCTTATTTTAATATACTCTCTTTGAATGTACATTCTTTCATTTGCATCTTTGCTTTTGCTTTTCTTTTCTTCTATTCTAGAGCAACCCTACACACCCTACTCTTTCATTTGTAATTCTCCAGGTGCTACCGTCTTTAAACCCAATTCAAATATTCAAATGTTTTCTCCTCAAAAAGTCTTCCATGATGCCTCAGCAAAAAACAACTTCTCAGAAATAAATTACTTTAGGAGAATAAAGGAGTATCTTTCCAGCAGGACTGAGGCTTTCTGGCCTGTGCATGTTTTATTTCATCAACTAAATATTACATTCAAGGATTTAATCTTCCTGTCACCTCTGTAGTACAAGCTCAATAAATGCTCATGGAACTGAATAAATTTCATTCAGTTCCCCCTTTTCTTTTTTTTTTTTTTTTTTTTGCCAAAGGGTTCAGAAGTTTAGAAATTGAAGCTATGAGGTGAAGAGAAGGCAGGTGGACTCTCCATCGGAAAGCGAGCATTGCTAACACGTGGATCATTCTGTAACGTTACACTTGGCCCTTTCTTATTTCCTCTGGGTCCAGTTTTGAGCATTCTGCCCTTAAGAGAAAGGATTGTTGATTCAAAAGCCCTCAGTTGGGCAGTGAACAAATGTCAAATGTCAAACGCTCAGACCTAACAAATGTCACAGTCACTCTGTAGTTTGAGCCCTGTTACCTTGAATTCTACTGATGTGTTCTGAGCCTTTCCCGGATCTTGAAAAAGAGGGCTTTGGGAGCTTAAGGTCTTATCTTCTACTTCTATCATCTTTGCTGTGCCTACTGGTGGAAGCTCTCATCAGGAAATCCTCAGTGAAAACCTCCCCCTATCCCTTAAGAAGATGCTTAGGCTGTCTATAATGCAGACAGCCCTTGCAGGCTGCTATATCTTTGATTTTGCAGTCTCTTCCATAAAATTTTATTCTTAATGTGTAAGTCCTAGTTGGGGACATAGAAATTTCTTCACATTTGTTTACAGTCATTTTAATGATGAGGTTCTCCAAGGCAGGGGAGACATGAGGATTGAGTACAAAGGGCTTGGCCTTTGGCCCCACAGAGATCTAAGCAATAACACTCAAAGGTTGAGTGACCATGGGCAAGTGACTTTGTTTCTTTGTGCTTTAGCTTTGTTTATAAAATGGGGACAGAACCACCTAATTCAGAGTCATTGTGAGCATTCAAGACCTATAGACCTCTATAGAAAAGCCTCTATATAATCAGAAATGCTTTTAAATGAATCTATATTTGTGAAGGCAGTATACACCAGCAGTGAAGCACACAGATTTTTGGTACCAGGCAGATCTGGATTTAAGCCCTGTCTTATTCACATTAAACCATGTGACCTCAGAAGAGAACTTTACCTCTGAGCCTTTGTTTCCTGATATGTAGAGTAGAAATGACACTTTTCATTTCCCTGAAAACCTATGGGGAAATCAATGAGTTTGAGAAGGTAAAGGGGCTACCACAGTACCCAGTTTATATGTGGCACTCAAAAGCATATGTCTAACTCCCCTGTTTATGTATGTTTATGTGTCCAGCATCAACACTGTGCTTTACAAATGTTTGCAGATGAAAATTCTATATTCCTCCTGGCACTGAATGCAGAGCATTGCTGTACATTCTCCAACACAGTGTCAGGTCTCATCCTGTTCCCCCACTAGGAAGACTTTTCTAACATTCTGACCAAGCAGGGGCATTCCAAGAGGCCATCTCTCCTCACTGACTGTTGGAACAGGCCTAAATGGGCTGGTAACAACAGTGGACTCCCTTGGTGACAGGCGAATGGTAAACACCCAAGAGGAACAGTCACAATTTCAACCTTCTCAAAGCCGAGAACTACTAATTACCTGCCAGTCAGCCTGACATGACTGCTTTTCAGCTGACCTCTTCAAGGGAAACCTCAGAGGCCCACTGGGAGCTTTATAATGTAAGGTGTAAGGAAGCCCACAGCTGATTATATTCAAAAGGAATATTCTTTGTGTTCAGATTAGCTACTCATGTGGAGAGTTGTTTGTAAACATACAGAAAACTTTTTTGCTTACCTATGGAGCTAGAAATCTAGACTCTTCTCCCTAAAAGAGGAGCAAAGAGAATTTTCTCCTTCCCTATGTAATATTGAAGAATAAGCACCTGCTATGTAATAAGCAATGAACTGGGTATTTGGACTACAGAGTAAAGAAAGCACTATCCCCATTTTTGAGGAATGAGAAAATTTGCAGGGGATATTAACACACATACTATTCACCCTTCAGGGGCTCAAAATTTATTGCTCCTTTCTCTGTGCCGACATTAACTTGACTTTCATAACTTATATAACAGTAACCACTTAATCTATTTCAGAAATAGAAATGAATTTTTGTGGAAATATTTGACCCCCACAATTCTCAACAGAACAAGATTAGGGAGAGAATAAAACACACAAACAGACTTTCCTCTTTGGACTTTTCTCCAGTATCCACGAGTTCTACCTTAAAAAAAATTGTTTACTTTTATACTAAGATGATAAATCAAAAGTGCTATTGTAGTTAAAGGTCGGAAATGGACTAAGGCCCTTGAAGTCATATTTTGACAAAACAAAAAAATGCTGCAACAAAATATTGATATTTTCTAAAAATTAGTTCAAAAGTATGTAAGGTCTTTTCTATATTTAAAACAAATATCTTGGGGGTAGAAACTTCAGAATTGCAGTCTAAATAATTATGTTATTCTGGGTTAAGAATCCAATCCATACCTAGCATTCTTACCCAAGCAAATGCTCTTTCTTCTCCCCAGTTTTCCTGGAATACATGTTTTCTAGCACTGTTAATGTTTTTGGCTTTCAAAAATTAGTAGACTGATTTAATCAAAGGCAGAGGAAAGAGAACAGATTTTGCTTTATAATTTCCTTGAAATGGCACTGTTTCCAAAAGACTGAGTAGTGTAGCCTCATTTCACAGAGGAGTCAACCGAGAACGGCCACATAGAAAAATCATAAAAGTAAGATTAAAATTTTTATCTGCCTCTCACAGTGATGCCATTTCCATGAAGAAAATCAGTAAACAAATTAGAAGTCATTGTTCCTGAAACTTACAAATGAGCTGTTAGGGTCTAAAAGTTTTGTTATACCAATCAGTTAATAACGGTTTATTCATTCGTGTAATCATTCTGCTATAGGCTGGCAATTTTCTAATTTCTATGGACACAAGAAGGGGGAGCTAGACCTGTCCCTGCCTTCTTGGTCTGGTGGTATGCCATAGAATAAGTTCTCAGACCTCAGCATTCCCTGTATGTATCAAGCTATTTTGTTTTTAACAAGGTGTGCCTTTATTGCAATGATCCACTAGAAAATGAATATAGCTTTCCTCAGCTTGGTCTGCAAATATCTACTAGAAAGAATAGGAATATTTTCAAAAGATACAGTAGCCATAAAATGATTCTTTTTCAACTATTTTATCTTGACATCTTTTTTAAAGAACTAAGCCTCACAGTGCTGACTTCCCCTTGACCCATCAACTCCATTTTAAGAATGTACAATTAAGAAATGATTTTAAAAGTATGTAAAAATGCATATCTAAAGATGTTTGCTACAGATTTATTTATAAAATAGCAAAAGGGAAACAGCCTAATTTCTCCATAGTTAGGAACTGGTTACATAAATGATGATATGATATAATATTATCCAATTAGTAAAAATCATCTTTTAGAAAATTTCTTAAGCATATAGAAAAATTTTCACACTGTAACATGGGATAAAAGAAGATTATAAAACAATATTTATAGCATAATTCTAATTATATAGAATATATAAGCACAGTATGTTTTAAAAAGCATTATGTTTGGGTATTGTAATGATGGGTGATGTTTATTTTCTGCTTTTATTTTTCTGTATTTTCTAAATTTTAATAATAAACATGTATCATTTTTGGTAATCAGAAAAAAACTGTCATTTAGTAAAGAATTATGCCAATTTTCTTTCTATAATAAAAATTATTTCAGTAAAAGCTATATTTCTTTTAAAACAGATGCAAGTGACATAATGATTTACTTTTTTGTAATTCTTAAACTAAATATAATCAATATCTCATCAGTAACCAGCAGGTGTGAGTACTGCACTATTGTGTGCTAGCTGGACCACTGTATGAAATGCAAAATTATAAGGAAATTTATTTCTTCCTTATTTAATGACTGAATTACGTGCCAGGGCTTATTTGAATATTTTGTGGATAAATAATAGGTGTTTTCAAATACATTTTTTTCAATCAATTGAAAATAACTCTTAAAGTGTCATAACAGAAATAACATGGCCTTACCCAATTAAATAATTTTTTCCAAACACCAAATTCATATGTGTATGAAAATCTGATATTTATGATCTCTCACAGTAGGCTGCAACAAGTCTTGACTCTACAGAGCCTATGTCCACCAACATAAATTTCCAATGTTATATTTATGAAAAAAGGGCCATTTTATAAGAAAATTCTTCTATATTCATTTTTTACTATCACAAATAATGAAAAGGACTAAATTCATATAACTTATCAAAATGTTTATTTATGTCTTACTTTTCATTCGAACTTGTATGTGATGATTCAATTGACTGAGAAGACCGTGCACATTGTTCCAGAAGACCCAAATTAGAATTACAAAGTCCTTTAGGTAATACCACAAAGTTCAATCTATAAATGTTTACAAGGGTGGCCCAGATAAAACTCTTCTTCAACTGAGATGGCCCCCAAGTGAAGAAGATATTTGCTCATTCATTCTTTCAATGTATGGTATTAATAACAGTATTAGGGACTCGGGGAGACCATGAGTATATAATTATATTAGTGATTGAAACAGAGTTTCTGCCATTATGAAGTTGCTATGTTTGTGAGGGAACCAGACAATAAACAAAGGAGAAAACCAGAATTCAATAATTGCTATTACGTTCAGTGCTATAAAAGAAACAGAGTGTGGCAGAGAGATCTATGGAGACCGTAGACAAAGCACCCACAAAGGAAGAATGTCTAAATGAAGATCTAAAAGAGGAGAGGTAGGCCGGGCGCGGTGGCTCACGCCTGTAATCCTAGCACTCTGGGAGGCCGAGGCGGGCGGATAGTTCTGAGCTCAGGAGTTCAAGACCAGCCTGAGCAAGAACGAGACCCCGTCTCTACCAAAAAATAGAAAGAAATTAATTGGACAGCTAAAAATATATATAGAAAAAATTAGCCGGGCATGGTGGCGCATGCCTATAGTCCCAGCTACTTGGGAGGCTGAGACAGTAGGATTGCTTGAGCCCAGGAGTTTGAGGTTGCTGTGAGCTAGGCTGACACCAACGGCACTCGCCCCAGGCAAGAGAGTGAGACTTTGTCTCGAAAAAAAAAAAAAAAAAAAAAAGAGGAGAGGTAGCCAGCCCTGGGAAGAGAGAGGGAAAGAACATTGCAGGAACAGGGACAAAAGCAGGAGTCCACAGGCAAGAAAGAGGTTAGTCTGTTAAAGGAACTCAGAGAAGGCCAGTGGCCCTGGTGTACAGCAAGCTTCAGGGAGCTCAGTACAAAAGAGTTGGATGGGGCAGTGCCACGGTGGAAGAGGCAGGGATCCCGGAACACAGGTGGGCAAGTCAGTCATGAGCAGGATAAGGAGCAGCTGTCATCATGTCAGGAACGAAAGAGAAAGGAATGTGAGTGAAATGATTTCTCTTTTCTCTGACAGCAGGAAATGAGTACCTCTGCTGACAGGGAAGCGGGGATGTAGCTGAAGTTTAAGGAGGTGTGGCAGAGGTTGGAATAGCCCCTCTGAAGAACAGGAAGAGAGCGAGAAAGAGAGAAAGAGAGAGAGAGCGAGAAAGAAATATGAGCAAGACAGAGAACTGACTAAGGAAACAGAGATTGCTGGGCAGCACCTAGGTCCCAGCTGGTAGGATGCTGTGAATTTATAGTTTTAATAACAGAAAATTAAGTCTTTGGCCAGCAGGTTGTAGAACTGCAAGTATGGTCAATCTTATTTATATAAAATTGTATGCATACAACTTTGGGCACATAGGCAAAGAAAGATATCTAGAAGAAAATTCACCAACATGTCAAATAGTAGTTACTTATGGGTTGTGTGATTTTTAATGTATACGTCATTCTTTATTGTTAGAATTATTTATTATGACTCATTTCATTGTTAGATTTATTTCGTATCTGCACAACATTAAAATTTATCACATTGCCAGTGGGGGGGGGGATTTAGGGAATCACATAATTCTAGGTCTGAAAGGGACCATCGTGTTCCACCTTCTTTTAAGGATGGGGAAAGTGGGGCTCAGAAAGGGAAATTCCTTTTTTAAAGTCTTATACAAACTTAACTACAGAGGTGGGTATGACCCAGGTTTCCTGGTTCCTACCCGAGGGTCTTTCCTCTATGTTATGCAGCGTTCAGATGGAGTATCAAATTTTAAATAATACATAGAAGACTGTGTTTAACATGGGTGTTGAAGGTACTGTTCAGATAATGACATATCTTATTTGATGACAATAGTTCAAAGTATTCATCTATGTAGATGTATAAACATATATGTACAAATATATACATACACACACAACTCTAAATCCAGATTGCATTATCTATATGGATAAAAACAGGGTACAACTTTCCACAGATGCCACATTGAGAAATTCCATGGAGAAGTTGATCCAATGATTTCTTTACCACCATTATCCCCAATATCAGCCAGTTGTTGTCAGGGGCACAGATGAAATTTCCCAAACTGACAATTGAGATTCATAAAATATAATTACATCTCATTAGTTTTTATATTGAAATGTTAAGGGGAAATCCAGAAACTAATTAAAAATATAAAGAAAGTGAAGAGGTTTTTAAACAAAGCAACAAACAAAATACTACCACATTCTCTTGGCTTTTATTCATTCACTAATATGCATTCAGCTTGACTCATCTGATTTTTGGAAAATGTGGGAAGGACATCCACATTAAATGCCATTAAATGTGTATTCTAAGTAGCACTAAGCTAGCTAGATGAATTGAGAGTACAGGGAACAGCTCGTTAGCATCCCCCTAGCACACTGGTTTTTAACCCAGGCACCCAAAGCCAGCAATGCTCCTGCTCTGAGCACAGTGTGTCTCCTTTCTGATTTCCTTCTTTGACTCCAGCCCTCCTTATTTTCAAACCGTGTGGTTCAGGTAGGGCTTCACCCCTTGTTCCAGGGCTAGAATTCAGACCCAGCCCTCAGCCAGCTAGAGCCCTGCAGCGGCCTCAGGACTGGCTTTGTGTTGGGCATTGGGATCAGAGCCACTGGGACAGCATAAATCTTTAGCTGAGACCTTGGAACAAGGGAAGACATTCTTCCCACTGGACTTAGATCTGAGAGGACATTGTCTGGGGCTGCCATCGCTGTCTTGACAACACGAGTGAGAATCTGTTTTAAAATGGAAGCTACACAGGTGAAAACAGAGCTGAAAGAGAGGGGAAAAACTATGAGGTTAAAAGTAGGAGGTTTCCAATTTTTTAAAGCTCAAAATTGCCAAATAGTTTTAAGTTCATATGATTCAACCCAATCGATTCTAATGAGTTGAACTTCTGTTCTCATATAAGCCAATAATTTCCCTGTTTTATGAGCAGGTTTGCATTCTTCACTTTTTATTTTTTTATTTTTTATTTTTTATTTTTTTTTATTGTTTGTTGTTTATAGGGGTACAGGTGTTTAGGTTACGTATGATGCCCTTGCCCCCCCTTCCCCCCAAGTCCCAGTCCCAAGCATGTCCATCTCATTCTTCACTTTTTAAATTGCATAAAAACAATAAAAGTCTACCTTCTTCCTCAAAACTGAGGTTTTCTGAGAAGAAACTAAAACTAATAAAAAGACGGAAGGAGAGAGTGATGAGGATGACTCCATCTCAACTACACCAAAGGAAAACAAAAGAGCGTATGGGGCAGTGGGAGGGGGCACTGGGGCGGGGACCTGGAGGTGGAAGGTGTGTGTTTGGGGCGGCTGCAGAGCTGCTCCTCCCTCGACTCAGCTGGGCGTAGGGTCTCTTCTTGAGAAAACATCACTCAGCAGAGCAGCCCTACTGCTAGGGAGTGTACATACTGAATGCAGTCCGTACTCATGCAAATACCGTCTCAGGCAGAGAGCCACAAAGCAGGCAGAAGGTGGCCACGTACTTATGTTTGTCACACACACACTGCACATGAGAGTCCGGGGGACCAGAGGCCCCCATAGTTTGCAGGATAAAACAAACACCAGAAAGAAGAGTGAGGCACAGAGAGAACTGTGGAGTGAGCTCTGCAGAGGGCTCTCCATTGAGCATTCATCAGAGGAGTGATTATCAAATGCATGTGAGGAAGCTGCCCACAGCCATGGAGAAGACCATACACAAGGTTACATGGAAGAGTATCTGATGCTCGCACAGGCCTGGGAATACCTGGGCCCACCAGCCAGAATGGAAAACTTGTCACTAAAGAATTTCGTAGAAGACTCGGAAGGGTCTTCCCTCCGAACCAGGAAGTAATTAGCCCTAAACACCTCTCCGGTCCTACCTAAGAAATCTTAAAAGCAAGACTTTTAAGTCACTTAACTGATTTTCAAGTTGCTTAACTGGTTGCCAGAATAAAGCACAATAATATTTATAGAAATAAAAAACCCCAGCATTAAACAAGGTAAAATTCACAATATCTGGTACACAATCAAAGATGACCAAGCATGAAAACAAAGAGGAAAATGCAACCCCTGATGAGGAGAAACATCAATTGAAACTGACCCAGAAGCAACACAGAATTTGCAGACAAGGACATTAACATAGCTATAACTGTACTACAGATGTTCAAGAAGTTGAGTAGAGACCTTTGAAGATATAAACAAACAAACAAACAAACAAAAACACAACTTGAAATTTTAGGGATGAAAACTGCAATGTCTGAAATGGAAAAGACACTGGATAGGATTAATGACAGATTAGAATTGCAGAAGAAGAGATAAGTGAACTTAAAGACATAGCAGTAGACACTATCCAAAATGAAACACAGATAGAATAAAGAATTTAGAAAATGAACAGAGCATCAGTGATCTGTGGCACCAATTCAAAAGGCCTAATATGAAAAACTGGAGTCTGTGGGGGTGGGAGAAGCAGAAGGGAAATTGGAGAATAATGGTTGAATTTTGATGAAAACTATAAAACTTATAATTTAATGAAAATTACAAAACTATAAATCCATAGATCCAAGAAAACTAATGCATGCCCATGCACAATAAAAATGAAGGAAACCACACTAAAGTACATCATAGTTAACTCGTTAAAAACATATGATAAAGAGAAAATCTTATGTGTAGTCAGAGAGAAAAGATATGTTATATACAGAGCAACAAAGATAAGAATGACAGAAAATTTTTTGTTAGAAACAATGCAAGTAAAAAGACAGTGGAACAACACCTTTAAAGTACTGAAAGCAAAAACCCTCACATCCTAGAGTTTCATACCCTGAAAAATGTCTTTCGAAAACAAAGATGACAAATAATTTTTAGACATAATAAAGCTAAAAATATTTACCACCAACAGACATGCACTACAAAAACTATTAAAGAAAGTCTCAAAAAGAAGGGAAATGGTATCAAATGAAATGTGATATATACACAGGAATGAAGATCACTAGAAATAGTAATCACATGATTTCTTATATGTCAATTATATATTAATGAAATTGTTAAAAAACAAAATATGTGTAGGTAAATAAAATTTGTTTAAGGAAACTTACATTGAATATCTGCTATATATTTGACATTTTCTATGCTGAGGATATCAATACCAATTAGATATATTTCTTGTCCTAGAACATCTTGCAGACCACCCACAATGATTGAGACCACAATGAAAAGTTCTAATAATTAGAAAACAAATGAACAAAATTTAGTCAAGTTTCCCTTTACCTCCGAACTTAAATGCCAAAGCAAAAAAAGGGATTTGGGTTCTGGTATTTCTTGTATTTAATGCGTAGTCAGACCCTCTTTATTCCTCTTCCATAACATTTTCTAGTGTTACTGAGGATTATCTTCCTTTTCTCTTTGTCCTTCAAAGTCATTTAGTTTAGTAAAAATCCTTATTCATTATTTTTCCCTAATGTGAGCAAGATTGGAAGCCATGAACTATGTCCTTCTCAAGCCTGATATCAGATCTCTATTAGTCCCTTAGTACCAACTGCAATTAGACCAGAGCCAGTGTTTTTTTTTTTTTCCTCTAAAGTGAACTTTCTAAATAGGCTTCCTCCTAGGAGTCTTATCAACACAGGATTTCTCACTTCATCCCAACGTGTGACCTCTTTTATGAACACTTAATGTATGAAAATCAAAATTTACAGAACTTGTAAATTGAAAGCTGATTATCTGCATTAGAAAAGACTCTCATGAAGAGTTGCTTCAACAACAAAAAATAGATTATTTGTCAGAAAGGCTGAGTTGAAGGGATGGCAGGGAAAGGAGAGACAGCGAAACCGCTTGCTGCAAGCTGACAAAGCTGCTAATTAAAGGGCAAAGTGAGGGGAGGACGAAGCATTGCTGAATTGCAAGGCCAGTCAATGCTAAAATATGAATGTGTTCATGCACAACTTCGGGGACACATATTAAGGAATGAAGGAATTAAAGTAAACTCAGCACTCTCAATATATTAGTGACCATCTTAAAAGTGATTTTTCAAGAAGAAAATCTGTTTCAATATAACCCCTTATTTAAGAAGGTGGTGAGGGTGATGGGGGACAGGAGCTAAGAACCCGGGATGGCAAGTCAGACTCCCGGGTTTGAATGTGGCTCATTCATGTAACTTGGGTGTGACCCCAGATGAATCACTTAGCCTCTGCGTCTCTGTTTCTTCATCTGTAAAATGTAGACAATAATATCTCCTGTTATGGATTACTGTAAAAACTAAGTTTGGCGATTGAATTCAATGTCCAACACTGACTAAACCCAAGATGTCTCTAAAGTTCAAACATAATTTAAGAGTATATTGAGAAAACTCACTGAAGAGGGATGTTTTCATTTAACTCACCGAAGAGGGATGTTTTCATTTAGGGCCTAACACAGACTAAGCATTCAATATATGACAACTACAATTATTATTGTCTCAGAAACTTCTTCCCGTCATTTTTCCTTCACTCTGGAGAGTGTAAATTATATAAGTTAAGAGAAAAAACACAATAAAAATGGCAGTTGGAAAAAAAAAACCCAAAAAGCTCTCTCCCTTCCCTGGACCAATGAACTTGCCTTCCTCCAGTCTAAACCAGGTGATGACAAATCCATGATTAAAATCACCTGTCTCTCAAGTGCAAAGCTTTTCATTTGTATGGAATCCATCTAAAATTGGATAAAAAAGAAAAAAAAAACCTCAATCCTTTTCAAGGATGAGGGAGAGAGAGCTTTGATTGATTTCTTTGCAGTTTGAAGTCATAATTAAGTACATTGAGTTCCCTGCTACTCTGATCTTTATCATTATAATGAACTCCTTGGTAAATTTTAATGGACCATCTACAAATTAATTTTATATTGTTTTTCATCACTGGTAAATCTGATAGAGGCAGGGTATGTATCAGTGAGAGTCCCAAGGAACCTGCCATTGGGCTCTGCCAGTGAAGAAGTTGTCAGAAAAGAAGTCAACTGCTTTCGTACAGCAGTCCTATTTATAATGACGCTTCTTTAATCTTTCAGTACTGAGGGATACAAGATTGCTTTAAATTCAAACATACTGAAAGGGAGCATATTGAGAAACCTCCCTAAAGAGGCATGCTTTCTTCCTTCCCCCAAAGGCTTGCTCCTGTGGGCTACAGTCAGCCGGCACCTGAACTTGAATCCACACCTCAAATCAAGGATCCTGACGTTCATTCATGAGATGAATGAGACAGCAGTTCCTGCCTCCAGGAATTTACAAGGGATAAAGAAGGTACAAATGTTGCTCTCATAAGAAGCTGTAGAAGAAAATGTGCTTTGAGAATCCAAAGGCTCTCAGGGTAATGAAAGGGAATCTGAAAAATTGTTGGGGATGGAGAAGTGGCCTCTAAACAGGGCCTTGCATGGTGGGTTAGACATTGGCAGACGGACATGCAGAGATTGGAGTGAATGGGGCATTCCAGTTGCAGAAGCTGGCGTGGGAAGATGCCAAATGACCAAAGATGGTTTTAGAATTTTTAGCAGTTTTCTCAGGACTGGGGACTTCTAGGGCCTTAGGACTTTCAGTGTTAGAACTGGGAAAGTCCATGGCAAACTGGGATGAATTGTCATTCTAGGATGTGCAGAAGGGCTGGAATGGGTTCTGAGAGCATCTAACAGCTCAGTTTGACAAGGGCAGAGGTTCTGAGAGGTGGAGTGTGGGCGAGTCACTGTATCTCAAATATCTGGGATGCTTGTTAAAAGCAAAGATGCCTGGGCCCTACCCCTACTTTACTAAATCATAATTTCTGGTGATGGGGCCTAAGTGTATGTGTTTTAAACAAGTCCTCTGGGTAGTTATTAATCACGATATAGTTTGAAAACCAGCAGAAAACACAGGGTTTGTATAAGAAAAAAAGCCTAAAACATAAATCTCATATACCCACCACTTAAATATTCAACAAGCCTTCAACTGATCAGAGTATAAGGAATCAGTTCTTTTTCCTGTCATAATGTTTATTGGTTATCAATTGCTGTGCAACAAATTAGCCCAAAAATTAGCCACTTAAAAACAACAGACGTTTACTATCTCACATAATTTCTGAAGGTCAAGAAACCAGTAGTAGTGTAGCTGAATGGGTCTAGCTGTGGAAGTTTCACCAGATTGTAGTCAAGCTGTCAGCTAGGGCTACAGTCATTGCCAGGCTTGCCTGGAACTGGAGGGCACA
Source organism: Indri indri (assembly GCA_004363605.1). Classification (NCBI taxonomy): domain Eukaryota; kingdom Metazoa; phylum Chordata; class Mammalia; order Primates; family Indriidae; genus Indri; species Indri indri. The sequence goes on from RJWJ010000102.1 coordinate 337,695, forward strand.
CTTCCAAAGTCATTCAGGGGATTGCATGCAGGCCCCATTTCCTCCCTGGCTATTGGCTGCAGGCTTTAGTTTCCTGGCCTTATGGCGCTCTCCCTAAGGCAGACCAACTCAGTGCAATGTGGGAGGGACTATATAAAGACGTGAGTACCAGGAAGTCACTGGGGGTCATCTTGAAGGCTAGTATGCAATGTCATTCCCAAACTGCACCAATTGTATAGATCTGGAAACTGAGGCTCGGAGAGAGATAATTTTCCCCATTGTTCTATAGGTAATATGGCAGGACCATGATGGAAATCAATTTCTGTTTGATCAACTTATGCAAAATCTTTTAACTACTACACTAGTCTTCTTCACAAAAAGTATTTAATAAAAATTATCATTTGAAATTATATTTACTATGATACTGATTTGTCTCATCACTAAACAATACAATTATATATTTAATACTAAATGTAACATTAATATTAAATAAAATGAATTAATAAAATTAAATAGCATAAATTTAACTTTCAAAAAGGCCAACTCTTCACAACATAGCTTCTCTTTTTCTTCCAGCGAGACAAACATGATACTGTTATTTAAAAAAAAAAAAATGATTGCGATACTTATAGTCCCAAGAGAAAGAAAATCTTGAATATTTTGCATGAGTCATTCATATGATTCTCACTTGTGACATTTTTATATCATAGACTTCCAACTGGAAGGCTCCAAGAGAAAGACACAATTCTTTTCATGCGAAATGAAAGGTTGTAGCATGTCCTGTAATTTAGAGGATCAATTCCCTTGTAGGCTATGCCATTTCTCTGGCCTGGTCTTCATTTCACTCCTAGCAGTTCAGACATTGTTAAAAGAGGAAAATTACCTACAAATGACCAGTAATTTAAAACTTCTTTTACACACGCACATTTATTCTTTTTCTCACTCACCTGATTCTCAAGGTGATTGAAGGTCTTACTGTTTTGGAGCTGGACCGGAATAAGCCATGCCTCTCTCTCTCCCCTCAGTTCCCAAATGCTTTCCCCTATAAGAGAATTCACTTGCAGAAAAGGATCTGCTAGCAGTCATTTACAACACAATGTAAAATTAACCCAGCTGTTACATTTTCCAAGAAAATTTGCCATTTAAATGTTATCACTACTGTGGAATGAACAGCTTTTCTGAACAGTCCTAGAATAAGAAAGGAGCGACAGAAAGCCAAAAGCACTCCTTGGAGAATTCGTATGACGTTTCTAGGTAAATTTGGAACAGGTTTCTATAATGGATCAGTTACAGAGCCCTTAGCAACAGCATGGTTTTGGTCCTCAACTACCCAAAATTACCCACCAGGAGGGTTTCATTAACTACATTCTCTTGGTAAAACTCAAAAGGACCATTCTGCTTGATGCAGGAAGATCAGAACACCAAATAATGATGCGGTTTTTTAAAAATCTCACCAAAAATTGCTGACAGACTCTAAAAGATCATGTATATAAAGTGATAATTAAATTTTTAAGAAGGGAGAATAGAAGAAACTGGAGTTCACATTCAGTGCTTTTCATAACTCTTTATAGTAGCTATCCTTTGCTGAGTGCTTACTGAGTCAGCCTTCTCCTAGTACTTTATATGCATGCTTAAATTTCATGATCACAATAAATCTATGAGGTAAGCATTTCTACCACAATTTTACACATTACATAACTTGCCCACACTTGGCAGTAGTCGAGCTCAAACTTGAATGTGAGTCTGTGCAACCTCATAGGATAAAATGTTTTCTGCACGTATAAAGAGTTTCTATTTTGTAGACATGTTCATATACATGGTTCACATACTATTTTATCTCCAAAACCTTGGAAGCAGACTGAACAGGTATCAATGTGTTTATTTTACAGATTAACACTCTGAAGCCCAGACACAGAAGTGGTTTGCCCGGAATCTCAATAGTAAGTGGCATAGTCAGGACTCAGACCAAGGTCTTTCGGTGAACAAACTCAGGCCCCCATCTCTCTGCACCATCCTGCTTGAAAGGGATATTTGCAAATAGGATACTATGAAAATAGCAGTGATATTTAGAAGTGGTAAGGTCATAAGAGAATATTTTATTCTTTTTTTCTGAGTTCAGAATTACAGGGTAGAATATTTCCAAAGCCAGTATTTCTATTGAATGCTTTGCAAATTTTTTATAACCAATGGTCTTCACCTCTTAAAACACATGCTTATGAAAGTGAATTCTTTTCTGTATTTAATGTTACTTTCTTTTTTAAAATTTTATTTATTTTTTCAAGGTACATGTGTTAATTTAATATGTTCACACAATTTGTAAAGATCCAATCAATGTACTTGAGATATCTATCACCTTAAATAGTTGTGTTTTCTTTTGCTAGAAACATTCGAATTATTCTCTTCTACCTATTTTGAAATGTACAATAGATTATTGTAAACCATAGTCACCCTACTGATCTATTGAACACTATGTCTTAATTCTTCTATTAAATTGTATATTCATACTCATTAATCAAATCTTCTAGGTTTATTATGATTACTATCTATTACATTTGTGTTTAGAGAAAAACAAAGATTATTTTTAGAGAAGCAAGCATTTAAAGACAATATGATAAAGTATGCATATTTATTCAATGTGGCCATTGAATATTATTGGTGCTTTATTTCAATAATGGAAATAAATACATTAAAATTTTAATAAAATATTTTCTTTTCCTGAAGAAGGTTAAGATACCCTATGCCTAAATATTTAATAATTTGAAGACCATTGAATTGAAGCAATGTAGAAGAGAGTATACTGAATTTGTAGTGAGGCCCACTAAGATTTAAATCCTGTTTCTACAATTTATAAACCATATGGCTTTGGACTTAATGTTATTTCCAAACTCACTTTCCTAATCTATAAAATAATAGCAACCGCACAGGGGTGCCTAGGAGATGTAAAGCCCTTCACATTTTACCTGGCATGAGGCAAATGCTCTAAAAAGTTCCGTTTCCTTGCTACATATCTGCCTAAATAATAATGAAAGTGGATCCCTGCTGCAAAGCCTAGTTTAGGTTGGGAAACACCAGTCTAACTCACTAGGGCAGACAAGGAAAACCATGCTTCTTCAAAAGCAGGGGTAAAACTTTTTTATGAAAGTTCAAACACATAGAGGAATAATCTGAGAATTTGAGATGGCCCTAGAAGGATGGGTATAATTTCAACTGGTTAGAAAATGATGAAATAAGAAATGTCAATAAGGAATGATATTCCAAGTGAGAAAATGATTCACTCATTTATTCATATACCCATTCATTTAGGAAATATTTGGGTGCCTACAACAAAGCAGGCACAGTTCTAGGTAATGGAATTGCAGAGTGAAGTTGACAGGCAAGGACCCCATCCTCATGCAGTGTATATTCCAGTGAGGCTTGTGGTAAGATTAAACAGCAAGAGTGAACTTAATTCATGGTACAACAGGTGAGCCCTTGAATATTTTTGGCTAGAGAAGACAAGATAGGAACTTTACAAAACCCAGAAGTGTCAAGAAGTGACACAAAGTAGCATTATAAGCATCCACCTGCTAGTTACTGCTAAACTTATACAGAGAATTCTCTAAAACAGTTCAATGCTTCTCATTAAATCCTATGTATTTAAGCACAAACTTGCTGTAATAGACTTGGGAAGAATTGTATAAATGACAATATGTCATTTTCCAAAGATTCATATTGTAGCCTCAGGATAGAAAATCTTTTGCTTTGATGAAGGAATACTATAGGAGGTTTTAAGTGTTCATACATTTCAGTCCAAAATAGATTTCTCAAAATAGTGAATGTTGATATTGTATCAATTCAATATGAGATTGTTAATAATGTCTTCCATCCATTTCTTCCATATCAATCCAACTTAAATAAAAACAGCTAAAGCCTTAGAATGGAGCCTTTTCTAGATTTGTGTTCTGTAGCATGAGCTCTTTTAAGTTTGCCAATAGGGATAAACATCTATCTTTGTAAGTATAAATATCAAAAAATAGCTTCTGAAAGCTTACAACACTTACTGAGGGCTCATCCTACACTAAGTTCTGTGCTAAGCACATTTTATACCTAAAGGCCACCCAAAATATTATCTAAATATTCGGATTTATTTTTCTAACTTATCACAGTATTACCACCAAAAATAAAGGCTTTGTGCACAAAACATTAAATTAGTGAAAGATGATGAAGGAAAGATTGGCATTCTCATGTTTCCAATAAAGGAGTTGAGTCTCAGAAAGTGACTTGTTTAAGGTCACATGACTTAAAAGTCCAAGAAGAAAGATTCATCCCTGGGTTTTCGAATCTAGTTCTCTTTTCACTAAATCGTATTGCATTGCATGTAATTGAACTATTTCCAAACTTCCACGTCTTCCTTTTCCAATATGCTTTTTAGAAAATAGGGTCCGGTTTTTAAAAATACAGTATTTTAAAAATACTAATCTTTGATCAGATTCTCTAGAGGCAGAGCCTGAGGCAGAGGTTCTAGTGCTCTTTATTTATTGGGGGAGTGTTCTCCAGGAAATGATGGAGAGGGAAGTAGGCTAGAGCAGGAGAAGGAGCTAAGCAAGGACATGGTTTCAGCCAGAGACTAGCTTCAGCCTGACTCTCCCAGGTACTCCACTGTGTAAATTGTACCAGAGTTTGTTCCACCCTGAGGCAAGGGAGCTAGCATTTTGTACCCTAGTATTAGACTGTTTCTGGCTATGGGCTACCCTTGGGACAAGCTGTAAGCTCCAGGGTGAGGTGGCTTCCATTCAGCCACAGGCAATTCTCCAGAGAAGGAGCTGCTATGACTTATTGGCAGTCAACATTCACAACAGCTGGGGGAGGGAGAGAGGGGTATGCACTAGTCTGGTAAAAGGATCTGGGCAGGGAACCAACAGAGACCCCACAATTACTTTATCCTTAAAGCATACCTGAAGGTTGGCGCCAGGCTGGTGAATACCAACACTACGCACCTTTTCTTGTAACTGAAGCATTTGAGTTAGTAGTCTTATGCTGGCACTACCTTAGAATGAAGGGATACATAAATAGATAGGTGGGTAGATAGAATGTGTCTTCTAGAATTTATACCATAAGCAGAACATAAGCAGCATATGAAATTGGGCTCGGGGTAACAAATTTTTATCAAATGTCAATTGCCAAAGTCTAATTTGCAAGGCATCATTTGGAGGTAGGTCATACTCCTCCTCTCCTTCTCCGTCTTTGTACCACACCCACCCCCAGCTCGTCTGTGAAGAGCTCTCCTGAAACTGGCAGGGAAACTTGGAACTGTTATCAAAAACATATCCAAATCACTCTTGAGTACCATAGTGAAAGACACATCCCAATTCTGCAATCAAGGACACTCATCATTTGCTGCTAATTTTAATACCAAGCACCTCTGATGATTAATGAATTCAACAATGCTAAGTTCAAAACATGGAAGTGCCTCATCCTGCTGCACAGGAGATAGTCTAAAGATTAGTATCCCCAACATCTAAATGACTGTCACCACCCTTGGAGATACCTCTTTTGTGCTAGTTTCTGAATTATTGTGAAAATACTACCATCACTGTCTTGTGAGTTTGTGATTCGGCATTGATTACCAACTGCCTGGGACCACATTTTCTTACAAACTATCGTTTCCTCACACTGGAGAAAAGCTAATGTCAGTGAGGTAGAGATAGCAACCATTTTCTTCCCACCCATTGCCCCCTCTTAAAGAATATACCTCCCCAAGAAGGGCTAACCTCTGTATACCACATCGTGCTGCGTCTGTCCCCGTATCTGGCTGTAGAACCCTGGCTGAACCAAGCCACACGCGAGGCAGAGGCAGCCATTTTCCCTCTCTGGAGAACCCGAGCCAAGGGAAACAGTGCTGCAGTGTTGGACACTTGAACTGTGAGGTTAGAATCAGGCTTGGGACAGATATTGTCTTCCTTAAATACAAAAAACAAAAACAAAAACAGAGCAAGACATTTACTGTTAGAAGTCGGAGAAATGGAGCCAAGACACAGAGTAGCAAAGAGCAGATATAACAAGGGCCCAGCAAGATGATGCTGAAAATCTTTTCACTGACTTTCCGCCTCCCAGATCTCATCTCCCTTTCCTTCCCCCTCATGAAGCCTAATTGACTGCTTGCCTTTGATAGCCACGACTCTTTCCAGTATATCCTTTTTCTTTTGCTAAGCCAGTTTGAATGGGTTGATGATTCTTTTAATCAAATGATCCCTGATAATGTTAAAGGATCAGAATAGATTTCTTAAAATATACATACACACACACACACACACACACACACACACTCAGACAAAGCAAAGTGGAGAATGCAGCAACTATTTGAAGAATATCTGTTGTGTGTCTTTGTCAGAGACTGGGAACTCTTTCCCCGAGATCTATTCTCTCCCTCTTCCTTAACATGTTTTGTTGGAAACTACAGCTAAAAACTATTTTTCCTGCTTCTTTTACAGACAGGGACAGCCAGGTGACACAATTATAGCCGGCATGTGTTTCACAGTGGTCCCAAGGTCTCCCAGTGGGATTAAGGTCTTAAGGTCCGGTTGTCAGCAGTGCTAACATTTTACATAATGCACTCACTAGGCTTTACTTCCATTCCCTGTCTCATTTCTCCACTCCCTCACCAGCGTTTCCTGGGATTACCACCCAACTAAACTACCTTAATCCTTATCTCAGAGTCTGCTTTTGGGGAACCCAAACTAAAACAGGAGTTAACTTCCAAGAGGCCACCCTTGACCCATGTAGAATGAGAGTGGAAAGATTACTGTTTCACCCTCGGTCCCCATGGTGGGGAGTTCTGAGAGGCACTGGCTGTGGCTGCTCAGGAGGCCCTGTGACTTTGAGCAAATCTCCACAGGGACAACCAACTCTGTCATGTTGTACCCTCACATCGCTTTTGTCTCCTTCTCCATTTCACATCTCTGGTCCCTCATTCCTATTCCCTGGGGCCACTTCCTAAAATAATATCAATAAATTTCCCTCGTAGATGCCTTTGACTTAGGTTTTGCTTTCAAGGGAATCCAAAGTAAGATGATGCATAACTGGGACACTTGGCCATCTCTAAAATTCCATGTTGGAAGGAGGAAGGAAGGATGATATACATGGAATTGCACATTCCCAGGTCTTGTTCTTACGGCCCACACCACAATTGTGATATATCTATATCACTGTTGCTCTCTTTAGTCTGATTACTACTCATTCCTCTTAAATGTGCATTTGTATGGTAATGGGACTGCTCAGTGGCCACCGTTCCAGTATTATCAGACTGCCTTGCTAATCACAGAATAAATGTCTAAACATGATATTTTGCTGAGCAAACGTTGATGAAGCTGTTTAATTTCCCTTTATCACATAATATTGCACGATTCTGTGGCTTTTGCCTGCTTTTGATGATGCATATCATCATCAAAAAAGAATTACTATTATTATGGGATATACTTGTGCTAACAAATTAGTGCAAACTTTGACAATTGTCATCTTGTTTCATATCAGAGACAAAAAGAAAAGTTTATTAGCTTGTTTTATATTTTTATTTCAATGTTTAAAATAAATGTATAAGCATATAAAATTCATAAACATATAGAAATACATACAGTTCATGGAAAACATTAACTAAGAAACTGAAGTTTAGAAAATTCAGAGTCTAGTAAATTTCTAGAAGTTGGCTTCAAAAACTCACTGCCACCAACACTGTGTGATATGTTGAACGATCCATATAAAAATGAATGTTTTAAAGAGCAGAGCCACTTTGCAAGGAACATTTTCTACCACATAATAGGCCCTAATTAAGCCATTTGCTGAAGTTTAGCGCACTACCCTTGTAAACCAGATGGATAGGGCAATTCTCTCTACTTTCCCTGTCCAATATGGTAACTACTAGCTATGCAAACTTAATGAAAAGTCAATAAAATTTAAAATTCAATTCCTCAGTCACACTAACCCCATTTCAGGTACAGTATAGTCACATGTGGTGAGTAACTACTGTATTGGACGATTAAGATACAGAGCATTGCTATTATTGCAGAATGTTCTGTCGGACAGCCCTATGCTATAAATAAATATTCAGAGTCATCTTCCATTAGGATTCATTTATTCATTGATTCTTTAATCCACAAACAACTGAACTGCACTTGAGATCAGACTGGTTGATTGAGAAATTCAATTCTTCTTAGTGTATCACATGGTACCTGAAGCTGAGTTACTAACTTACCCCTTTATTGCTCACATGTGCCACTGCCTCCAATCCCATTAAAGTTTGGGACAAAGACACAGTCCCTATGTTTTTGTTTCCTGGATATCTAATGAAAAAAAATTATATTTTATCTGAAGGAAGGCAAAGGACACCTTTGCACCCACTAATTCCATCATCTCACAAACCAAGCTAAGTTTGATTCTTGAACACCAAATTTCTCATTAATCCATCAGACCAAAAGCTCCTGAGAACCTCCTGTGTAAGAAGAACTGGGCCAGGTCCTTGGGGATGCAAAGACAAAGTCCCTGGGGTCTGGGGAGGGGGACACCAGGACACCATGGTGCAGCAGGAACAAACTGGGGACTGTGGGGCATTTCCAGAATTCAACCACACTTAACAAAAGATGAGTTCCATAATGTTTGAAAAACAGAAAACATTTCTAACATTAAAACCTCACACGTTAGCACCAAAATTTTTTATTTCTGTTTCCTCAAGAAAAGTAGAAATATCTGGACACATTGGGCCTATGTTACCACTGAGAAACAACTGGCCTACGGGGAAGCAGCTGCTCTTATAGGTGGAAAGCCACTGATAAGAGGTGCCACACCTCTTATCACCAGTGCTGCTCATGCAGGTTTGCATTCTGTCCCCAACATTTACTGGCCAGGTGGCCTTGGGTGTGTTACCAGGTTCTTCAAAGGCAGGACAATCAACATGGGAGAGGAAACTGAGTGTCTCCCAAAACAAATCCATACAACAAAAGATTTATAAGCTTAAGGAACTTGGCCTTTTCACAAGTATATGGGGCTGGGCTGAAGGGTGGCAGAGAAAGGACTGATGGACAGAAAGCACAGGCAGCATCCAACCCCATGGCTTTAAGTATTTTCCGTAATTTGCCTAGGCAACTGTGGTTTTGATTTATATAAATAAAATAAGATCAATTCACATCAAATCAAAACCATTCTTTCATTTGTTTCATCAAGTATATTTATCTGAAAAAAACTTTAAAAAGTACTTGACTTTGAACAGCAAAGAGAACTTCAGAATTTTCATTCTGCCTGCATACAACAGAATTCACCACCTGATTGAGATAAATGCGAAGCAGTTTCAGTCAAACCACTACCTTGGTTGATTGTGCCCTGACAAGTACTGGCTCTTGATACAGGAATCCAATCTCTGGGAGAGGCTCAGAATTTTTCTTCCTCTGTTGCTGCTAAGTTAAGCACACAGGGTCTTTTTCGAACCCCAGCAGACCCAGTGTCAAATCTCAGCTCTGCTATTATCAACTGTGCACACTTAACCATCACTTAGAAAAGAGGGGAGGAAATGACACACATATTTCAATAGCGTTCGTAGAATTAACTGGCATAACATGTAGAAAATACTTAGCACAGGGCCTAGAGCACATTAAGTATACAATGCATGTTAACAACTGCTTTTTAATTCACAGAGAGGCCAAGGTGGCCCAAAATAGCAACATGTGAGACAGAGGCAGCGTGCACCCACAACGCTATCTCAGTTAATGGCAAGTGTGGTCAGGGATGCGATCCAAGAAAGAGAGGAAATGCCCTTGGCATCAGGCAGCTGCTGAATTTATTTTATTTTATTGATAGAATGTTCTACAATCAAAAGCCAGATAGGCCTCAGATTCCTCAGATGGTGCAATGATACTCCATCCATTCTGCCTTTCTATCAAAACAATTATTAAAGTCCCAAGTACCTCAGATCCATTCCCAAAGTAGCTATGGTATAAATGAGTGTGCATGTGTCTCAACAGCATATATACATGAGCTACAATTTCAGAAAAGTACTGACTATGCACCAACATTTATGAGTATCATTTAAAGTATAATAATGTCACTTAGGATAAATAAATTTAATATTTAATGGAAATAAAATACAAATAGAATGGTAAATTCATATTATAAAATTGTTTATATTATAAAAGCTTTATAACAATAGTGATTACCTTTGACATTCTAAAAAATTACATCTATTTTTATACATGGATACAGAGAAAGAAAGACTCCATATTTGCCTCTCTGCCCAAGTCAGAGAACAGCAATTGAAATAATTTCCAAATGGTGGAGTAGCACAATGACCTAGAAAGATTAAGGCAGCAGCTTATGTAAAAGTCCACGTGAATAGCATCATGAGTTTGGCAGCCTTAGCTATTGCTTTATAAATCCATTCTGTTTGTTAAAATATTTCCAAATGAAAATAAGAATATAAGCAATCTTTAAAAAAGTACAATCTTATTGCAAAATTAAAGAAGTACAAATTCAATTGAGATTTCATTTCCACTATCAAATTGGAAAAACATTTAAGTGGTAATGCCCACATTGATACTACCTCATTGGAGGGTAATTTGGGTATTCTTTCAAATACCTTTAAAATGTGTAACTTTTCCAGCCAGCAATTCTACACCTAGAAACTAAGTCGATAATAATAGAGGTGCAGTAAACATTTATGTTTAAATAGGACCTCCTTACAGGTTTTAAAAATAATATATTATACATTTGAAAACTACCTAAATTAGGGATTAGTTAAATAATCTAATCCCTAATTTAGACAAGCATACAGTGTATTAATATACAACCACTGAAATTATGGAGACAGATATTTTATCTAGTGGCATGGAAATACAATTCACAATATATTAAAGAGAATAAAGTAGGTGACAAACCAGTGCCTGTTCTAAGGATGCATTTATTACGGGTGGTATTGTGCAATCCCAAGCTTCATATGTTGAAATCCTAACTCCTAGTTCCTCAGAATGTGACTTTATTTGGAAACACGGTCATTACAGATGTAATTAGTTAAGATTAGGTCATACTGGTGTTGGGTGGACTCCTGATTCAATGTGACTGGTGTCATATGAAAAGGGGAAATTCAGACACAAACAGAGATACAAGCGCGCACACACAGACACACACACACACACACACACACACACACACACACACACACAGAATGCCATGTGAAGAAGAAGGCAGAGGTCAGGACAACGCATCATCCATAAACCAAGGAACACCAAAGATTGCCAGTGAACCACCAGAAGCTAGGGAGTGGCACGGAACAGATTCTTGCACACAGCCCTCAGAAAGAGCCAACTTTGCTAACACCCTGATCTCGGACGTCTAGCCTCCAGAACTGTGATACAATAAATTTCTGTGTTTAAGCTACTTAGTTTGTGGTACTTTGTTATATGGTACAGCCCTAGCAAATTAATACATCATTTCTGCAGAAAAAAAAGGTACATGCATGTAAAAATGTCTAAAAGTATATTTTTTAAATATTAAGCTTAGTATTCCTCTGTAGAAAAACATGGGGTAATTTTTATTTAGTAATTTTTGCTTATTCTTTGTGACTTTAATTAATAAACATATTACTTATGCTTAAGAATGGCTCTAAATAGCATGTCCAAAAAAATACCCCCAAATACAAATACAAACAGCAGGCATGGGAGAGGCAAGAGGTCAGACAGACATGCCTTGAAATCCTGCCGTGATCAATTACTTACCAGGTGTGCAACTTTGGGCAAGTGGCCTTATAAGCTCATTGTACAGTTTGAATGAAAGTACATACTGTAGGTAGCAGTGACATGGTACAGCCTGGCATGTAGCAAGAGCTCATTCATTTATAGCCATTAGAGTGATCTAATATTTGGGGGGGAGGCTTTTCTTTCTAAAATAAAGAAGTATGTTATTTCTACAAATTAATGGTTACCTTACCAAAGCCACAGTCACCTTACCAAATGTTATTGTCCCACTTGAATTCATTCCAGTTACGTAGACCTATTCCTTATGACCTTTACTACAAAGAACATGTGTGCATGTGTGTGTGCATATGCATATCTAGAGAAACAAAAGACTCTTGAATTTTCCAAATTTTTCTTTCCAAACTTCTGCAATAAAAAATATTTGGGGGAAAAGAAGAAAAAATAGCATGTTTTGAATATTTTCTATGTGCCATTACTCATTGCAAATGTTATCTCATTTAATGAACATAATAATCTCCCTTACTAGTTGTCATTATTTCTACTCTTACAAATATGAAGGCCAATGAGGCTAAGTAACATGTCCAAGTTCACCTAGCTTGTCACTAATGGCGATAACAGTAAAACTCAAGTATTTTTTTCTATTACCAAATGAGAGTATAGTAAATAAAACCAGGCATTAAACAAACAAACAAACAAGCTAGCACTGTAGGGTGACTGAAATAAACAACAATTTATTGTATATTTTCAAATAACTAGGAGAGTAGATTTTGAATGTTCCCAACACAAAGAAATAAATGTTTGAGGTGATGGATATGCTAATTACCTTGATCTGAGCATTACACATTGTATACATGTATCGAAATATCATGCAGTACCCCATAAATACGTACAATTATTATGTCCGTTAAGTTTTTTTTTTCTTTTTACAAAAAGCTACCAGCAATCTAAAACACAGTCATGTGCCACATAATGATGTTTCAGTCGATGATGAAATGCATATACGATGGAGGTCTCATAAGATTAAAATACCATATTTTTACTATACCCTTTCTATGTTTAGCTATGTTTAGATACACGAATACTTACCATTGTGTTACAGTTGCCTACGGTATTCAGTACAGTAACATGCCATACAAGTTTGTAGCCTAGAACCCATAGGCTACACCATATAGCTTGGGTGTGTAGTGACTATACCATCTAGGTTTTTTTAAGTACTTTCTATGATGTTTGAACAATGACAAAATCACCTAATTATTTAGAATGTATCTCTGTCATTAAGTGACATGACTGTATACATATTAGAGAGAGAGAGAAAGAGAGAGAAACTATAATATTTACACTTCAAATTTACCTACTGCTGCTGGTAAACATAGCCTTTCCCCCAGAATAGCTAAAGTTTCACACCACTATTAATTCAACACATATGCTTGCTTTGTGTGTTTGTTTGTTTATTTACCAGTGAAGTACATGTCATTTAAAATAAATTTCAAATGCACATCTGCATACCCTGAGTGATTTTGGTGATCACATAATAATCATGCTTTGCTTCCAACTGCCTCATAAATCTAATAGAATCCATCAATCTGACAACAAAAGTTCTTCCAGAAAGTCTGGTTGATGACTATGACACATGAAAATGTACCTTCCCTCTTTGCTCAAATGGCTGCAGCTGCAGGTAAACAGACATCAAAGGTAGCACATCAGGAATTGCTCTTATAGGAAAGATTTCCCAGATATCTGAACTTCAGTTTTCTAGATTCAAGGACAGTCAATATTTATTGAGCCCTCTTTCATAACGTGTACAGGAACTTTTATACACTTAAGTTCATTTTATTTCACAACTCTGTGTTATAGATGTCTATTCCCATTTTATAGTTCAAGGTATTGAGAGACAGGAAGATAAAGGAATTTACCCAATGTTCTTCTTAGCCATTAATTCATTTTTATCATTTAAACATATCTTTGATGTAGGCAAAATCCCTGAGGAACTTGAGGCTCAGTGAAGTTGATCTACCCATGAACACACCCAAGGTGTGTGGTCGAGCCCCCACTTGTATGGTTCCAAATTCAGCACATTCTGAATCACAGTCATAATCCCTACTCATCTAGCCACCCTCTTTCCAGCTGAAATGTCTCTGAGAATCTCCATTCTTCACTCAGATGACGGGTTTGTGCCTAGTAATTTTCTAGTATCTCTCTCACAATCTTCTACATTCTCAATTCTCTGGATTCCAGCCTCTGGAAGGATCCTAGAGAGAGAGCCAGCTGTCTATCAGGTATAGGCAAAAGCATCAGGTGAAGTCAGTGCACGAAAAGCACAGCCAGGAAGTCTCATGGTAGACCAGATGGGTGTGTGAGCACTTCTTTCTATGAACCTAGCAATTTTCTGGTGTCAGTCTTTCTTTTGACTTAACCCTTCTGTCTTCTTGATTCTTTTGGATCCCAGCTTCAGGAAGGATTCCAAAGGGAGTGCCAACTCTCTATCAGGTGGAGGCAAAACCATTATGTGAAGAAGTCATTGCATGAAAGCATAGCCAGGCAGTCTCACAGTAGACCAGATGGATGTGTGAGTGCTTGTTGTGAAAGCACACAAATCTTTCAAAATAATAGATCCATAGAATGGCAGCTCACATACACATCATGGGCAGAAAAAATTCATTTACTCCTCCACCATCCAAGCTAAAAACTGTCTGACTTGAATAACTTACCAGGCATCCAAAAGGAATTTAAGTGTTCATAATCTTGCTAAATATCCAGATCCTTCTTGAATTCCACAGATATCTTTGTAAGATAGTAGAAAGGCAACTGAATTAGAAATGAGAAGATGTGACTTTAAGGAGCAATTTTACATTGTCCCTGCTGTTTTCAATGGGGAAATCATTTAACTCCAAAACCTAGTGGTAATGAGTGATCGCTATTAATGAGAGACAATGCAGAAAAATGATTAGGAGCATGGAGTCTGGCATCTAATTTCCTGGGTTTAAATCCTAGCTCTATCACATACTAGCTGTATGACTTTAGGCAAGTAGCTCGATCTCTCCAGGCCTAGTTTCCCCATCTGTAAAAACGGGTTATTGATTAGTCCTTCATAAAGTACTATGAAATTAAATGAAATAATAATTGTATAGCACTTAGTAAAGTGCTTGTCTCTACATACTAGTATTAATACTATTTGTGTATATTTTATGACCATCTCACAAGCAATCAATGTTCTCCCAATGGAGAAACGATAACAGAAACAAACAAAAAAACAATGTAACAAAGCCCTATAGGGCAAACTTTATGTTTATACAGTGTTAGAAGTTTTAGGAATGCTTAATTGTATTTGTAGATATATCATCACTTTCAACGGCCTCTTCCTTGGTTATATATATACACAGTTAGGGAGCCGTTGTATGGACCAGACACTACTGGCAGCTTTACTAACATCATCTTACTTAACATTCACAGCAACCAAAAGGCGTGACTCATGATTCTCATTTGATGGCTGTGCACTCTGAGGATCAGAATAATTATGCAATCTGCTCAGCATCCCATGGCTAGAAAGAAAAGCCAGAATTTCAGCACAAGGCTGATCCCCAAAAGCCATCCTCCTTCAGGCTCCATGCTGCCTTCCAGTTGTTTCGCAGTGGCTTTTGCTAGTCAACCAAATCCTCCTTTCTCCTTCCTCAAACAAACAGCACCTAGCACACAAGGCAAGCCAGTGAATCTTTTGTGAGTAGCCTGTTTCCTCCCATATTAATAGACACATAAAAATAATGAATGCAGTAATTAATGTATTCTTCTAACATCACAGACAAGAGCTGAATTAACCTCCCGATATGTGAATATAAATGAAGTACATGATGGGTTAAGGGAATATATTTTTATTCACAAATGGCTTGTCTCATCACTGGGCAAAAACCCATCATCCCTTTCAGGAAGAGGCTTTCTACTGATGGGCAAGATGACACAAGCCGGTGGAGCCTGTGTGCTGATGAGCCAAAGGTACACTCCTCTGGATAATATTTTCAGTGAAAATCCACCAAATTATCCCCCAATCAGATAGAATTCCAAGAATGATGGTACCAAAATCTCAAAGGTGTAGCATCTTCTTGAGAAAATGACCAATGCTACCTTAATGAAAGAAGTGCCGGTCAAAAAGCCATTTATTTTTATTCCCGTCATATACACATCCCATTGGGCCTGTCCTGAAAATGACTTGAAGGATTGTCTCTCTCACTGCTCCAAATGAAAGAACAGTCTAGAGGGAAACATTTTGAATCTAATAACCCTTTTAATTAGGCCACAAGTGACAGGACAGGAGTGGGCATTTGACCCACGGGCAACCAATCTGTAGATTGGCTATTGACTTTACCATATGGCCTGAGGCTGATAGCTGTGTCCACACTAAAAAAAATTATTAGCTGAGCCAATCATATTCTTTCTTTTAGGACATTAAATGAGAACTATGGAAAGAATAATTGAGAAACAGAGAGGGCAGGCAGAACAGTGGCCAAGGCATAATAACGTTAGCACCCTTGCTAAGGCACTCTTGTTAATCATTGCCTTGAATCTCGAGATATGAGGCCCAGCCTTCCTTGCACTTTTTATTTCTGTAAGAGTTCTCCATTATTATGCCGTAGGTATCCCTACGATAGCCCTCTTTCCTTGATAGTTGAACCTTTGTGACTTACTCTCCTCCATAACAAAGCTAAACAGTTGTTTCTACGGAAGGCCTTACAGTTCCTCTTCACAATGGAGATCATGAAGGGAATTTACACCTCATCCAATGTGTTCCCTAGAATTCATTTAGTTATTCTTTATTCTCTTCCCTCCCTCCCTTCTTCCCTCACTTGCTTCAACCAATACTTACTAAGCGCCTACCACCTGGGTGTTTTGGTGTGGTTTGTAAATGCCCCAGGAGTTGGCCTGACTATGTGCCAAGCTCTGTGTTAGAAGCTCAGAACGTGTGATGAGCAGGGAAAACAAGATTTCTGCCCTCACAGAGTGTTTAGTTTGGTTGAGGAACTAGAATGAAAAGCAGTCATTAAAGAGTGTGTCTGGCAGCCATCAGGAGGCTAACCTTACCTAGCAAGACTTCCCTTCTCAGTGATATCTATGTTGACAGTGAAGGGGGACAAGGAATTCACCAGCTAAAAAAGGCTGAGTTACAGCAAGAGGAAGTGTTCTAAGTAGAGGAAGTGTTCATATACAAAAGTCCATCAGACCAGTGAGAAACTGTTAGCAGGACCTCAAAACATCCCAGAACTGTGAAATGTGTATAGAGCAAGACATTGACTCTTGGTGTGAGAGTTAAAAGCGTGAGGGTAGATTCCCTCCACCCACATCCTACAAGTATGGATAATTCATTACTTTCAACTGGCAGCATCATTCTTTCTTGCAGGTGCCAGAGAGACCAAAGAGACTGGGATGAAGGGTAAGGGAGGGAAGTGGTTGGGAAGGACTCAG
The DNA here is from genome assembly GCA_004363605.1 of Indri indri. Classification (NCBI taxonomy): domain Eukaryota; kingdom Metazoa; phylum Chordata; class Mammalia; order Primates; family Indriidae; genus Indri; species Indri indri. Next base: position 354,836 of record RJWJ010000102.1, read on the forward strand.
CCAAACAGGGAGCAGAAATCAGGCTCTTACACTTCACATCTCATCCTATTCTCTATCCAGTAACTCTGTTATGCTGTCCAGAGGCACTCAGGTTGGAAAAAAGTATTTCTTATTTCCTTATCATCACCATTATCATGATCACAATTATTGTTAACTTTTGGAAGACATTTAATAGTCTACTAAGCATTTTTACATGCTTGACCTCACTTAACACATTAACTGCCATGTGAGTTGTATTTAGCTCATGCTAGTTTTGAGCCTGGGGCCTCGTGAAGCATATGTAACTCACAGATCTCTTCACCCTGGGAGCCGGGTGAACTATTTTTCAAGTTGCATATAACCTACACACAGAAAACAATAAAAAATAACAAATTTTTCATTAAATTAGAAAGGATCATTTTGTTTTTGAAGTTTTTATTCTATTTTTGTAATAAAACACTGTGGCCCCAAATTTCTTTTTCTGGTGTGGCAGTCACTGTGTTAAAATTTCCAACACTACAGGAAGGTAGGCAAGTGATATTGTCCCAAATATTCAGGTGAGGAAACTGAGGTTCCCTTAAGGAAGGCTAAGCTAATACAATAAATAAGAATAAATATAGCAAAAGTCAAATACCTGCCCACACAAGATGAAGGCTAGAAGGAAGATTGTAGTTCTGTACATATATACCTTAGAGACCTTCTACTAGTTTTTTTTCTACTATCATGTGACTATATTTCTTCCAGCCCTATACTGGGTCAGGGAGAGATGTGAATCCTCTGGGGAAAAGAGAACTAAGAATGACGCCTCTTCTTCAGCAGAATCTAGAGTTATTCCTATGTTTCTATCTGGGAATTCCCACGGGCCAGGAGCACCCGGGTATTAGAGTATGGTTAGTAAGCGCCTGTAGTTGACCCTATGAGAAACTTCAGCTACATCCTGGAGTATTCAGTTGGATATACTGTGACTCTTTCAAATGTAGGCAATTGTCTATGGGTTATGTTTTGACAAAGACCAGGAAAATTCTCTCTCCATACCTCAATGAAAGAAACCCCAAGAGTCAAGTGCCTGTAATTCTCCTTTAGGTTCAACACTGACCTCTCTGGAATATTCTTTGAAATGTGGATATTCCAAGGAGCAAGTACCTGGAGTGTCTCTCATGCTATGGTAAAAATAAGCCTGGCAGTATGAGAGCCTCCACACTAGAGTACAGAGACAAAGGGGCTCAAAAGAGATATGAGTAAGTGTGAATACACATTTTCTACTTCAGAGTTTTGCCAAGACTCTAACTTGCAAGAAGTTAGTCATAATGTTCCAAATTACCCTGTGATGGATTTCCACTTTCTCCTTTTTCATCATCATCATAACCACTGGAATCATTATCATCATCATCGTCACCTTCATAATCATTTATTGAGAACTTATAGCCCAGGCACTGTGAGAGGAACTTTACTTAGATTAAGTCAATCAATCAGTATAGCAACTCTTTAAACTAGGAACTATTATTAGCCCTGTTTTATAAATGAGAAAAACGAAGCCTAGTGAATTGAATAACTTGCCCAACGTACCCAAGATAGTAAAAAGTAAAATGTGGATTTAAATCTATAAGAAGTACTCCTGACCCTTCTCTCTTTTTTCCATTTTTCCATACTTGTGAGGTCAAACATTAATTTTCTTAACAAACTCAGAAAAACATTAAGTGGTGAATCCACTAGCAACTGGGGGGGTTGCTCTTTTTATTGTGTATTTATTGATTCATATTCCAATTGCACATGATTTTCGTTACCAATTGAGAGGCTAGAAAGACACAATTAAATCCACATTAATGTACATTTAAATAACATCAGATCTGCAATGGCAGATTGCTGCTCATGATTTAGACAAATTTTATGTCAGAATTCCCTATCTTGTTTATACTAAGGAGGAAAAAAAGTTGTTTGACACATGTACACTTTTTTTAATAAAAAATGGGGAAAAAGACCATAAACTGAGATTAAGTTATTGGCTGACTTTATAATCAAGGTCTTTTTCTACATATTTTAAATGAAAAGATACTAGTTTTTAACAGGAACCTACTCTACCTTGGTTAATTCATAACTAACAGAAAATAAAGTCACATATAAGACAATTGATGTCTGTTGCATTCATTTCTAAATACGAACACTCCTTGGCATTTTCAGGAAAGGCTGCAAAATATAACTTGATGAGTGAGTTAAATACTGCAAAATAGGATGACATCTGCTTTTTAAAGTGTCTTCGAGGATTAGGGATAAGATACGGCAAATGCCTGCAATGCTGGAGGAAGCAGAAGAGTGTAGCATTTAGGAGTACAGTTTGGAGTAAGACTGCTCAAATCTTCACCTTGTCATTTCTTACAATTTTGTCCTTCACGAGCTGGTTAATATATTTAGGCCTCAGGGTGAAATGGGAATGTTAAAGTCACACAATTCCAACACAATGACATAAGGAAAGTACTGTAATATAGTCCCTTACATGAAGCCTGCATGATGAAGGTAGCTATTATTACTTCTCTCATTAGGGGTTTAAAATGGTGGCTGTATTATATTATATCATATTACGTTGTATTATTACTACAATGACATGCTTCACTTTGTGATTATCAGTATCATGCATTGTAAATGCTATTACTATCAAGAAAGCAATATGATGTTTGCTTGAAAAACACGGCTTAGAATTTACATTCAGGAATGAGGATTATATAAATGCTAGTGCCTCCATTTAAATCAAGTAGACCTATGCCTCCTATTCAGCCACACTGCACCTCTGGCTTAGCTGGCCTCCTTGGTTAGGCAGTGGGGTAGAAAGGAAAGGCAGATGGAGATGTGAAGCTCAGCGGTTATAGCAGAAATGGTATAGCAAAATTAGGAATGGATGTCAAAGAATAAGGATTAGAGGAATCAGGCAAGTTTACCCAGCAGTTAATTCTGCAGGGGCAGAATCGGGGGCTGTAGCCACTGTGTTGCAAATATCATTTTGGGGAGTTTAAGTCCTTTTGATGACCTTATGTCTGCATCGATGTGGTCCTGAACAATATGGATGTGGGGGTCCTCCACTTTCTGTTTCACATAAGTCCACAGGTGCTAATCCAGAGCATTGTAAGTGGTAGAGGAACCAAAGGATGTGATGACATAATTTTTTAAAAAGAAAAGACAAAAAGGAGACCAAAGGCCTACTGACAAAGTACTGAAGTAGCAAAATAAGAATGATCAGTGGAAGACAGGACTATATGAAATTAGTTTTTCAGAGTAAATCTGAGAATGGGATAAATTCAATGTTTTTTTTTTTTTGTTTTACTATTTCCAAAATGGTGGTTTAAGAGATTTGCTGGTCCTATTTTATCAACAGGGAATAAACGGAACAGACCACCAGAGTCAGCGCGATAACCCAATTTTCTGTTTTGACCTAAAAGTTAGTGAAAAGTCCCCTGGCTTCACTTAAGTAGAGATTAAAGATATGGGAGTTTTGCCTGAAAGTCTCTGAAAATGGCTAAAGCTTTTCCCTCAAGACTTGACTTTCATATGTCATTAGGACTTTAAATCTACTGTATCCATGGACCCTTCCTAAGGAAGGAACACGTAAATAAAGTGCATTTTTCCCCTAGGCTGTAAATCCAAAAGTGGAGCATGACTGCACAGGTAATACCAGTTCGCATGGTCAATCCATATAAGATAATTTAAAATACGAGTTATTTTTAAGAATTAGTCATGTGCGTGCACTAGTGTAAACAGATGATATGGCTGTGATTCTTCCTGTGTTCCACAGCTTTCCTTCAGCCTCTCCCATTTTGTACACTCCCATTGGTGTAATTTTTCAAATTACACCCTTCTGAAAAAATCAATTTTAAGAGTTCAGTGTTACATATCTATGCTTTGCTCTATGCCCATACGAATTACAGGCATACACACTCACACACAAAACTATACTTTCTTTTTTTATTTTTGCAAAAATAGTATGATACTCTACACATTACTTTGAAATCTGATTAAATAAATTACCTACATGTCAATTGAAAGAATAAGTATTTCTTTTTTCCATTTAACAATTTTATCAAATACGAAAAATAAAACTCGCATTTTCGCACTTAAAAATCTTTCAAACACAATACATGTATTCACTTCCAGGTCAACACATATTATTTTAATTCATTCTTTCTAATGGTAATGTAATATTTCATAACACGCATGAATCATATTTTAATTATTTTCCTATAATGGACTTACTAGTTGCTTCCAGTTCTTTCCACTACAGAATATGTTGCAATAAATATCCTTGAACATATTGCTATGGTCTAAATGTTTATGTCCACGCTCCCTCCCCAAATTCATATATTGAAACATAATTCCCAAAATATTGGTATTAGGAGATGAGGCCTTTGGGAGGTGATTGGCTCATAAGTGTGGAGGCCGTGTGAATGAGATTAGTGCCCTATGAGGAACTGAAGAGACCAGAGTTCTTTCCTTCTGCCATGGGAAGGTGTCATCTACGAACCAGAAAGTGGGCCCTCGCCAGACACTGACTCTGACGGTCCCCTGATCTTGGACTGCTCAGTCTCCAGAACTGTGAAAAATAAATTTCGGTTGTTTATAAGCTACCCAGTTTATGAGTTTTATTATAGCAGCCCGAAAGACTAAGACACATATATTTTTACATGCACTTTTATTTCTACAGCATAAATGCTGGGGGTGGGGGGAAAGAGATTACAGCTTAAAGGCCTTAGAGACTACCAGCTTGAAGGCTGCTCTCCATTGCTTTGTAAAACTTCCTCAAACACAGGAAAAATGGGATATTTTAAATGCTCTTTCGTTACTGATTCATAATTTTTGTGGATCACCTACTGTTTGCCATGCACTATGAAAGAACTAGAGATGAACACAGAGACAAATAGAACAAATTTTCTGCCACCTAAGAGATCACACACCCTCTCACTGTCAATATCTCCTACAGAAAAAGGTGCCTCGGAGCGGCTCTTTGTGCCACTGTATGCACACAAATTGTGTTTTCTTTCCCTCGGCCCACTACTTCAAACTTTCTCAGCAAGTAATTTTCTCTCTCTCTCTCTCCTCCCATGTCCCTAACTCAGCTCTTTTAAAATGTAGATCAACCAATTAACTCATGTGACTTGTTAAGTTTGTTTTGTCCATGAGAATCTAATTACTGATTTATGAGCAAAGAGCTATTTCTGCTTAGAGCCTTAGATTCATACAAGAGAGAGAAGGACCACAAATATTTTAAATACAGTAACTTTTATTCTTTTTCTCTCTCTCTCACATACACACATACACACACCCCAAGAAAAAACAATTATAATGCATTATAAAGCAGTGTGATAAATTCTCATGAATGAATGAACAAATAAATAAAAGGTAATGGAAGCTCAAAGAATGAGATGAATCATTCAGCTTGGGATAGAGAAAAGGGGAAGGAGTAAATAAGAGGAAAATTTTCATAGAGGAGGTAACATTTGAGTTGAGGTAAAAGACAAACATTTTCTCCAGGCTTGGAGTGTGAGTCTGTTCCATACAGTGTGAACAGAGACAGCCAGGGCATTGAGGTAAACAGTGCCTTTGAGTTTTGAAGGGACCTGGTATAGCTTAGAATGGTGGTTCTCCAACTTTAATGTGCATACGAATTACACAGGGAGCTTGTTTAAAATGCAGATTCATGGGCACCCATCTTCCCAGTATTCTGATTTGGTGTCCAGGAATCTATAGTTGAAACAAATTCACCCAGATTGATGATGCATTGAAATATACCAGTAGAGGCTGTGTAGTGAGTAGTGTCACAACATCATGTTGCAACAGTTTTGGAGAGAACACGAACTGATATTTCAGATAAGTGACAATGTGACACAGTAAGAGAGCATGTCAGAAAATGATGTCAGGTCTTTGAACTTGGTTTTGAGAGAGAATGGCTTGACAATGGAGATATCGTTTTGATCCAAAAAAGCCACTCTTTCACAGGACTTATGTATCAAATGGCTGAAAATGAATGTGGGCAGAATTTTGAGAAAAGCCAACTGAAAAAGTTTCCTGGACTGTGAGCATTGCTTGCTTTGTTTAACTTGGCTGTAAGGAAAACAGTTTCAGAATAGCCAGCTCTGAACCACTAGTTCAAGCCTTCCAAAAGCTGTCTTGATATGTCAATTTGATATATTCATGCACTTTTATTCAGTTCTGCAAAAAAGGCAAATGTGATTGTCTCGTAGATCATCCATGTAAACACTCACCACAGTTATGTAGCCAAAGCCAGATACGAGCCCTTCTAGCTAAGATCTGGGAACACAGAACAGGCTCTTACATAATTTCCCAGCTAGTCAGTGTTAGGGCCTGTGATTAATGCTACATGACGGGCTTTGAACTTTCTGTTCAGATAGGTTCGCTTGCCTTTTTGAGCTCCTAGCAAGAAGAAACGTGTGACCTGCAGATTTCACTCTGAATAACCATCATCCATCCAACAACACTGACATTGCTCTGTGGCCCTTTGAGTAACCGTTTCTGTGCCTCACTCCTCTGTCCACAAATTGCCATAGGACCATCAGGGTGGGTTTTTTTTTTTTTTTTTTTTTTTTGGGCGTGGGGGACAAAGCAGAAGAGGAATATCACTTCCTAAAGCCCAGTCGCTGAAGAAAGCTACGCCAAAGAAGGCTGGTGGGCTCTTCTGGGATAAATCAGGAGAGCTCTCGGGGAGCAGCCAGAGAAGGGAAACTGTAATAGGGAAGGAAAGAGTTCCCTCTCTACCCCAACACCGTGATAGCCTCGAAGCATCCCTCCCGCCCTGGATCTCCCGCGGAGCAGTTGACCACAGCGCTCCCAGCATCCCAGTCCAGGCGAGGAGCCGTCCCAGTTCTGACCAACTTTCTGAGTTTGGCTAAGTCTTCGCAGCTACTGCTCTCAGCTCTGGGTTCTGCACTCGTTCCTCACCCTGCCAAGGTCCAGGTGAGGGGCCAGAGCCCAGCGGCAGCTCCTCCATCTGCTCCCTCCCCACCTCCCGGGGAGGAGGCTTCTTTCCACAGCCCCTGTGTGTCTGCAGTTGGTGAGGTGAGATGACACTTCGTCTAAGCGCCTGCAAAAATTCGTCCACACTCCCGTCTCCAAGTCCCCACCATCCCAGAATGGCACCTCGGGAGTGGGCAGGATTGAACTAAGGGGCTTTGAGCAGACCTGAGCAGAGAGCACCCCGCCCGACCTCTCCTCGCCTGCTGCTCGCCGCCTCGGCGCCCCTCCCCGCACACACGCCGCTACTCACCAGTTCCAGGGCTCGCAGGAAGGCAAGGGGCTCCTTCAGCGCCCGGAAGGTGCCCGCCGAGGCCAGCTTTGGAGGAGCGAGGCAAGAGAGAGAAAGCAAAAGCGTGAGGAAGGGGCTGAGGGCGCCTCTCCGGAGCCACCGGGTCCCCCCAGAGCCAGCCGCCCTGCCCAGTTCCGGCTTACCTGACTCACGGGGTCCATAGCTCGCCCTCGCTCGTCTTCTCACCTACTGGTTCCCTTTGAAAATGAAGTTCGGTTGACACCACCGTCCTCAGGCTCAGAAGCCCCTTCGGGGACAGCCGGAGGAGCGAGAGCCTGGAGCAGCCAGGCGAGGGCCGGGGCCGGGAGAGCCGTCTGCCCCGCGCCCGCTCGCTAACGCTGGGCTGTGCGCCCCGGGAACCCAGCGCGCCGGGGAGGCGAGCCCAGCCAGCCGAGGGGCGCGGAGGGAAGAGCTGGGGTAGGGTAGAGACAGCAGGGGAGGGGAGAAAGCCAGGCAGCCAGGGGAAGGCTGTCATTGGCCAGTCGCGTGCTCCAGAGGGGAGGGCGAGGAGGTGGGCGACGCAGAACCCGCAGGCATTGGTGCAGGCTCAGCCGCCCCGCCCGGTGCCCTCTGGCTCTGGGGAAACTTTGGGGCTGTTGCTTGGGGAAAGCGGACTGGCTCTGTCAGCGAGACGGCTGCCCCTAAACCCCGACGAAGGGGCTTCCAGGTAGGAGAAAAACACCTACACCTTACATGGAACATGTGTGTGAGTTCTGGTGACTTCTGAACTCCAAAGAAAGACTACGTATTTGTTGACTCGTTCATTCATTTCCTCAAGCCTTCATGGAACGTGCTCCACGTAGGTGCTGAGAACTATCAAAAAACAGGATAAGCACTGCCTCGAATTGCAATGTGGTCTGGACAGTGATGCAAAAGGTAGGCACAGGTGCTTTGGGTCACTCAGCAGGACTTCACCTTGGCCCACAGAGGGCCAGGGCAGAGGAAACTGTGGAAAGAAATGGATCTTGAATGTAGAACCGTGTACCAGGCCGATAATCCTGTGTGAGGTCAGGTGCAAATTATCATGCCTATTTTAAAAGCACTAGACAGATTTAGTGAGGTTGAATTAAACAAGGTAAAACATCTCTGGAAGGGCTAAACAAGGATTGAAATTCAGGAACCTTTCAAGCTCATGTTGTTTCTACTGAGATTCTTTGCCTAAGATCTGAAACCCAAAGGAAGACACCCTCAAAAAATTTATCATAAATAGGACTCCGAGTTTCTCCTCCAAAGTTACTCAGACTGTTTTCTTGGAACTGATGAAAGGTGACTCACATATTTTCCTCCCTTAGTGGGCTCACCTTGATGAATATAACAAAATATCACCAACAAAAACCCCTGAGTTTTATGAGCCTGAAACTGTGTTTTATAAATATTACTTCATTAAATTGTGATAACCCCCCAAGAGTTAGTAGTAATATTATTCCCATTTTAGAGATGAGCAAATTGAAGCACATGGAAGGGAAGTGGTCTGCTCAAGCTTGTACAGCCAGCGGGTGATAATACCAGAATTGAATTAGAAAAGGAGTCAGAAAAAGAAAAGGAGGAGGAGAAGGAAGAGGAGGAGGAGGAGGAGGAGGAAAGCTCTAAGCTACTACACCAAGTAGCTGATATGTCCTCTTCCTTTTCACTCCCTTTGGACTGGATTCCATTTATGAGTGGTCTCCCAGCAACACAGATAGTCCATCTGTTTACTACCAAGATTTGCCAGAAAGGTTTGGAGTTTGTGTGTGTGTGTGTGTGTGTTGGGGGGAGGGTATTTGATATTTAGAAGTGCAAGAGAAATATGGAAAGGAATAATGTGCTGTCTGGGAGGGGAGACAGCAGGCCAAAATTGGTTAAGAAAGAGAGCTTCCAGTGTAGATGCCCCCTGCCCATGGATTTTGCTAGAAGAAAACTAGAAATTTAGTGAGTAGGAACTCCAACAAATCATTTGCACCATCTGCAGTCAGCCGGCTTTGTTCCTACTGCTCTTCCTACATGCAGATAGAGTCTAGAACAATTAGAAACAGTTGTTTCAAAAATAAGCCGTTATGCAACTATGGCGGGTGGGGTGGGAGAACCAACACTATCAAGTACTTATTGTGTACCCTGCAAGCTACCTATATTATTTATGGGTGAAATTACTTAACCTCTTCAAGACCTCAGTTTGTTTCTTTGTTTCAATCTGTAAAATGGAGCCGGCAATACCTACCTTAGCTGGTTGTTACAAGGACTCAATGAGATTTTGAGATTTTACAAATAGCATATGCAGGGCAGAGTCTGGCACTTCATAATCTCTCAACACGTAGTAGACACAGATCTCAACTCTAGCACTTCTACAGAAGCAAAGATGACTCAGAGGCCCACATCAGAGGCATGATAGATTGGACCACTGTCCTGCCACCCTCTGCAGTGCCCCTCCCTTATATATGTCCTTGCCCTTTTGGACCCAGAAGTAGCCAGACAACTTGCTTTCCCAATAAAATATGGGCAGAGGTAATATGTGCATTTCTGGGCAGAAGTTTTTAGAAGCAGCAAGTGATTTGTCAACTTTCTTATTTTCTTCTACCATGATGAATAAAATTTCTACACAGAGGCTGTTCTGGTAGCCTGGGTCCTAGTGTAAGGATGATGTAGAGCAGAGCTGCCACTGGACCCTGATGGACATGGAGCTGAGCAAGAAATGTATTTAGGGGTGTAAACATCTATAAAATGTAGGTCTTTTGTTGCTGTAGTGCAGCATAACCTAAGCTGATTGATAACAATAGTTCCCGCCACTAGTAAAGTAGCTAAACCAAATTTTGACCCTGGATTTGCATGACCTCATGGTCCTTGTATTTGTCCTCTATGCCTCATAGTCAGCAAGCTTAATAATGATGCATATGCTTAATGATGATGATTGTAATAGCTAATTATCAACTGAATTCTTGCTACCTGCGAGGCATCGTGCTAAGTGCTTTACATACATCATTTAAGCATCATCTTAATTTCGCCTTTTATGGATAGTATATCCAGCTACTTAGAAAGGCTAAGTAACCTGCCCAATGTCATCTATACATTTGTATCTCTTTAGGTAGGGAGAGAGATTTATTTAAAATATTGTCTACTTGCATATCATTTGAGTTGAGAACTTGGCAGAGATGAAGTGTGATTACTGAACCTATCCCCACAGGTCTCTCTTCACACCAAATGTTCCTCCCTGCTAATATGGTGGCATATTTTCCCAGTTCTCTGAATACCATGTGAAGCAAGTCAGAATTGTGGCGAATGGCAATGTAATAGCTTAGACAACAATTGCACATTGTCAGACGATGCTTTTCACATTCCAGAAATGTATGAGCTTCCAACAGCTGCATCACCAAAATAACCCACAGTTTCTTATCACATTTGCAATGTTAAATATTTTGTAGACTTTTGAGGTTAGAACCTCTGTATTCAGACCTGGAAATAACATTGGGTTCCCTAAAGAACTAGGTTGGGAAAGATAGGAGGGATGATATAAACGCTGTCACAATATTACTATCAGTGGCTGAGGGTAACCTCCTTCTCTTTTGCCCCAAGGTGATGAAAGAAATTTTCCTCTTTCTGTAACACATCTGTCACAATGTCTCAGTGATAATGTTAACTTTGGTGGGGCATACATAATACATTTTAGTGGCCTGTATTGATTATGTAAATCAAGTAATTTACAAATTCTCTTTTGTTTTGGGCCAGGGACTCATAGCTATAAAGACACCCTTTGACATTCCAAGATTATCCATTCATTTACTGCAGTGGTTCTGGTTCTCAATGGAGAAAGATTTAGGCCTTTCCCTCTTCCAGGAGACATTTGACAATGTTTGGGGACATTTTTGACTGTTACAATTGGAGGAGGGGAATGCTACTGTCACCTAGAGGGTAGAGACTAGAGATGGTACTCAACGTCCTGCAGTGCAGAGGACAGCTGCCTACAACAAAGAATTATCTGGAAAATGTCAATAGTGCCAACGTTGGAGAAACCCTGCTTACTCATTCGGCAAGTAACGGCTGAGTGTCTATTATATGCTAGTACTATTCTAGGTAGTGTAAGCAGCTTGCCAAGATGCCTGTCTTCACGAAGCTTACATTGTTGTGGGAAATACTTTAAGGCCAATTTCGTAAAGCTCAATATTTGCTAAATAAACAAACAAACAAAATCGAGTTACCAAAATAACCATTTTGAATCCCAAAGAATCAAAACTTTGAAAACCAAAGTACCAAGCTGAAGTAGAAGGGCTTGCATTATTCAGGTAAATTAAATCTTGTTCTCAGGGAAAAACATACCTGGGTCTCATTTTCCTATGTCTCTTATGATAAAGAGGAAAAAGTAGTTCAAAATTATATCAGTAGCAACATAATACAGGTGGAAACACTACCCATATGTTATGAAATCTAGAATACTGGAAATAAATAATAAGTGGATATATGTCAATTGTTGTTTATTGAACTCTCATCTCTGTTCATGCTGCTAACCTGAACTTTCCAAATCTTTCCTTAGGTAAGGAAGTATGAAGGCAGAGGCCAGTAGCATGTCTGTGTATTTATTTGTTTGTGTGTTTGGTTTGCGTGCATAGGGCCACTGGTGCATAGTATAGGAGATGGTGTGGAAATATTTTCAAGAACTCTAATTTTATAGTAAAAATAGCATTATCTGTCAATCCAAACATCAAATAAAGCCATCTTTACTTTGGTATGTTTTTGTCTTAAATGGATGCAATAAAACATACAAGGGTCTATATATGTGTTTGGTTCAAAACTTCAGCACAAAATAAGATTCCATGGACTAAACTGTGGGAATTCCTTAGCATTCAAATAGGATCATTCTTAATTAGCAATCATAACTGATATAAAAATTCATATGTAGATGGCTAATGTGAACTTCTATCTTGAAGTGCTTTTATTAATGCTATTTCTGTTCCCATCTTTGTTTTAAACAAAAGAGATTTGTGTAAATTCAGGCAGGCTTGTATATATGCAAATTAAAGGACCAAAACTAACATCAAAGGATTCACCCAGGGAATAATAGTAGCAACAGAAATTATAACAATGACCCTTACAACACATTAAGTAGATGTTGGACAGAATGCTAAGTGCCTCTATAGGCATACCTTGTTTAATTCCCTCATCAACCTTATACGTATGTACTACTGTTACTCCCATTATGCCCATGAGAAAACACAGGTTCAAAGAAATAAAAAATCTCAGCTAAGGTCTTATGGAGAGTAAATAGCAGAGTCAGGATTTTCCTCCTACTCTCATAACTTTCCAAGAAAAAGATGATATGCAGTTTTCACTACAAATCTGAAAATGTCACAAGCTTTAGGCAAAAATATTTTTCTTGCTGAAACGCAAACAAAATTTCTCTGGAGAAATAAAGTAAAGTCGGGCACCAATTTCTAGTACTCTGCTAGTATTCCATGAACACACTAGAACACAATTAGAAAAATAACTCCTTTCTCTTCTCAAAGTCTCAATTATTCTAATTATTTTTGTCTTTCATCATTAGCTGTGTTTTCCAAAATGCTCATCATTTTTGACGTTCTCCTGGGACCACTTTCATGTTTCACAGACTCATGGAGCACAACATTTTTGTGTTAATCTCACACCACCCGCTGCAATTTTTGAATGAGGTAAACGAAGCCCAAAGAATGGAGGCATCTTGCCTAAAGTCCTCATCTGCAGAGAAGAGTCTAGAAGAACCGTGATGACACACGCTCTGGTATCAGATCGACTGAGTTCATCATGTCCTACATATCCTGGCTCTATCACTTCCTAGTTGTATGATCTTGGGTAAGTCACTTACACTCTCGTCATTTAGTTTTCTTATCTGTAAAATGGAGATAATTTTACCACTCCCATCACTTTGCAAGAAGGAATAAATGAGTTAATACAAGTAAAGCACCCAGAAGACTACGTGGCAGCAGACAAGCTAATGTAGACATCTACTAAAAGGCCAAGAAATATGACCAACAACAATGATAAGGAGATGGCCTACGATATCATCACCCTATGAGTTTATCATATAGCCACTACTCACAATAACACTTTTAAGAAATCATTTATTAATATTTTCTTATCTTTCCTTCTTTCCCAAATTCTCATTTCTTTTTCCCCCAATTCTCTTTTCTTTCTTTCTCCTTGAACCCCTAACCTTTCAGTAGATCTGGGAATTTTCCTTGGAAGTTAGTAAGAATATTGGATAATTCAAAACATTCTTTTGGGGGAGCTCCTAGATACATATGCATTACTATATAATACTAAGATTATATAATACAACAGATATTTTAATTTCTCTGTTAATTATAAGTAGAGCCTTGGCAGAGGTTTTTGCGATTTTCTTAAAACTAGTTTTACTTAGCAACATTTGCAATCTCTAATAATTTTATTTTAGTTTTAGGGAGGAAATATTTATACATAAAAAAACTTATGGATGATGAAGATAGGAAAGATCAGATGGATTCTACTATTTATTTAATGCATGCATGCATTCCAAAGTATACTGCATGAGTTCACTTTATTAAATTCTCCAGTCTGTAGACTTTGTGCTTCAATATGACAAAATAACTTTTGCATCTGCTCTGAATGAGGTAAAAGAAAACTTTACCCTACTCGACAATTATAAGAACCCATTTACTTATTCATTCCTAACCTAAACCTTTAAGAAAAAAAACTCAAATTAATTCAGATATTAAGGTATTTGAAAACTGACGCCTTTGGCATACCGTAGTCATATTCTTTGTCTGCCTAGGTCTTTTCACATAACTTGGCAACTGTGTGAGGATACTGCTGAATCCACTCACACAGAGAGAAGCGTAAACCCAATACCTAAAATTAGGTTTTTACTAAATTATATTGCACTGCACTTTTACACCTGCTTGGCAAATAATACAAAGAAGAAAGGTACAATTACATAGGTTCTTTGCCAGAAATAGAAGACAGATTAAAATAATAAACACTTAAAAAGAGAGGAGGAAGGAAGAAAGGATGAGACAGAGAGAGAGAACATGAAAGAATCTTTTCTCCAAACCATGGTCAGCAGATAGCAACAGCATCATTGTAAATTACTTTCATTCAGAATTTACTATGTGCCAGGTGCTGTGATAAGCTCTTTATAACTCTATAAATTAGGTATTATTATCCACATTTTTTACGTTTTACAAATAATGAAACTGAAGCATGGATAAGTTAAATTACTAGTCTAAGTTCATACAACAAACCAGCTGGAAACCAAGCCAAGTTCAAAGCAAGTATGTCTCAAGAATTTGAACTAATTTTATACCTTCTAATTATCCAAGGTATAAAATGTACATCACTCAGATCCCAACTGGAATCTGGAGGGTTTTTTTTTTTTTTTTTTTTTTTTTAAGAGACAGTCTCACTCTGTCACCAGGCTGGAGTGCAGTGGCATGATCGCAGCTCACTGCAGCCCCAAACTCCTGGGCTCAAGCAACCCTTCTGCCTCTGCCTCCTGAGTAGCTGGGGCTGCAGGCACATGCCACACACCTGGATAATTTTTTTTATCTTTTGTAGAGATGGATTCTCGCTATGTTGCCCAGGCTGGTCTCAAATTCCTGGCCTCAAGCGATCTCCTGCCTGAGCCTTCCAAAGTGCTGAGGTTACAAGTGTGACCCACCATGCGTGGTGAAATCTGGAGATATTGATGAGATTTTTATTTAGCTACCAGCCCCAACTCCCTAATTAAATACAAGGGAACTGGGTTGCCCACATTCTCAATCTTTATAGGTTCCTTGGTTTCTTTCAGTCTTGTTACTGATGATTTTTGTAACACTATTTGATCTTATGAAAAACACTGCTTTCATTTTGTTTTCAAAATATCTGAAGAATTTCTTGTTTTACCCTATTTCTATTCTCTCTTCTTGCCAGCTGGGATCCGTATGTGATGAGAGGAGCAAGAGCAGCCACCTTGGAGCCAAAGATGTAAGTCGTGTCTGGAGGGTGATAGAGTCATTTGATATATGATCTGTTACAATGCAGTACTTTGTTCACACAACTATGTTCTGGGATTTGGTGGTTGTTAGAGTACTTTAGACTGTACCCCATTACAAAGACTCTCGATGCTCATTTCAAATAGCATCTATTTTACAAAGGCTTCCAGATTTCCACCTCCTTTAGTCATTTGCCAATCAGAACTAGTCACTTTTATCCTATGCTCTTTTTATTCTGAAAATATTCTTTTTAGCATTTATAGTCCTCTGGTTTTATTACAGTTATCTTAATTAGTGTCTATTTTCAACCTTAGAAGCCTTACCCAATGCTCCATACTAAGTTAGGCACTTCCGTTGTATGCTCCTATAGCACCCTGTATTTCTCTGTAACAATTATGCTTAAATTTACTCTTACAGTATTTACCTTTCCACAATACTGTGTAAGCTCCAAGTGGAAAAAAGCCTGGTTGCCTTTCAGGGAACTATACCCAACTCCCACAAGAAATCTGGCATATGATAGGCACATAGAAAATGGTTTTGGATGAATAAATGATCTCCTTGAAGGTAGAAAATAGTGATTACTTATGTTTATTGCCTAATCATTGCTAAGCTCAGTGTCTGACACCTATTAAGTGGCCAATAAATGTAGAATGCAACAAACTCATTTTGAGTGGGATGACATTGGACAAAATGAGACGGAATGGGAGGGGGTGCTCAGGATATCGGTTCTGTGCAGGGCAATAGGTGATTATTTTTGGTCCAGAACATCTTCACGAAAGGCTTATCTAGTAGTGTTTCTATTAGCAAATATTTTAAAATTCTTTTACATCTAAGAAATGATTGTTGGTAATAGCAATAATAATGATAAATGAGCCAGAAAGGAATGGTTGTTAGATAAATTCTAAGATCAGTCTTGATATCTTAAAAGCAGTTGTATGCATATTTGCATTAATTTGAACTCCCATACTCACCTTTCTGTGGCCAAGCATTTGTGAGAATAATTTCTTTATTCATAAGCAAATTATATCCTTATGATTTTAGGAAAATAGAACTTATATTAATATGTGAGATACTGAAACGCATAATAGTTTCTCAGTTGTTTATTACTATTAATATTAATAAGATTATAAAAAGGCTTTTCACAAATATCTCATGTGAATAAAATTACCTAGAAATGGAAAGAAATTTCTAGAATTGACACAGTGCAGAAATTTCAAAAAATAATATTATTGGAAAATTCACTTTCAGTGCCAAGCAATTCCATTCAACTCCCCAGTAATAAAATGGGTTCAATATTAGGTTCTCTAAATTTTTAAAATACAGTTGACCCTTGAACAACACAGGTTTGAACTGCACTGGTCCACTTATACATGCTTTTCTTCCACCTCTACCACCCCTGAGACAGCAAGACCAACCCCTCCTCTTTCTCCTCATCGGCCTACTCAACGTGAAGATGAAGAAGATGGAGACCTTTATGCTGATCCACTTTTGCTTAATGAATAGTAAATATATTTTCTCTCCCTTATGATTTTCTGAATAACATTTTCTTTTCTCTAGCTTACTTTATTGTAAGAATACAGTCTACTATACATGTAATACACAAAATATACATTGCTTTTTATGGTATCAGTAAGGCTTCCAGTCAACAGCTTACTAGTTAAGCTCTGGGGGAGTCAAAAGTTATACATGAATTTTCAACTGTGTGTGGTATCAGCACCCCTAACCCATGCACTGTTCAAGGGTCAACTCTATTCCATATTTTCCATGAATATTTTTATATACATGAATTATCACAATTAAACACTCATGTTGCATGGATTGATGGATTTGATCAGCTATCCACAATATGAAATGATGATTTCCTCAATCTCATCCAGGCCTCTCCTTTTGCTGTCTGGATAACATGTCACCAATGACTCTTTAATAAAGGCTGTCTTTGGGGACTTTCCCCTCACTTGTAACTTGGCACGTAGAATCACGAGAAAATTCCGTGCTTATTTTATTTGCTTGTTTACATTAAGAGCAATTATTCCACAGTGTGAAGCAGTGAATATCCGAGTGACAGGAAATCTGAATTTGTGAAAACATTTCTGAAGTTATTAACTGTTTCAAAATATTTTTTTTTTAATTTTTGCTGAAATTGACGATACTGGACAAGTTGCCTTATTTATTTTTTTATTTTGGTCTTCTATGATTCCTTTAAAATTTATTCAGTAGAGGAGAAGTTCCTTCAGGTTCCTGAAAGAAACCTCAGGTGTGACTCTGGATTACTCTCCATAAAAAGGTCATTTGAAATTATCTCAAATTTAAAATTTGTCATTCCCAGTCCCATATAATAATCAAAATTGCAAAACGGATTGAAAATTAAATTTTCTCCGGTCCTCCAGCTAGGGTCTCCTGTACGCAGTGGGGGATGCTGCGGTGTGCCTCTTTCTCTCCCTGTTCCTCCTCTCCCGCTGGCTAGCAGATTTCTGAGAGGAACAAAGAAGGGTCGGTGGAGCAGGAGGGCTCTTAGTTGACAGACACTGTTGTAAATTGGCTTCATCCCATCCCAGCCTAGAAGATGTTTCCTTATTCAGAAAGACACTCCCAGGACTGGTGGTTTCTACTTACTATCTCTTAGAATGCTTGTTCTAGTAATCTAGCCACATAGTCATATTAAGAAGCCCTAGAAGCTTGTGGGAAGGATCTGGGGCCCTTTATCCTCAGAGGTGGCTGAGCTCCCACCTGGCAGCCAGCACCAACTTCCCAGTCTTGTATATGAAACATCTTGGGAGTGGATCCTCCAGCCCCAGTCAAGCTGCCGCAACTGACATCTCATGGAAAAGACATGATCCCTCTTTGTTAACTGCTGCCCCAAATTCGTGAGCTAAATTAATGATGGCTGCTGGTTTCAATCACTAAGTTTTAGAATGGTTCACTATGCATCAATTTTAATTGGCACAAAGATTAAATGAGATAATCTGTGTAAAGTGCTCATATACTTCAAGCATATAGTAAGCACTTAAAAAAATCTTGGTTAAAAAAAAAACCTTGAATTTCTATTCTTTAGATACTTCACTTAGGATAACGGTTTCCAGTTCCATCCAAATTATTGCAAAAGGCCTTAATTCATCCTTTGTGGCTGAGTAGTATTCCAAAGTATATATATACTGCATTTTGTTAATCCATTCATGAATTGGTGGGCACTTGGGTTGATTCCACGTCTTTGCAAATGTGAATTGTGTCTCACCTGCCCATCCTTGTTTCAGCAAATGTGCCTGTGTCAGCTGGTCCCTGACTCCTTCTGCAGCTGCTCGGGAATCTGGGAGTCCCCTCAGACTCCCTTCTGTCGAGGCCTGGTTGACACTCCAGGAAAGCCCTGTGAAGCAGGACCTAAGAGGGCCCAAGGTGGTTCCCTTACAAGTGGCCCATGGGAAAAACTTGTGAATCCTTTTCCCCAACAAACTTTGAGAAAGCAGGTCACTCAAAGTTTCCAATTTTACTTTGACTTGTCCACCTTTAGCTAACCTGGAACATTTCTCAGAGGGGGGCCAGACATCAGTTCACTTTTTCCAACTGTGGGAACAAGTTAAACTCACATCAAATTCCATTTTCACGTCTATCAGTTCTCAGTGAGCTCAGTGTACTTCTATTGCCCATGGCCACATTATGACTTTCATGAGCCCTATCTGCACAAACTCGTATTAAAATTAAATTTGTATTTTATGACTGCGTTGGTTTAAAGACGAAAACAATACAAGCTAGATTACATTCATTTTTTTTTTCTTCTGATTTTAAAAGAAGTTAAAATATCTTCATAAGCCCCTAAAAGCACCATGGACCTCAGGCACTGCGCCTACTAGATCTAGTAGAAAAGCCAGTCCTGAGTGAGCCCCCAGAAGTATAACCAGTGTGTTAACCAGAAATTCAAGGAAGTGTGATAACAACACAACTTTATTTTTTTTTCCCTCCTATTAACAATTTATTGAGCACCTACCTGATACTAGGCACTATAACATGAAACACAATAGACACTGGATGTTTTCAACATTTGAATGTACTAAGTTAAATAGGTGATGTAATTAGATGGTGAAAATAATAACAGGGCAATAACTCTGGGGGAAAAAAAGAAAAAGAAATCACAACTGATTAAACTGGTTTATGTTATAAATTCTTCTCTTTTCTGGGCCAACCTCTATGTAGGGAACATAGGTATACTTTTGGTGGTAAGGGATATCCATGTTTTCCTTTCACTTCAATAATGAGTATTACGAAGTCCTTGCCCCCTTAGATGGGGAGTAATCAGGTTTGGTTTTCTGCAGCATCTGTGAACTCTGGTGAGGTTTGCTTGAGTCTGTGTTTCTGGACTCAATGTTTTCACTTGTAAAAGAGGTTTAGAAGATATAGTCATTAATATTCCTGCCACTCTATAGCGATTAAGGGAAGCAAAGTAAAACATAGTATTAAATGTCGATGAATCCAATTTAAATCCACTAAGTGGACATGACCTCTATGTCTAAATATTATTTCTTTAAACAAATGAAACATCTCATTCATTCAATAATTGTTTATTGAATGTCTACTCAACACAAACACTTCACTAGGTTATAGGGGTGACAATAGTGATATGTCTAGCCCACATGGAGTGTGAAATTCTAGAAATTGAATAAATTGCCCTGCTTACCACATTCTAGTGTATTGAAACTTAGGAGATTTTTATTACTAGAAAATAAAAATAGTTTTTACATTGTTTCTTAATGTTAAAGAAGAAAGGGAGGTGTTTTTTCTAACAAAAAACATAAATTTCAATGTTAAAAAATGTCATTGGAAACCAAACTGCCACTATACACTATATACTTAAAAACGCATTTAAATTATTTCTATGGTTTTGAGTGACTTCTCTGTCTTCCTTCTAGGAAGAAATTTGTTCAGTCAGTAATCCAGTAATGTGCCTGCACTCTACTGAATTTTAAACATTTTTTATATTTTCTTTTAGAGAGCAAGGACTCTTCTTACATGGTAGAACTGAGTTTCATGTTGAATGTCTAAGTACTGCTTACATTACAGAATACAAAAATACTAGACCCTATTTAACATTTAGTTCTGGAAACACAATAAAAAAATACACATATTCCTGCTGTGTGCCGATAAGGGTTGTTTCAGCTTATAATAAAACTGCTTTTCACTTAGAGCACTTTTCCTCTTAAAAGCACAAAGAGTTTAGCTGCATGCTTAATGGATATGTGTAAATGTATTAATATCTGGAATGATTTTTTCAAAAAGGCCTATAAGTCAAGAGTGCCCTTCCTATGTGTTATTATTTTGCTTGAATTCAAGCATCATATTGATCACTTATCTGTTAATCTTTCCATATTTATTCCTCTGATTACTGAGCTTCTCCACCTTTTCATCTACCCAATATCAGATAAAATCCCCCACCCATTTTTTCTCAATTTACAGAAACCCTGAGTCTTTTACCCTCAAGCAGCAAATACATGCCATAAATTATGAACTATGTGGAATTTTGTATGTACTAATCACAAAAAGAGACGGAACAGTAGAGTCACTGGAGCCTGAACTTTGGAAAGAAAAAGACTTGGACTCAGGCCCTAGATGACATATAAAAGCTGTATGACTTTGGGGAAATTACTCAATCTGTCTCTTTGCTTCAGTGTCCTTGTGTGCAAGATTGGGATGTACTTATTTGAAGATGTGGCAGTTTTGAAACATAACCCCCCAATTCTTCGACACTTCTCCCATCAAAAAGTAAGGCTGACTTCTCTTCTCGTTAAACCTGGGCTCTGTGTCTGCTTCACCAATGGAATACAATCGATGTGTCAGTTTCTGTGCCCCTAAGAAACTGGTATTTCTACTTACTATCTCTTAGGATGCTTGTTCTAGGAATCTAACCACATAGTCATATTAAGAAGCCCTAGAAGCTTGTGGGAAGGATCTGGGGCCCTTTATCCTCAGAGGTGGCTGAGCTCCCACCTGGCAGCCCGCACCAACTTCCCAGTCTTGTATATGAAACATCCTGGAAGTGGATCCTCCAGCCCCAGTCAAGCTGCCGCAACTGACATCTCATGGAAAAGACATGATCCCTCTTTGTTAACTGCTGCCCCAAATTCGTGAGCTAAATTAATGATGGCTGCTAGTTTCAATCACTAAGTTTCAGAATGGTTCATTATGCATCAATTTTAATTGGCACAAAGATTAAATGAGATAATGTATGTAAAGTGCTCATATACTTCAAGCATATGGTAAGCACTTAAAAAAAAATCTTGGTTAAAAAAAAAACCTTGAATTTCTATTTTTTAGGTACTTCGCTTAGGATAACGGTCTCTACTTCCATCCAAATTATTGCAAAAGGCCTTAATTCATCCTTCGTGGCTGAGTAGTATTCCATAGTATACATATACCACATTTTGTTAATACATTCATGAATTGGTGGGCACTTGGGTTGATTCCATATCTTTGCAACTGTGAATTGTGATGCAATAAACATTTGAGGGCAGGTGTCTTTTTGATAAAATGACTTCTTTTCTTTTGAGTAAATACCCTGTAGTGGGATTGCTGGATCAAATGGTAGGTCTACTTTTAGTTCTCTGAGGAATCTCCATACCGTTTTCCATAGAGGTTGTAATAATTTTCAGTCCCACTAACAGTGTATAAATGTTCCTTTCTCTCTGCTTCCACACCGCCATCTGTTGATTTTGGACTTTTTAATAAAAGCCATTCTAGCTGGGGTCAGCTGATATCTCATTGTGGTTTTAATTTGCATTTACCTGATGATTAGTGACACTGAGCATTTTTCATATGTTTATTGGCCTTTTGTCTATCTTCTTTTGAAATGCCTCTGTTCATGTCTTTTGCCCACTTTTTAAAGGGGTTGTTTGATTGTTTTTCTTGCTGATTTGCTTGAGGTTTTTTTTGTAGATTTTGATAGTTAGCCCTTTTTCAGATGTATAGCTTCCAAATATTCTCTCCCATTCTGTATGTTGTCTATTTTGTCTGTTATTTCCTTAGCTGTGCAGAAACTTTTTAATTTAATCAAATCCCATTTATTTATTTTTGTTGTTGCTGTGATTGCCACTGGGGTCTTCTTCATAAATTCCTTGCCCAGGCTGATATCTAGAAGAGTTTTTTCTACATTTTCCTTTAGAATTCTTATGGTTTTGTGCCTTACATTTAAGACTTTTATCCACCTTAAATTAATTTTTGTGAGTGGTGAGGGGTAGGGGTCCTGTTTCATTCTTTTGCCTGTGGCTATCCAATTTTCCCAGCACCATTTATTAAATAGAGCTTCTTTTCCCCAGTGTATATTGTCTGCTTTGTCAAAGATCAGTTGGCTGTATGTGGATGGTTTTATACCTGGGTTCTCTGTTCTGTTCCACTGGTCTATGTCTTTATTTTGTGCCAATACCATGCTGTTTTGGTTACTAATGCAATGTAGTATAGTTTGAAGTCTGGTGATGTGATGCCTCCAGATTTGTTCTTTTTGCTTAAGATTGCTTTGGCTATTTAGGCTCTTTTCTGGTTCCAAGAGAAGCATAGAATTATTTTTTCTAGATCCGTGAAATACGACATTGGTATCTTGATGGGGATTGCATTGAATCTGTAAATCACTTTGGGTGGTATGGACATTTTAACAAAGTTGATTCTATTGATCCACGAGCATGATATCTTTTTCCATTTGTTTGTGTCATCTGTGATTTCTTTCCTCAATGTTTCGTGGTTCTCTTTGTAGAGATCTTTCACCTCCTTGCTTAAGTATATTCTTAGGTATTTTATTCTCTTTATAGCTATTTGAATGACACTGAATCTTTGATTTGACACTCACCTTGACTGTTATTGGTGTATAAGAATGCTACTGATTTGTGTACATTGATTTTGCAACCTGAGACTTTGCCGAATTTATTTATCAATTCTAGGAGTCTTTTGGTGGAGTCTTTGAGGTTTTCTAGATATAAGACCATATCATCAGCAAAAAGCAATAGTTTCACCTTCTCTTTCCCGATTTGGGTACCCTTTATTTCTTTCTCTTGCCTGATTGCTCTGTCTAGGACTTCCAGCACTCTGTTGAAAAGAAGTGGTTACTTGCTACTAAACTGGAACTAACCAATGAGCACACATGTGCACAAAGGAAAGTAAAAGTCAGTGGAAATCAAGCAGGTGGGAGAGGGGAGGAGAAGATGGACAAAAACTTATCTGCTGGGTACAAGGAACACTATCTGGGTGATGGGCACACTTATAACCGTGACTCAAGCATAACGAAATCGATACATGTAAACAAAAATATTTGTACCCCCATAATATTTTGAAAGAAAAAAATTAAAAATTAAAAAACGAGAATTTGGCTTGGAGAAGAAAACATTTAAAGGAAAAAAAAAATGATACCTTCAACTTTGTGAAAGAATTTCTGTTATAACTGGGATGGAGTAGCTGACAAAGCCAGATAATTTTCTGAAATGATCTGAAAGAAGGCAGCATGTACATGCTGAAGTGTTTAGAAATAGAAAAGGTAAGATTCAGGAGATGGAAGACCCGCAGAGATGTGAGCTATTCTCTGCTGCCACATTTACCCAGGAACAATTGTCAATTCTGAGTGCAGGCAGAAGGTTGAGAATTCATTGCTAATACTGGTGCAAAGCCCAGAGAGGGCCATTGCAGAGGGACACAGAAATCAGCATTGCTTTGGGTAGACATTTGGAGAGAGGCACTGAAGCATGCAGCCACATTTTTCCTCGAACTATGTGCTGCCTACTGGGGATACAAGGGATAGGAGACTAACATCATTAGCAAAGTGCCTCTGGAAACTGGAGCAGTTTCCCCAACATTTCTCATAAAACAAAGATTAGAATTCCATAGATAAAAAAAGATGTGCTATACAATCACTAGCCAAATGAGACCTGGTATAGCTATGTTAATATCAGGCAAATAGATTCCTGAGTATCACTAGAGGTAAAGAGGGATATTTTTTAATACTAAAATTATCTATCCACAAGTAAAAATCATAAATCTGTATGCACCCTATGCAGTGACAATTTAACTTTAGCCAAAGAGAGTTCTGGCCTTTGCCCTTGGCTACTGAGAGGTACTCTCTAGGCCTCTGGGATATTCTTCCTGTTAGGAGTGGCTTTGTTTGCTCAGGGGGACTTGGCTGCCAATCTGAGGATGCAATCTATGATGGGGACTATGAACCACACCACATCAGTTCTAACCTCCAGAGGAACTGCATACTAAAGACAGCCCAAATTCTGGGAGGGACTGGAAACTAAAGGCCAGCCATGCAGGCTGTACATGATAGAGCCCCAATAAAAAACTCTGGGCATCAAAAGTTTGGGCCACCTTCTCTGGTTGGCAGTATTCTTTGAGCATTGTCATACATTGGTGCCAGGAGTATAACAAGTCTGTAAGAAAGATGGAAACAACCCTCCCAGACTTTTCTCTGTCTTTATCTCCTCTTTTGGCTGGTTCTAATTTGTATCCTTTCACTATAATAAAACTGTAATCATAAATATAGTGAAAAAAAACTTGAAAAAGACATTAAACTTTGGAGAATGTTAGGGCTGAAAGATCTTAGAGATCATCTAGGTGAGAGATCACCAACTGGTGGTCCAAGTGGCTGACATGTATTTTGCTTTGTTTCATACGGTGTTTTCCAAAAAATTCAACAAACATTTATAAATTTGGATGCATCTCATAGAAATTCAGATTTCCAACTTCTCCACTTAAAAAAGACTGTATGTCTGGCAACACTAGGTCCACGTTCCTAGCAGTGAGTTATGGCAGCGTAAGGCTGCCCTCTGTACAAAACATGTTCACTCAAGCTCACTCCGTCTCCAGCACAGCACATTCAGAGGCCGCCAATTCTTCCATTTGTATTTATTGCCCGGCCACTGTTAGTATTTGGTTTTTCGACCTCTGATCTAATCCAACTTCCTTATCATGCAAATAAACAAATGGAGACCCAGAGAACTGAGAAGGCACATCACAGACAAACCTGCTTGGGATAAGATCTTCTGACTTTGAGTCCGACTAGGTGTTATCATTGGTGTTAGGGTGGTCTCTGTAACTCCTCTACACAGTCTATACCATTTGTAGTGATCCTAGTGCCTGTGCTTCCCTGGATGCATTTGGGCCCACTTGACCCTGGGCCTTGGCTGCTTGGCCACTGCCTCCACGCATTGGTGGCTGCCTCTGTCTTCTGTGGGACTAGGGCTGGGTTTTAGCATGGTCTCCATCACACTTGTCATAGTGCAGACAGCAGCACCCAGTCCATCTGAGTGGGCCCACATTCCCACACTGTTGGACCGAGGTAGCACCCTGCTCTATGGAATGGAGGATCTGCCTTCCCTAGCCGCTTCCCAGAAGGGTCAGGTACCACAACCTGGCAGTACAGGGTGTTAACACCCTATGGAGCAAATTTGACCAGGAAAAGAGACAAAGGTAGAAGCCAGTAGATAACTTCCTCATCTTTCCTCTCCCTACCACCCCTCAGCACACTGCTCCTAAGAGCAATGATTCTCTTTGTCTCTCAAGAAAGGTCTTGCATGACCAACCACCCAGCTATGTTTCTGGGTAACTGTGGCCAGTGTGGTCACGTATCACTTTGTATTTGCTTTCTCACCCGGTCCTTCCTCTCTTCCCTTTCTCCACTGTTTTTGTCCTTTAATTACATATCCCAGTAGAGCATTAGCATGTAAACTTTGCCTCAGGCTCTGCTTTCCAGAGAACTCAGGTTAACGCATCACCCCAAGTAAAATATTTATTGATTTTTTTTCCCGAAGAAACAACTTCTTAAAAATCAACATTGTAAAATGGTAAATCCCTGAACTGGGATCAAAAGTCCTGAGTTCTTAATTCCAGTTCTGCCACTAATGCAATGAGCAATAGCATATGATCATTTAACCAAGTTGATGCACATTTTGCCCATATAAAAAGTGAAAGGGAGCTTTGTGAATTGGTGATACCCAACATTTTTCACATCACAGCAAACGCAACATTTGTATTTGTGTAGTACTTTGGCATAACTGGCTCATGGCCAGAGGTGACGGGCCCCAGGCTTCTGTCTCTCCAGGCTATCCAGGCTGAAGAATCAGTATCTTAGAATGTCTGTCACCCAATCACTATGTACCGCAGCACTATGGCACAGTTCAGAGGTGGGAATTCTTTAATTTTTTGACAGCAACACACAATAAGAAATTCATTTTCACAAGGTATCTATGTAACAAAAACATTTGCACCCCCTTAATATTTTGAAATAAGAAAATTCACTTTTTCATTGTTATTAGTACAACTGTATATGTCCAAAGCAGTGATTCTCAACTGCAGGTAATTTTGCCTCCCTAGAGAATTTTTGGCAATGTCTAGAGAGATTTTTGTTTGTCACAATAGATGAGGGGTGCTACAGTCCCCAGTGAGCAAAAACCATCTAGGGATACTGTAGCAAAGTACCACAGCCTGGTTAGCTTGAATAACAGAAATTTGTTTTCTGAAGGCTAGAAGTACAAGATCAAGATGTCTGCAGAGTTTGCTTGTTTGTTTGTTTGTTTGTTTCTGAGGTCTCTCTCCTCGACTCATAGATGTCCATCTTCTCCTTGTGTCCTCACGTGATCCTCCCTGTGTCTGTTTCTGTGTCCTAATCTCCTCTTCTTAAAGGAGACCATTCCTATTTGATTAGGGCCCATCCTAATGAGCTCATTATAATTCAATTATATGTAAATTATATTATTATAACTTAATTACTTCTTTAAAGACCCTATCTCCAAATACATTCTGAGGTAATAGGGGTTAGGACTTCAACATACGAAGTCGAAGGATGGGGAGGGACAAACACAAATCAGCCCATAATACCAAGGATACTGCTCGACACCCTATCATGCATAGGACAGACCCCTCCTCTACTGAACATATTCACAATTAAATATTATCTGGCCTGAAATTTCAACAATGGCAAGACCGTGGTCCAGAACCCTGGTCTAGCACATAGTAGGTGTTCAATAAATTTTTACTGAATCAATGAAGCATAACTAAAAATACATAACTGAAACAAACATTGCTAAAATAATACTGCGACAACATATCATACACTCTATTTTCTCTTCTAATTTTTAATGTTGGTTGTAACCACTAAGCTGATCTCATGAACCCCTAATAGATCTTACCCCACAGTTTTAAAAATGCCTATCTAAAGTATTGACCACCTTTAAAAATCTTGTAGTTTAATATTTTAAAGCAAATATGGTATATAGAATACTACTATGTATCAATTAGGCTGGTTTTTAACAGAGACTGGAATTTATTCAGCAAAATTATTATTTTAATGTAGTCTGTTAAAAAGGCAATATAGTTGTTTGAATGATACTACACTTGTTTAAAACATTCAGGAGTTTTTGGGGGGGCATATGACATTGTTTCCTTCAGAGCTTGGAAAACAATCATGTTGGTTTATAGTTACACCACACTTTTTTTTTACTGTAAATTTATTATCTAAATTGAGTGATTTTCTTATTTACCCTACTTGGCTTTAAATGGCCTTTGGCTGCTATTAAAATTTAAATCCATTTTCAAAGGGTGATTATTTGGCACCTGTTAGGATGTTCAAAAGAATGTGTCTTAAACTCTAAGAGCAATTCCAAAAAAGGACTTACCAAATAGTTTCAGTGGTTCAGAAAAACTGTAAGCTGAGTTGAAGGGAGCCATTCTTATTAATATCTGCATATGTAAGTTCTGCTGATTTGCTCAGTGCCTCTTACGTGCATGCATGATCACATGCCAGGGAATATGAAAATGTATGACTTTGTCCAGTTCCTCAAATCATACATCCTTGTTCTGGTTATAAGTGCATTTTAAAGAAGGTTTTCGATAGCTTTGTGGTGCGAAAAGATGCAGGTCCACTTTTATAGAAATGACAGAGGAAAGGTTTCCTTAGAGGCACATTGTAACACCCTTTGTAATGGGAAAAGAAAACCAAATGAATTCTCTTTGACAGCTTTATGCTACACATAAAAGATATCTAAGACACATGTTTTCATCTTTTATTCTGAAATTATTGAAATAAATGCTACATAGAATTCTAATTCAATGTAATGCACCACAAAACATGACATAAGGACAAAAAGGATATTCTATCACTTATTATAAACGTAATACATGCTTTTAGTTTAAAAGAAATCTTTATAAAATGATGTACAATGAAAAGTCTCAGTCTCTACAGGAATTCACACTTAATCGTGTCATCCATATCCTTGGAACATTTAGAAGGTATAGTATTTTTATGCAAATAGAATGCACACTAGTCAAATTGTTCTTCACCTTGCCTTTTTAAATTTAAAATTAATCTTGCAGATCTTTCATATTGAAGCATATTTATTTGCCTCATTTTTAATAGACACATGTTACTCTGGTATGTGAAGTGAGAGACTTCATTTCACCAACTCAAGTACGGAAGACATTTAATTGTCTTTATTTTTCTTTTATTTATTTTATCTCAGGATTCTATGTTTCTAGGTGGTCAGAATTTAATCTCTGCCAATTCAGGATTTTTCTGCATGGTGTTTGAGTTCCCTGAGGCTTACGTAGAACAGAGGGCATGCGTGTGGGTATGGCATCTCGTCCCTGATTGTTGCCTTTCTGTGCAGATAGACACGGAGGTATATATTGGTCCATCTCATCCTCAGACATTGATCCATGTAGATCTCTACTGATTATCCCTGGCTCTCCCTCCAGTCCCTTCAGAACCTTTGAATCTCTTGTCTACGTCACTCTCAGACAAGGGAATTACTGTGTCATGCGGAATTTGCGGAAAATCTTGCAAGTTCTCTCAGATCCATCTTTTAGTTATACCACACAGCTTTCCCTACTCTATTCTTTCACTATGTCAGGTTACTGGCAAAGCTGGGGGGTCTTACCATTTTCCAGGCATCTAACTGAGAAATAAATTTTCTTTTCTTTCAGACTTGGCAAAATAATTCCTTTTTTTCTCCCAAGGCAGGGATTTGTGTGTGTATGTGTGTGTACCAGGATTATTTTTTATTTGGCAATATGTTTTAGAGACATTTTCATGGTAAGACAATCAATCTGCCCCCATCTTTTGGACAGGTGCATAATATTCTATTGTGTGGAATTTCATGTATGTTTATTTCTGCTTTCATCCTTCTATTATATTTTCTTATTTTGTTTTTTCTTTAATTTTTTCTGTAACTGGAACAATAGAGAAAATGCACACAGTAACAGAAAGTTCAAACTATATAAGATCAAAAGTAAATTTTAGCTCTCTGTGCCACTGTGTACAAATCCCACCCTCTAGAGACCATAACTTCTAACAGTTTGTGATTTTTGTTCTTTTGGTGGTTTCTATTATAATTTTAAGTATTATACTTGTCTTTATTTTTAAGTTTTTATCAAAAGAACAGTTACCATATCTGAAAAAGGAAATGGCAATAACAACTAACAATGAGTAACATTATTTTAATGGGTCCATAGGCTGGATCAAAAGCTTAGACACATGCTCAGTACACCATCTTGAACCAAAAGTCTAACTAGGGAGGATGGCATCATGCTTAATGCCATGAACTCTATGGGCAGTCTGAGTTCCATTTCTGAGGCTCTGTCACTTCCTGGCTGTGCAATCTTGGGCCCTGGGTGCCTCATTTTCCGCATCTCTAAAATTAAGATAAAATTATACATAGCTTATAGGGTTTTCACGAATTAAAGAGAATGGGCTTTAGTGTAAAATGTATCAGAATTTGGATTCTACCCATGGCACACATTGACCCTGTGTTGACAATGTCATCTTGAATCTATTCTCAGATATTGATAAAATGGGACTGGTAAGAGTCCCATAGTTGTGTGAGGATTCACTTAATGAAATAGGATATTAAAAGTATCTGGCACATAGTAGGCATTTCATAAATGCTAGTTTCTCTTTTTCAATCCTGTTAGGAATGAATGATTGCCCTAGGCATGAGGATCTTGGGTAATTTTCTTTTTACTTTCTTTTATTTATTTTCATTTTATTTTCAGTTGACATATAATACTTGTACATAGTTATGGGATACAGAGTGATATTTTGATACATGTATATAATGTGTGATGATGAAACCAGGGTAATTAGCATAT
Source organism: Indri indri (assembly GCA_004363605.1). NCBI lineage: Eukaryota > Metazoa > Chordata > Mammalia > Primates > Indriidae > Indri > Indri indri. The sequence continues at coordinate 385,169 of RJWJ010000102.1, forward strand.
CTAGCACCTCAAACATTTGTCATTTCTTTGTGTTGTGAACATTCAAAATTCTCTCTTCTACCTTTTTGAAAATACACAACGAATTATGGTTAACCATATTTCCCCTATGGTGCTATAGAACACTAGAATTTATTCCTCCTAGCCAGGTGCAATTTTGTATCCATTAACCACCTTCTCCCTCTCCTCCCCTCTCCCCTACCCTTCCCAGCCAGGGAATTTTTATCTATTGGGGCAGGTAGGTAAGTTTCTCTTATTCGCTGTTAATACATAAGCTTCCAAATATTTCGCTTATGTCAGGGTCTAGGCTTTTGGAACTTGAAAGTCAAACATCTTCTATGTGTTCTTTGATTCTGCTATGCCATTTGTCCCCTGAAGCAGGGCATAAAATACACCAGTTGAAAAAGAAATTCAAGCAAACATTTTAAAAGCTAAGATTACAAAATATTATCTCATCACATGTATATATGTCTTATTTATGACTTCCTATAGGTAGTCATTTATGTGATTCCATTTTTTTTTTCCTGTTGTTGCAAGCTAGAATTAATATCCTTTCCCCTGTAGCTTGAGAATTTCTGTAAGAACATTGGCAATAAAAATCCTAGCACTGGAATTCCTGGGACAAAGGGTCAGTGTTTTTTTCAAATATTGATGAATATCACCACATTTCCCCTCCAAAAAGTTTACACTATCACCGTCTTGTATAGGAATGCCTATTGCTCCACAGGTTTACCCACTAGGGTTTATCACAAATTTAAATTTTTTTCAATCCAATAGCTGAAAATATTACTCCTTGGTTTTTTGATTTCCCATATCTTTAATTATGAATGATTGAACATTTTCTCACAGGTGTTCTAGCCTTTTGCATCTTGCATTCCCTGAACTGCTTATTGACATGTAAAAGGTTGTGTTAAATAATCCTAAAGTACATTAAATAGAATTTTTTAAAGAATTATGTATTTATTTATTTTTATCTGGGAAGGCAGATTATATAGAATTTAAGGCAACTGTTTCCAGGTCTCTACTTCATTTGACAGCAACCAAACACAACTGAAGATGAATAAATGAGTCACTAGCACAGAGCTAATAATTATGCTTCAACAATGTCATCATATCCTCACACTACACATTCAGAGCTGCTTCTCATCAAAATGAAATTTGTTCCAATACTCACATGATAGCACCCACGAGAGACAGCTAACTGAATGTCCCCTGAGCATGTGTGCAATTATGCCAAGATTCCAATAACTAATTAGCACAATGGATTTTGGTCTCACTTCAAATGTTGCAGAGCATCCATTTCACGTGTCCTGTGTTGTCTCAGTTTCCACCGTGGGAGATGTGCTCCCAGCAAGAATGCCACAAAGAGAAGCTAAAAGAAGACACACAAGAACTTTAGAAGGAATAAATGAGGACTGATTGCCAATTGTATGATTAATTTTTTCAACACCTCAATTCTGTAACATCGAAAATATCTGACTTCTCACTTTTTAAAACTTCTCCATGTCCATTTATTATATTTTAAAATTCATACAGACCTATATCTTACCCAAATGAGCATACTGTCTTCCAGAGATAGAAAGCACTTTAAAATCTGAGCAGCACTTAGGCTACTTGAAACTTCACCTTTATCTCCATCATAATTGCTACCAGGTCCTGAAGCCACGCCAAGTGCCCGGCAACCCGGCAGCGTAATTATCACTACTCCCGTGTTACAAATGCAGCAAGATGTTCAGAGAGGTTGAAAAACTTGCCCCAAATCAGCATCTAGTAAGTTTCAGAATCAGCATTACCAGGTTCTGGGGGTCTGATACATTCTGCAGCAAAAGAGGAGATTTTTAATACAAACGGTGGTGTTTCTTGGAATAGACTTTGTTGTAACTGCTACTTAATAGCTCTCAATGCCAAGGCCCCCCTGTACGTTACTTTCCCTCTGGGAAGTTAGCTGTCCCTTCAATGCTCTAACTAGTTCCGTTTGATCCTACTTAAAGATTATAGGTGGATGAGGTGGTCTACGTTATCTAATTCAACCACAGAGAAAGAGACCCTATGAGCTGTAGACTGGATTCCTGATTTCCTGCCCCATCTTTTGGCCACTTTCGCCCTGTAACATAAATGGCCCTAGATGGACCCCTTCCTCTGTTGTCTGCTTCTTCTTAATCAGGAGCTGCCCATTCCACAGCTGCCCATTATGATCCTTCATCTCACTCACCACATTTAGGCAGACTCTCTGAGAGAGCTTAGAAAATGCCCTCCTCTCAAGAGGCAGAAAGGGAAGAAACAGGATTTGGGAAGGAAGGGTTGGAAGGAGAATTAATCCTGTAGAAGTGGACCAATAATAGTAGTTCAAGTGTTGGAGTTAGCCTGGATGATGGAGCCCTTTGAAAATATTTCAAGAAGACAGGGGTTTGGGGAAAGCAACACTCTTGAGGTATGTGTAAATTAGACAACTTTTCAGGATGGCACGCTGCTCCCTTGGTGGAGGCCTTAACCACTGAAATCCATGCTCCAGGATTTGGCCCTAAGCAAGCCTGATAGTTGAGTTCCTCATTATCCTTACCAGAAGTAAATCTAAAATTCCATCCAGGGATTTTAAAACAGGAAGAGTAGTTCTCATACTACCTGGAAGCTTTGGATTGAAAACCCTCGATTTTATTTTATTTTCCCATTTTGCAAAACCTAAGTTTCATAGAGGGAAAGCAACTTGTCCAGGACCACACAGAAAAAGAAACATTTCTGCTCATGCTATAATATTTAGAAGACAGTTCCAGTTTTACACTTGTGATCCACTTTATGAATGTTGTAGAAAATTCAAGTTTCCCGGAGAAGCATTTGTTTCCCTTATAACAGCTAACATTTATTGAACTTAGCACAATGCCAGGCACTATGCTAAACTCTTTGCTTGCACTGCGTCACTTAACAATGATGCTGGGAAGAAGGAAATTGTATAAATCCCCATTTTACAAGTGATAAAGTGAAGGTTCAGAGATTTCAAATCACTTATCAATTGCTAATATATAAAATCTTATCCAAGTTTTCAAATTCCAAAGCTCAAGCAGGCTCTCAACTACTGTGACATCCTAAGCCCCTAAATGGCATTTGAACTATTTATAGCAAATAAAGGGCTCTGACTCAGAGGGCTTGCACATGCTTTCTTTCCACTTAGAGAGCTCTTTCTCTACATATCCACAGGTTTAAATGCACACTTCAGGTCTCTGCTCAAATGTGACCTCATCAATGAGAACTTTCTGGCCACTTGGTATGATATACCCACCTCCTGTATCTACATCATAGATGAGGAGATTCTTATCTCCTTCACTCTGTCTCATATTTCTATATATTGTCATTTAACATATTATGTATTTACTTCTGTATTGTATTTCTCTCCCCTCACTAGAAATGTAATCCTTATGAGGTCAGGAACTTGAATCTGTTCCCCGTATCTTCAGTACTTGGCACATAGTAGGTGCACATTAAATATTTGGACAGTAAATTAATGAATGAATGAGTACATGAATGAATCAAACAAATGCAATCAAATCTCCATAATCAGCCTCATATGATGTCTATCACAGGAGGACCTGGGGATGTCAGGGAATCTGATTTAAAAGATATTTGATTTTGTGAAGAAATCTAATTTATGTCAGTGCCTGATATTAAAGCATAAGTGGGGTACCTTTTTTCTTCAAGCACTGACAGCTGGGAGAAGAATGTACAAGTCTTCTCTCCTTGTCTGTCCTTGTGTTCCCTTCCTCCTTGCATAGCTCTTTATAGTTAAGAGCACTGGGGACATTCATTCTGAGAAATGTAGAAGCATTTTTTTCCCTTTTCATAAGCCAAACACTTATTCCCAGTGGATAACATTTAGCAATGAAGTGTTTTTGACTCCAGCACTTATCAGTGTTTCTGAAATATACAGTATAATTAAATTATTCAGAAGTTGCACTTTAATCAGCATCAAATTTAATGAATATTCAGTCTGTTCATTGTTAGGACGTGGGAAAAGATTATCAGAATATTTTCATTACAGCCTCGAAAGTCACCCAGAAGAGGGTGCTAATGTTCTTTATAAAATATACCGCGTGCGCGCGCGCGCACACACACGCACACACACACACACACACACACACACACACACAAACACAAACACACATTTCCTCTCTCTGTCTCTGTCTCTCTCTGTCTCTCTCTGTCTCTCTCTGTCTCTCTCTGTCTCTCTCTCCAAAGCTTGCTTTTGTAACGGATCAACTGATACTAACTGTATGCACTGAGCATTAAGTAGAAAATATATACATAGGCAATTCAAAAAGTCAAAATTATTGCCAACTGATAGCACGAAAGTTCTTAAAAACTGAGAGTTTATAAAATCTACCCCAATTCACAACAGATTAGTTAGCAATTAACTATACCACCACCCAAAATAATATATTTTCTATCACAAAAAATGCCCGTCAGAGTTAATACTATGATACTTCATTAAACATTGAACCTCCAGCAGAGCTAAGATAAACTAAAGATAGATACTTTGGCTAAAACTTAATATTATAGCCAATGATAGATTTTTAAATGAAAATTAACACTTCTTTCAGTTAATTAATAGCATATTGCTCATTTAAAGGCTTTTCTTTTGAGAGTAAGTAAAGATAATTACCAAATATTGCTTAATATTGATTCAGAAAAACATCATGTTTAGATTCTGGTCATGTGCTCCAAATGAAAACAGAGATTTGACATTAGCATCTTTTCTAATTCATGTGGTCAAAAATAAACTTTTGGAAAGGATAAAGTTTCTGCAAACCAACTAATTCTCAGAATTCTTTTTACTTGCACTTTGGAGATGTAAGTTGAAGATAACCATGGCAAAATCGTCTTTTTTTTTTCATGTTTAAAATGTGTCCTAATTTCTCTTCCTTATCCTAGGTTTTCTGAGCTCCTGTTTTTATAGTTCAAGCAATTTGTATTTTGATTATTTCTTTGAAGCAGAGCAGTCATGTGAACTGTACATTTTCTGTAGGCAAAACAAATGCAAATAAGAAGCACTTTCTGTATCTGCCTAAGTGATTTTACTTAGAATACAAATAAGAAAAGCAGTGCAGACAGCAAAAGCTATTTTTACATTCCACTGTTAGCTTCTAGGCATGGCAGATTTAAGAGGACATCTGTATTCCAAAAAGCTCAGTAGGCGATGGTCTTACAGGAAGTTGCCATCTTGTAGAGCTTGTAGAACGGACCTCCACAGGAAAGAAGCAGGGCCTTTGCATATGAAAGGAGGCAGTTCAGTCATTCACACACAAAATGTGTGTGTCACTTTCAGGTCTCTTGCCTATTCTCAGATCCATTGTCTGTCTTTCTTTACCTGGTTGTGTATTGCAGGAAACTACATTTCCCAGCCTTCTCTGCCCTCTGCTTCTAAATAAGTTTACCTAATAGGAAGGCTCTGATAGAAGCCTAGAGAGCAAGGAAGAATAAGAGCCAGGATATCTACCCCACTCCTGTCCCCATTCTGTTTTAGGTAGCGCTTCCCATAGTAGCTGCGATATCTCTATGGCTCTAGTTCCTGCAGGTTGGACCTTACCTTCAGGGCCTCGGTTTCCACCAGACAGGCCCACCAGGTGTCCTTGACTCCTGAGCTCTGATGTGAGCACCTCCTTCCTTTCATTCTAGCCCTAGGTTGGTAGTGGCTTCCTTGTTTCTGCTAAATTCAGGGCTGCCTCATAGTGTTGAATGGTTCCTTAGCTATTCCATCCTCTATGTAAGTAATTCCCCGTATTAAATTCCTATGGTTTGAAATACGTAAAGGGTTGTTTTCATGGATACAGGAGACCATTGTTGGTGCTGTAGAAATATTTGGAATGGACTAACTGTCCTTGCTTAACCTGCATGTTTTATTTCGTAGCTTCTTTAGTTCATTCTGGGTGGACAGTGAAAAACAAAAGAATTTAGTTAAAAACACATCTTCTTCACCAGTTTCTACCCTTCTCACGGCACACATAAAATGACCATATATGCAATTCTGAGGAACTTATGACAATATAACACTTGTTATATTGAACACTTCTGAACCCATATTTTGTATTATTGTTCAACTCTTTAGAAGTTTATGGATGGCCAGGCAAGGTGGCTCATGTCTGTAATCCTAGCACTCAGGGAGGTCAACGCGGGAGGATCACTTGAGGTCAGGAGTTTGAGACCAGCCTCAGCAAGAACAAGACCATGTCTCTACTAAAAACAGAAAGAAATTAGTTGAGCAACTCAGATAGAAAAAAAAAAATTAGCTGGGCATGATGGTTCAGAAAAAAAAATTAGCTGGGCACGGGGGTTCACGCCTGTAGTCCCAGCTTCTTGGGAGGCTGAGGCAGGAGGATCACTTGAGCCTAGGAGTTTGAGGTTGCTGTGGGCTGGGCTGATGCCATGGCACTCTAGCCCGGGCAATAGAGCAAGACTTTTGTCTCCAAAAAAAAAAAAAAAAAAAAGCTTATGGATTATTAAATATATCAGTCAGGAAAGAAACAAATAACCTCCAAGTTACACTTTTTTTTTTTTTTTTTTTTTGAGACAGAATCTCACTCTGTTACCCCAGCTAGAGTGCAGTGGCAACATCATAGCTCACAGCAACCTCAAATCCTGGGCTCAGGGGATCCTCCTACCTCAGCCTCCCAAGTAGCTGGGACTACAGATGCATGCCACCACACCTGACTAATTTTTTCTATTTTCAGAAGAGATGGGATCTCACTCTTGCTCAGACTGGTCTTGAATTCCTGAGCTCAAGCAATCCTCCTGCCTTGACCTCCCAGAGTGCTAGGATCACAGGCGTGAGCCACCAAGCCCAGCCCAAGCTATACTCTTGATGAAAGTTTGGCAGGAATTAGAGTTATAGGAAGAGTTATTTATGCCTCACCACTTTAAATGTATTATTGCATCATCTTTTGTCCATTGTCCTCTCTCTGAAATGTGGATAGCAACCATGTCTTCCCCTTTAGATTGTTATGAACATTAAATGAGATACTTAAAATAATTCCTGACCCACAGAAATCACTCAATAAATTAGCTATTAGTACAGACTATAGTCTTTTGTCAATCTAACAATCATTCCTTTATAGGTAGTATGTCTTTTAATCTCTGGTAGCCTTTAGAAATTTTACTTGTCTTTGGTATTCTACAGTTTTACTACCATGATGCTTTTTGATGTGAACTTGTTTTTATTTGTCCTCTGTGCATCTTGTGGTGGTCCTTTAATCTCAGGATTGAATCCTTTTTTTTCGATTCTGGAAAATTCTCATTTTCTCTTCTAATATTCTGTGTCCCATATTTACTTAACTCTCTCCTTCTAGAATTCCTATTAGACACCTATTAGATTCTGTCTTCCTATCTTTCATGTCTTAATTCCCCTTATGTTTATTACTCTTTCCACACTCTAGGTCATTACCCTGGATCTATGCTCCAATATGTGCATGTTTTTCTTCATCTGTATATGCATTGTTGTTCAACCAGTTAATGATTTCTTTTTTATTTCAGTGAGCTATAATTTTTAATCTAAGGTTTCCACTGTATACTTTCCCGTTTTTGAAATCTGTCCTATTTATACTGTTTTGTGCTTGCTTTATCTTTTCTATTTCCTTTTTACTTATTTAATCATTTTAAAAATAATTATTTTAAAGTACCTTTCAGGTAATTCTATTATTTCTTGTTAGTGTGCAAATCCTTCTTTTTGTTGCATCATCTCACTCTCCATCCAGGAATTCACTTCCTCCCATGGTTTCAATCTTCATCCTGGAGCTCATCTCTGGCTGAGACTGACTTCTATGGTGGTCTCTGAGCTATGGAAAAGTCCCTAGTGGGCTATTTTAGGTTTGTGGGTTTCACTCATTTTATGTCAGCTGATTTTTCAATCAGCTGGAGTTTTGGTTTCATACTAGTGGTGGTGGGCTTAAATTTCCTAGGGTTCCTTTTTTCTAACCTCAACCCTGGATGTGCAATAAACTTTCTTGCTGCTTTCCCCAGCTGGTAGGGGCAGAGTTTTCCCAGTCCCTAGGACTTCTGGCTTGTTGCAGGTATCTCAGCTCTAGTTCACTGTATGAATAGAACCTGTGTCCTGGGCTACCTTCTCTGCACAAGCACTCAAACTCCCAAATCGGCCATTGGAGCCCATACCTGCTTCTCATATTACTCTGATACATTTAACCTAAGCTTCAGCTGTCTCTTTGATTTTGAGTTTGCTTTGCATTTCAGGAAATGGGTATTTCCTTCTTTTGATTTTGAATGTGAAGTCACATATCTTTTACTTTCTTATGTAATGTTTTATGAATTAAAATTCTGATTCAGGGGTCTTTTCCTCATTTTTACTCCCCATATTGACCATATTGAAAAAAAAAATGCTTGGTAATTATAGGACGAGTCTTCCACAACGTGTAGTCTCTGTAATCTCAAACATCTGAAAGAGGAGGTAGGTATAGTCCATTACCAGAAAGAAAATAATTTTACTCTTAGCCGATTGCGAATCCACAAAGAATCTGAAATGAGGGGAAATATTTTATCATCAGATTTGTTTGGTATTCTTTTGGCTGGAGGTAACAAAAAAAATTCAACTAAAATTGGTTTAAAAAGCGAGAAAGATCTATTTTCTTTATCTAACCAAAAGCTTAAAATAGAATCATTTAAATGAGTATCTTATTATTATTCAGGCTCAAATTCTTCATGACTCTTTTAGCTTTCCCCTTACAGTTATGAGGTGACCGTAGCAGTTCCAGGCATGACAACTCCAATATATATCAAGATGTAGGAAAGGAAGGAAGAGAATTTGTTTTTTCCTTAGGCTTCTTTTTTTAAGAGTAACGAAGAATTTCCAGAATTCCTGGTGGTCTTACCCTGATCTCTCATTGATTAAAAATGTGTCATATGCCCATTCTCAAACCAATCATTGGCAAGGAAAACAGAATTACCATAAATGGCAAAGATGAAATTAGTCTCACTCTGGGGTTGGTAAGGAGTCCAAGCTTCTCTGAAGTATAGGGAATGTTCACAATGACTGAACAATATCAGGAATCTGTTACCTTGGGAAGCAGAAAATAGCTGTTGGGTGAGGAAAGCAATATTTGACACTTTCACCTTTCAGGTCATGCAGATCCAGCATTAGGGGAGAACACAGAGGCCCATTGTCTGGTCTCCTTAACGCCTCAATTTTCCATCCCAGGGAAAGAGCAAGATGGCCAAATAGAAACTTTCAGCAATCGTCCCTCCACAGGAACACCAAATTCAAAAAGTATCCGTGCAAGAAAGCACCTTCAGAAGAACCAAAAATCAGGCGAATAATCACAGCACCTTGTTTTAACACTGTATCAGGAAAAGAGACTCTGAAGAGGGTGGAAAAGACAGTCTTGTGTTGCCTACGCCACCCCTCTCCCACCCCCAGCAGCACCACGCCAGCACCGTGGGTGGAGAAAGAATCTGTGTGCCTGGAGGAGAGACAGTGAAGTGATTGTGGGACTTTGCTTTGGAACTCACGGCCACCCTGTCCCAGGAGAACACAACACAGGGCAGAATTCTCCCAGCACCCACAGAGGGAGCATTTAGACCAGCATGGCCAGAAGGGACTCCTCCATCCCAGAGGTAGAAACTCGAGTTCAAAGTAGCCCACCACCATCTGAAGAAAGAGGCTTGGGGCCCAGAATAAATTTGAAGGGAATTCAGGCTACAAAGGCTGCTGTCCTTGGGCAGGTCCTGCAGCTGTGCTGACACAGAGCCAATGAAGTTTGGGTACATGTGACTCAGTGAGACACCGGTGGTGGCCAAGAGTGTGCCTTTGTCACCCCTCCTCCAACCCCTAGCAGTGCAGCTTGGGGAGAGTCTTCTACTTGGGAAAAGGAAAGGGAAGAGTAGAAAGGTCTTTGTCTTGCAACTTGGGTTCCAGCTCAGCTTCAATAAAATAAAGTACCAAGCAAACTCCTGAAGCCCCTGATTCCAGGCTTTAGTTCCTGGATGGCATTTCTAGACCCACCCTGGGACAGAAGGAAACATGCTGCTCTGAAGAGAAGAACCCAATCCTGGCAGGATTCACCACCTGCTGACTAAAGAGCACTTGGGCTTTGAATGAACATCAGAGGTAGCCAGGCAACAGTTGCCACAGGCTTTGGGCCAGACTGAGCACGCTTCAGTTGTGACCTGGAATAGTACCAGTTGTGATGGCCACGAGGGAGTGCCCATGTCACTCCTTCCCCAACTCCAGCAGCCCAGCACAGAGAGTGAGAGAAGAGAGTGAGAGACTTTGCCTGGTAATCCAGGGAATTCTCCCATATCTTGCTTACCTAAGTCCACCAAGGCAGTACTACCAGGAGTCTGCAAGAGTCACAGCATTACTGGACTTGGGGCACTCCCAATGCTGATGCAACTGTAGTGACCAAAGAGTTAGATCACAATACTCAATTCCCTTTGAATACCTGGAAAGCCATCTCAAGAAGGACAAGCTCAGAATGAGATTAGAATAAATACTTAAGTCTTCGATGCTCAGACATTAACATCCACAAGCATCAAGAACATCCAGGAAGACACGATCTGACCAAACGAACCAAATATGGCACCAGTGACCAATCCCTGAGTGATGGACATATGTGACCTTTCAGACAAAGAATTCAAAATAACTGTTTTGAAGAAGCTCAATGAACTCCAAGACAACGTAGAGGAAGAATTCAGAAGTGTATCAGAGAAGTTTAACAAAGAGCTTGAAATAATAATAAAAAAATCAAATTTTGGAGCTGAAAAAATCAATTGAGAAACTGAAAAATGAATCTCTCAACAGCAGATTGATCAAACAGAGGAAAGAATTAGTGAGCTTAAAGACAGGCCATTTGAAAATACACAGACAGAAGAGAAAAAAAGAAAAAAGAATAAAAAAGAGTGAAGCATGCCTACAAGATTTAGAAAATAGCATCAAAAAGGCAAATCTAAGAGTTATTGGATTTAAAGAAGAGGTAGAGATAAAGATTGGGGTAGAAAGTTTATTCAAAGAAATAGTAACAGAGAATTTTCCAAACCTAGAGAATGATACCAATATTCAGGTAGAAGAAGGTCATAGAACACAAAGCAGATTTAACCCAAACAAGACTACCTCAAGGCATTGAATAATCAAGCTCCCAAAGGTCATGGATAAAGAAAGGGTCCTAAGGGGACTTTCCCAGACAAACAAAAGCTGAGGGATTTCCTCAACACCAGACCTGTCCTACAGGAAATACTAAAAGGAGTTCTTCAATCTGAAAGAAAAGGACATCAATTTGCCATCCCTCTTTCCTGCCCTATCCTTTCTAACCCAAGCTCCTGCTGAAGCACTTGAGCAAGCTAGGAGACTAAGTTATTTCTATCTCTGTCCTGTTAAGAGTGAAGGTGGATCCTGATAGTGGGTATCTACTTATAGCCTGTGCAAAGCCTAGATTTTCTAGCCTCTTCAGACTGGACAATCTATAACATAAATAGGGGTTATATTCACTACCGTTCTGTTTTAGAAACTTGGTCTTCCCAAAGTCCAGTGGCATTGTCGAGAAGCATATGCATGGGTGTCATCGATGGGGAGAATACAAAGTATCACGGCATGGTGGGGGGTGGGTGATACCACAGTAGGGCAGTGAGCTAGGGTGATGTGCTGGCATGAATGGAACAGGGTTTCCTCCTGGTACAGACCGGAGTCCTAACTGGCTCAGGCTGTATGACTTGTATTAGGAGTAATGGGAAATTCCCCCTCACACGAACACTATGAGGCTGACAGGCAATGACTCCAACACATTGCAGGTCAGGGGCCCTTTAATAATGTCCTTTACAGTGATCCTTCTCTCACTTCACTTACCAAGCAGTCATGGGTTATGGGACAATAGCTTCTTGGATAAGTCCCCTGGGGTGAGGTCATTGTCATTTATCAACCATCTCACTTATTTCCCCAGCCCCAGACATACCTCCACACCATCTTTATCCCACCACAAAAAGACCTGTCTCCTCTTTTATTTCCTTCTAGACTTCAGAGCCCCATATATCAAGAGCACAAGTCATAAGCCACAGGAAAATTTCTCTCCCTTTCCATGAGTACAGGGAACATTGCTTTTAACATTTTCCAGATGGTGAGAGAAAACATTTGTTCTTTTTCCCAGAGTATAGTCTATGGAGGTGAGTGCCCTATTAAAATGGGGTGAGTACTTCTAATGCAGGAAAAAAGTGAAAAATATAAGAGAGTTCAGTTTTTAAAGTAGACTGCATATTTTTATCTTGTTCAATAACCAAATTCTTCTCTTACCAGTATTGATTGTTTTGCATGTTATGTCTCTAATGTGTTTTCTATTACAAAAAAAAAAAAAAAAAAAAAAAACAAACCCTCAAACTCATGAGGAGTAAGGAAATTAAACATAAAGGGATGAAAGGGATACAGTAGATCAGATAGCCTGCCCCATCTCACGTATGACCCCAGCTTAATTAAACTGAATTTCTTTGCCCTATAGGGATATAAGGAAATAAGTAAGATTATCAAGGACCTATGTCCATCTGATAATCTATTTCTATCTTACAAGTCTTTTAAGTGGTAAACAGTTGTTTGACAATGGTAGGATAGGTGTGTAACACCTGTGACACTTTACCAGTCCAGGGGCAGAGAATGTGAATTTTGAAGAACAATGCCAGAGTGTTAAAGGGTTGAATCCACATCTATAAGGAGAGCTGTAAAACTGATACCACTGTTCTGACTCAACGGACAAGAGCCTGTACACTCACCGGCTAATTAATGGTCAGCCCCACAGGAAGATGGAGTTTGCACCATTTCATTCTCCAAAACAATATTGCTCAATCTTGGTTTTGATCAAATCTCAAAATCTTACTAGCTCCTTTATTGTTATTTTTTAAAATTCAAAAAAAATTACGATATTATGATTAAAAGCATAACAAACCAATGATAATTTTAGATTCCACTCTTTAAAGATAATATGGCCTCCTCCAAGATACAAATATAGCCAACTACCTCTGCTACTACACTTTAAAAATCACTGCAATGAAATAGTATCTTCACTTTTACTAGCTATCTGAAATTAAGCCCTCAGGGCTCTATTTTGTTTCACTTTGATCTACATTAAGTACAAATAACCCCTAAGAATGTTGAAACATATAAGCTCTATCAGTCATTAAATTTAAGTGAATGAATATCAGATCTCTTCTTATGTTATATCACAGAATTAATTTAATAGCACTAAGAAAGCCCTGCATACCTAAACATCCCTATTTTACAGCTCTCTTTTTGTTTAATGTAACACGAAGTCTGTCCTGTTTTGTGTTTCTGCCTTCCCTACAGCTAGTTTTTCATATGTCTAAAAATCACTCTAAAATTATACGTCAGCAGGATGAGGGGAGAGGGAGGAAGCAGGAGGGTGGAGAGGGAAACTGGGGAGAAAAGAAGGCCCACACCAATACAGCCCCCTTCTCCCTGACAGTAGAAACTGAGCCACAGAAAATATTTTTTAGTTATTTACTTAAACTGAGTTTCTTTCTTTCATTAAAATGAAATAGATTCTCTTCCAGTCAGGACAAAATGGCATAGATGAGTCTCTCCCTGCCCCTCCCCCTATGCGCAGCTATAAACCCTGGAGATAGTGCAGGAGACAGCCCAAGGCCTATGCTGAAAGGTGGTAAGAACAAGGTGAGACTGCTTCAGACCTCTGGACTTGAGGAACAACTTTGTGGCAGGGTATCACGTCCCCTCGCTCAACAGAGGAAAGTGGCCCAGACGCATCACTTCCCAACCCCTGGCCTAATAAGAGAAAGCAGCCCAGGTTGGCTCGTTCTTCCCCCAGACCAAAAAGGAGGCCCACTGGACACCATGAGGCAACCCAACACCCCTGGCAAGAAGGAGAGATTGGGAACCTCACCAGAACTAGGGATCCTCCCGCTCCTTCCCTGCTGGGCCTGAGACCCACCAACCCTCCCAGAGATGCCTGAGGCCAGGCCTGGGGAAATCCCTTCTGGACCCTCAGACAGCACCAACAGGAACCAGAGGGAGCTTACGGGGCACTGTATAAACCAAGCAGAGCAAAGCAACATTGCAAAGCTTCTGCTACGGACAACTCTTGTGCATTTTCTAAATTGGGGAGAACTAATCTACTAAAAGGCTACAGCATTAGAATATGATTCCCTTTCTTCCATCATGAGCCTACAACAATGCAGGCCAGCAGTTCTGGGTTAGTGTCTGCTCTGTAGGTCTAAACCTTTCCTCCTGTATGTACCCAAAGATCCAGGGTCCGGAGAAGAAGGCTAGCAAGCCTATACCACCTCCAACTAAGCTTTTGCCAGAAATAGAGTTGACATTTCAATCTTTGTTTATCTTTCTCCTGGGTTTATTTCTCAATTGTTTCTAAACTTATGTGAAGAAGGAAGGGGCTTTGGGTTGGCCATGTAATCAGAAGGCGGAAAGGCCAATGGCAGCATTTCTATAGGCCACCACTGCATAACAAATGATTGTTTTCATTTCTGTTGTGTATTTATACAGGATGACTTGGAAGAGCGGCTTAGGGAGATGGAACAGGACCAACACAGCCAGGAAGACAACTCTTGGCTCTGCCACTTATCTCTACTTAGTGTAGAATTATCCTTTTCAGTTTCATTGATCATGACTAGAAATGGTATGATGTTTCTAATCAAATTTAAGTTGGGTGCAGGCATATTCCATGCAGAGTAAATAGCATGTTCAAAAATGCAGAATAGATTGCATAGATTCTCTTAGGGATTCAAAAGTGTTCCATGCAGGATTTAGCAGTGGCAGTGGTGACAATATGGGGTGAAGGCAAAGAGTAATGGTAGTATCAGGGCCCGCTGACTGGAGATACAGGGCCTGGGCCATGAAGGGTTTTGGGTGCTATGATAAGGACCATGGTCCTTCTCCTGAAATTGATAGGAAACCATTGGAGTATTTGCTGTCCCACATATTAAACCTTGGGATAAAGAAAAGAGAACTTGAATTTACTAGGTTCATTGTAATGCCCGCATCCGTACTATATCCACTAGAGAGCTAGACCAGTGGTTTCAAATTCCAGTGGGCTTAAGAATCTGCTGGGTTCTCTGTTAATTATGCAGATTCTTGGGCTCCACTCACAAAGAGCCCGGTGGAGTTGGTTTTGAGTGGGCTCTGAGAAGCTGTATGTTTAATCGCTTAATCCTGAGGCCCCAGTTTCTTTGGACCACACTTTGAGATGGATTGTAAATGATTACAATTTAAACAAAATTCTCCTTAATTCTTTCTGCCCTATGAACAAAAGATTCGAAGACACTTTCAAATGGAATTAACAAAGTAGGTTCTGGTCACCACTAGAGGGTAGCATATCAAAATTTTGAGTTTTGAACAAAATTTGCATTAAGTAAGTGTGTGTGTGTGTGTGTGTGTGTGTGTGTGTGTGTGTGTGTTTTAAGAATCAGAGAGTTTAAAACATTTCTTAATGTGTATTTTTGAAACATGGAAATTTCAAAACAAAGAGCATTCTTTGGAAAACTGACTTTTTCCCCCTCTTGGTTTTTTTCTAGTTTAAACAAATGATTATTTCAAATTAAAGTATTCCCTCAATTGCTAACAGATCGTTATTCTGGCTGATGACAGATAGCAATTATGGGATGTTAGAAATAACCAAGCTCACCATCTCCATTTTGCAGATGACGGACATGAACCCCAGGAGGTTACTAGCTCAATGTCTCTTAAAAAGGTTGGGTAATTTTGGAGATATTAGGGCTGGAGAAAAAATACATTGCCACACTTATTTATTTTAATATTGTTCCAATAAAAGCCAGAATCTGAAACATTTCATTTGAAACAGTCCTTGAGAACTGTGTGAAGTAACCTTATTTCATGACTTTATAAATCTGGTATATCCTTCTGCAGATGAATAACCCCATTTCTCTTTTCTTTTTTCCATTATATTAGACCAACTCAGGGTTATAACTCTTGAATTTCTGTCTTTTCATCTGTGCACATGTTTGTATGTTTTTAATGGTGAAATATAAGTTCCCAAGTAAGGAAAAATCAGGTTTAAAAAGAACAGCAGCAGGGTAAGTCTAATTTGTTCATCTTGTTAAAATAAGGGAAACAGGTGTCAGTGCTGCCATAAATCAGCCAGTTTATATTTTAAGTGGTCTTGGCTTTGATAAAAAAAATCTGTGTGAAAGGGTTGAACTTTTTCTTCTTTTATTTCCTGACATGCAGCATTTGCTTCACTGAATGGCTTAGCTTCTTGTGAAGCCATGTGCTTTTTTGGCATGGTTCTCTCTCCCAAAAGCTGCTAAAAGAAAAAACGGCCTTTTCTTAGAATGATGCTGACCACTTTTGATCTGAGGTCTAGAAGTCGGCAGGCCCCACAATGGTACTATCTCTATACGAATAAGCAACAATATTATTTCTTTACCGTTACAGAAGTAATTTCCTGAGATGGAAGACTTAAGAATTTAACTGGGTATAAAAGACAATTACTAAGTAGTAATCTAACATTTCCCCATTTTTAATGGGAAACTGTGTGTCATCCCATGCCCTTTAAAATAGTTTCTCCTGACATCCTACTTACATATAACATGGGCCATGAAATTCTAAATTTCCAAAGTACAAACTAGTCTTATGGTTATAATAGTTAAATTTACCAAGCTTCTGGAATAAGAAGGTTATCCATAAGATTATATTTATCTCTTATAACAACTCTATGAGGTAGTTGCTGTTATTATCCCCACATTACAGATGATGAAACAGACTCAGTGAAGTGAGGAGTTAATATCAAAAACTAGAACTGGAAGAGTTTTTTACTCAAATGCAGGTAGGCAAAGTCCAAAGGCCCAATCTTACCCGCTCCGCTATGCCATGCTTAATTTATATACAGACCTACCAAGGCAACACAGAGAGAATTGTATCCGGTGAATGCTTATGTAGATAACCCCATTTAGTCTTCAACATTCACATAACGTGTATCCATCTTTTTTTTAAGGTTAAGGTGCTCCAAGAGGGGGAAGGAAATGTTAAATTATTAGCCACACCCTAGCTAGTGAGACTAAGCCTACAAAAGCTGAGGTAGGGTTAATGTCTAGGACGAAATTCAAGCCAGACCTGATTTTCATGCTCTATTTACTGTTGCAGACCAGAATCCTTCCTTCAGAATCTCTGTAAACAGAAAGAATAAATAGCAAATATATTAAAAGGACTAGAACCTAGACATGCAGTGCATATTCACATTAGAGACAAGAGTATTATTTTAGATATGCATTAAATTACATTTCTTGGGCATCAAAGCATGTGTGCCTCAATTCACAATAGCTTAAAGCTCCGCCTTTACAAGATTATCCTGAGCATCCATTGAAACGTGCAAGAGGGGGGAAAAAAAGACACTGTTTAAGGAAATAGAAAATACTGAAATTTCTACCCTAGGAGGGAGTAAGGTATAGGGCTGGGCTGTGTATTGTGTGGTCCATGTACTTATTGGTGGTAACTGAGATGAATCTAGGTGGTACATGAAAAAAATTTTATAAGGAAATTTTAACAGTTGTATGCAATTTTGTATTAAAGAAAAAAATAGCATTTAAAACCAGTTATTTCATGCATATTACTACTTAGGACAAGGCTAAGTTTTACGAAGTGAGAAAATTTAAATTTGTTTTGAACAAAAGTATTAAGTGTATAATAGTAGTAGTGATAAACGGATATGGACAACATTTTGAAAGTGTTACACACAAGAGATTGGAGTTTGGGAAACTTCAGTATGGTAGAATCAGTAAATGATAAAGGCTCCAGACACTTGGATCCAATTTCCGGTTCTAAATGGACCAGCCAGCTACTAGTACAGTTTAAACTTCTAAACTGTGGGAAAATTGCAACTGTGCATGTCAAAAAAAGGTGTCCTAAGGGATCATAAATGGAAGATAATTAGTTCCCCTGTTACATGCTAGTGCTGAAGGGAAAAATGCCCTCATTTGATCTTTCTCCTGACCTAGAACATCCACACACACAAAAATCACACTCACCCTAATGATCTCATGAACCGATTTCAAAGAATTAGATTTGTATACAATTGTTTTTGATGGAAACTGTATTAATGATAATGATGTGAATTTCTCCCATTTATATAATACATTGTGTGTGTGTATCAGATGCTGTGCTCAGTGCTTTAGATATCTCTAATCTTTCAACGTTTCTGAAAACTAAGTATGACTATCTCTAATTTGTACTTGATGGAACTGAAGGTTAGGGAAGTTGAAGTTTTTTGCTCAAAGACACAAATCTGTAAGTGGCAATATCAGGATTCAAATTCAGACCTTTTTGGTTCCAAAATGCCAACTATTTCTATGTTGCTACCTTGCTTTTGGTATAATAAAAGTGGAGAATTCTAAACAGACATAGGCATAGGAGAAAGAGTTATAAGTATCAAGTTCTGCACAAGTTTCTGTAATGAGGACACAGGCTCTGAGGTTAAGAGAAATGATGATGCAATACATATAAGATCCATTGTTCTTATCATTGGATTCTGTCTGGATTAGGCCAGGTTTGAGAACAGGTACTACATTTTCACAGCCATGTTCCCATCACTGCATTGCCTGCCAATTACTGAAAAAGTTTTCTCAAAAGTTAATCTACTAAGGTAATCACAGAGTTCTAGTGGCTGTTTCCGTATTTACACACAGTTCAGACATATTTTCTGCAGCATCATTTGGCTCTCATCCAACAACTCGAATATGTGATGGACTAAGCAGATATAGAAAGTCTATGAAAAATAGGTTGAATTAAACATTATACTTATTTTCCATAGTTCTTCATCTATATCAAAGAAATGCCTATGAAACAAGACCAATGGGAAGGGAATGTGGCTTTCAGATGTGGGGTGACACCATTTAGATAGAATAGCTTGGGACATGTGTTTTCCCTCCAGAGACTGTGAATGGAAATGAAATGAAACTCATTCCTCCATTCATTCAAAAAACATCTTTTAAGTTCCTGTCACACAGACGTTCCTAAGGCTGGAGAATGCCGCTATATGATACAGGACTCAGAATCAGAGAAGCCCCACATTATAATCTAGACTTTATCCATCACCCATCATAAAGACTGATTTTATAAAAGAAAGTGATCAAGTCTCAATTTTCCTGCTTAACAGCTGTAAAATCTTGGATACGTTATGAAAACTATTTAGTACTCAGTATCCCTATCGGATATAAGGGGATAAGAATATATCAAAGTAAAGATCTAAAGCAATAATCTTTTTCTTCATTATATAAAGACTACTTCCTTTCTCTCGTGTTTACAAGAGAGGTTTCCAGAGTTTAGAGAAACTCATGAAATAGCGTTTTTTCAAGATGGCAGCAATCAAGTTATTATCTAGTTTTCTGCCAGGGTCTCAGATGGCAGGGAGGCAAAACTACAAACTTTGACTCTTTTTTCCATGCAATTTCTGAACTAGCCACTTGGTGGTGCCAGACGTTAATTCTATTTTTGTTTACGTGCAGAAGAAAACTTCCAGAAATGAATATTTTCTCTCCATAAGGCTACCAGGGAGTTCTCTCCTCCTTGTTATTTATAAATATTTTCAGGCTAGGTTTAACCCTTAAAAATATGTTGGGAGGGAGAGTCTAGAAATCTTGAGAGCGTGGTAAACTGAAGAGAAAATAAATAAAGGAGAAACGAAACTAAGGAGAAAGGTAGACACTATCTGGATAGGGGAAGAAAACAAACGTGAACCCCAGCAAAGTTTCAAAAATGTGAAATTGTGCTATAATCAGATTTAGAAACAAATTCGATTAATTGTCTTTAATTGTAAGCTACAAAGGTGGCAGAGCTTCTTGTTGTTTCAATTGTTTCATTTGTAAAATGAAGACGATAATTCCTTACCTACCTGAAGATCAGAACGACATGATCCCTTAGGCTAGCTAGCTTCCTGCTCCAGGTCCCCTGAGTCTGTAAAAGGAATGATCAAGTTGGTATTTCAGTTAGATATCTGTATCCTCTCCTCCCAAAAGGCAGATGGAATCTTAAACAGGATGAGTTTATCTAGCCAATCTGGCAGTCACAAGTGAAAGCTCAGGTAGACCAAAAACAATAGCTGCTGACATGGATGCAGGGAGAAAGGAACACTTATACACTGTTGGTGGGACTGCGAATTAGTACAACCTCTATGGAAAACAGTAGGGAGATTCCTCAAAAAACTAAAAGTAGACCTACCATTTGACTCAAGAATCCCACTACTGGATATCTACCCAAAGGAAAAGAAGTCATTTTATCAAAAAGACACCTGCACGCAAATGTTTATTGCATCACAATTCACAATTGTGAAGATGTGGAATCAACCCGAGTGCCCATCAATTCATGAGTGGATTAATAAATTGTGGCATATGTATACTGTGGAGTACTACTCAGCCATAAAAAAGGATGAATTGATGCCTTTTGCAGCAATTAGGGAAGGAATTGGAGACCATTATCCTAAGCAAAATATCTCAAAAATGGAAAAACAAACACCACATGTGCTCTCTAATGAATTGGAACTAACCGATGAGCACACATGTGCACAGAGGGAAGTAAAAGTCATTAGAAATCAAGCAGGGGAGAGGAGAGGAGAAGGGGAGGGGCAAAAACCCACCTAATGAACACTATTTGGGTGATGGGCACATTTATTGCCCTGACTCAAGCCATGTAACAAAAACATTTGTACCCCCTTAATATTTTGAAATAAAAAAACCCAAAAATAAATTATCATCTAAAAGATAAACATTAGAAAACAACAAATATTAAAGAAAATGAGGAATATGTAAAATAAGTAAATAAATAATAAACCCCACAGGCACTGCTATTGCACTCATCTGGGCCATCCCTTCTCTCCGGGCCTTCTATAATGGCCTCCCAGCTGGCCTCCTTCCTGTCTTCCTCTCTATAACTCATTCTGCATCCACTGCCTGAATAACTTAAATCCTATCACTGTCCTATTTAAAACACTTCAGTGGCCATGCATTGCACGTAGAATCAAATCCAAACTCCTTCCTGAGGATGACACACCCTGCCTGATCTGGCCTCAGCCTGCCTGTGGCAGACATTGCTGGTTGACTACCCAATATCATATCAATTTTTCCTTCTTCCTTAGGAACAGAATTCCAATTTTGTGTGTGACAGTGTGAGCTCAGTTACAAACTCTCAACTCTTAAGACCCCTTTGGAGTTAGCAGTAGCCTAAGACCCATCTTTTAAGCTAATGAAATACAAGTGGAAAACTGCTGCTGGAGTCCTTCTGGAAAACCTATGTTTTTTTAATCATTTCAAAAAATGACAGACTCAACTTGCATGGGCCTTTCAGTCTTCACTTTTCTTCTTCCCGTCTTGAATAGGCATGAAATACCTGTTGGTAGAATAGTTATTTCAGGACAGTGAGGACAGAGCCTGCATGCTAAATATAGAGAAGCAGAAAAATGGCAGGATCTCGAGACCCTGACAGCACAGAATGTGGTGCCAGCCTGGACTTTCTAATGTGGTAAAAACACACCCGTCTTTAATTAAGTGACTGTACTCTGGTTTTTGTTTCAAGTTGCAATAGTAATCTTATGTAATACACTATCTCTCTGATTTTATCTTCTACATTTGCCCCCTTACTCATCCCACATGTTGTAGATGGGCTGCACTATGTATTCCAGATCCTTCCTTTAAAACTGAAAGGTCTAGTTTTCCAGCTTCTGGGAAGATCGTTAACTGACAGATCCTAGCTCTTAGGCCTCTTGTGGCGTTGCTTCTCATTAAGAGAGCCATCTTGCCCAAACTAACACTCCATTGCTGGGGCAACCCTTAGGAAATCACTAAGAGACTCCGGGATATACGTGTCCAGCCCTATCTCCTCCTGAAAAGGGATAACCATGAAGGACTGTCCCAACTTCAGAGTTCCCTGTGGGGTTGAATGAGGCCTTTGTTAAGACTGTATCACAGCTCGACTGCTCTCTTGTCCCAGTCCTCCTCCTTCCTGTCCCTTCCCTTCCTTTTCAGAGACATGGATCCTCTAACAAACTTCCTGCGTGCCAATCTCAATCTCAGAGTCTTCTTCCGAGGGAGTCCAATTTTCAAGATTTGGTGCCAGGGTGGTTTGAAAAATAGATGCTAAAATGGGATTCTGGAACCAGATTGCCCACCAGCCAGATAGCAGTGAGAATCCCATCGCTGCTGGCAAATGAAGTACAGGTAGCCCACTGGTCATGTCACATGCTGTGCCCCCCAGAGGCTGCTGGCTAGACAGAGCAATGGAATGAATGGCCTGCAGGAGGCACAGTGGAGGTGGCAGCTCAGGGACCATCCTTGAAATGATGGGGAGGCATCCTCCAAGTCACAAGTGCACAACTTTAATCAATGACATTTACTGATGCTGTGTCAATAATGCCTAGAATACACAGGTCCCCTGCTTCCATCACTCCCTGTGACACATGTGGGGAAATTTTTGCTTCATATTTCTACAACTGTGGGTTTTGCAGATTTAGAGGTTCTAGTTCCCACAAGCTTAACTCTTCTGCCAAGGGACATGGCAAGAGTCTTTCTGAGCAAAAGTTATGGCTGCAGTCTGGGAACTTCAGAAATCTCACGCTAAAGTTCCAATAGCAAGAACAGATACCACTGTCCTGGTAGGGCAGTCCACTCTGTTCACCAGGGAGAGCTGGGGCTGTTACACAATGGGGACAAGGAGGAATATGTTTGGCATCCACCAGGTGTCTTCAGGTGGAAAATTCCAAAACGTGGGAAAGAGTTCAAGAGGCCGAGCAATCAAAATGTCACCAACTACCAGGGCACAACACAGAGAAGCTTTACAATGAACGTTAAAGAAATCAATAATTGAGTAGGATTTATATACTGGGAACTGACGTCCAAAATCACCTCAGGGTCTCTGGCAGACATTGTAAGGGCTCACTCATGTCACTGAGCTCTTTTCCTTTTGGGGCCATAGAGTGGTAATCGCCAGAGAGTTAAGCAGGGCAATGGAACCAATTCTGGGCAATGCAATGGAATGGAGGGGACCTGTGTCCCCTGCAGGCTCCAGCAATAAAGCCTCCCTGCACAGCTCTCAGCTCTCTCTCCCCCTTCTTTGAGGAGTACGGAACCCATGAGTTGGAATGGTAGGGGCACGAGGCTGCCAAGCGAACTGTGACAGTTCCTGATCTGCAGCAGATTCTGAGTGATCAAGAAATACATTTTTATACATTAAACCACTGAGAGCTGAAAGTGTTACCAAAGCCTAAACCTAGACTACCCTGATTGATACAGGGTTCTGACTACACAAATGCCAAAAGAACTTGTGGCATTTATTTGTAAATACACTTTGCTCATCAAGATGAAAATAATACGACTGGTCTCTTTTAAGCCACACATACACTTCTCATTACACTTGAGTTAAAAATTGAGAAAGGAGGCACTTTTAAATAAGATGAAAATAATTTTTAAATTTGAAATAGTCCT
Source organism: Indri indri (assembly GCA_004363605.1). Classification (NCBI taxonomy): domain Eukaryota; kingdom Metazoa; phylum Chordata; class Mammalia; order Primates; family Indriidae; genus Indri; species Indri indri. The sequence goes on from RJWJ010000102.1 coordinate 408,608, forward strand.
TGTTACTCAAACTCAAGACATAACACCGATTCTTACCTCCTCTGAATCAGTCTTTCTAAATTCTCATATTCTGTTCTTAGGTTCTGTCATTTATCGCTCTCCCTCAGGGTTAGGCTGAGCCATGAATCATTCGGGAACTTTGCAGTACACTGTATCATGAGTTGACCTCTTTCATCCAAGACCGTGCTCATAGCTTCTCACTGCTATTTTCTCTATCAGGAAGAATATGTTGCTTAAAGGGTCTTCTCTAAAAAGCCAGGGGCCTGACACATAACCTGCCATTAGACATGAGGTTTATATTAAAGAGCCACTCTCTGCCCAGCACTGTGCAACAAACAACTGGGCATGGTCTCCTGCGTGGAAGCATGTAAGATACTCTTCTACTACCCTTTGATTTGCTCCTGCAACTACGACTGTCAGCTACCTTTTATTGATTATCAACAATGTTTTGGTCCTATGCTAAACCCTGTAGAGATATTTAACTCAGTTATGCCTCTAGCTCTTTGCAGTAATGAGTTTTATACCTATTTTACAAGTGAGGAAACTGAGGGTCAGAAAAGGTAAACTTTCCTGAAAATATACAGCTAAACAGTGTTAATACAAGGATTCAAACCTGATTTTGCCGACTATAGAGCCCATACATTTACCACAGAATTCTGCTGACTTCCAGTTGCAGGACTGGGAGAGTCATAAACACAGTGCTGAAATATTCCTCCCTTCAGCCAGATCTGTGTATTTCCTCACTGTTTACTGCTTTTCTTAGGGTCATAGAAGGTACAATACAGGAGATATTTGGGCCGAATATATATTTTCTTATTCTTTGCTGGAGATTCTATCCTAACTGCCTTTCTGTTTTCCATATAAGTGGGTTGAGTTGCACACTTCTGCTCTTTGCCCTCAAAGATTAGATTAGTGTTTTCTAACAGGTATTAGGGAACATGTATTTCCCATAACAATTGCTGATACATAATGAATATAAGCATATTGAATAACTGCTAAACACAAGGGCTCCTTTTTCTTCTCTCCCTAGATGAAATCCCTTCGAATCTCTTTACATTCTCTACTTAAAATCACTCATACTTGTGACTTTAAATACATCTAAATTCTTTCTTTAATCTTTTTTAAAAAATGTTTATTGAGGTAAAATACACATATATAATTTACCATCTTTATAATTTTTAAGTGTACAAATCAGTGGTAATAAATACATTAATATTTTCTTCTTTTCCCCATTCTTCTCCCATCCTTCCCTCTCTAGGCTCTGCTAATTACCAATCTAGTCTCTATTTCCATGAGATCTACTTTTTTAGCATCCACATATGAGTAAGAATGTGTGATATTTGTCTTTCTGTGCTTGGCTTATTTTACATAACATAATGGCTGCAAATGACAGGATTTCGTTCTTTTTATGGCTGAATAATATTCCATTGTGTATATGTGCCAAATTTTCTTTATCTATTCATCCACCGATGGGCACTTAGATCAATTCCATATTTTGGCTATTGTGAATAGTACTACAGTAAACATGGGAGTGCAGATATCTCTTGGATATATTGGTTTCCTTTCTCCTAGATATATACCCAGTAGGGAAATTGCTAGATCATATGGAAGTTCCATTTTTAGTTTTTCAGGAACCTCTACACTATTCTCCACAGTGGATGTACTAATTTATATTCCCACCAACAGAGTTTGAGGGTTCCCCTTTCTCCATATTCTTGCCAGCAACTGTTATTGCCTGTCTTTTTGATATAAGGCCTTTTAACTGGGGTGAGATGATATCATATTGTGGTTTTGATTTGCATTTCTTTGATGATTAGTGATATTGAGCATTTTTTCATGTATCTGTTGGCCATTTGTATGCTTTTGAGAAATATCTGTTTAAGTCTTTTAATCATTTTCAATTCGATTATTTGGTTTTTTGTTATTGAGTTGTTTGAGCTTCTTATATATTCTGGTTATGAATATATACCCATCCTTGTCAGATGGGTAGTTTGAAAATATTTTCTTCCATTCTCTCTATGGGTTGTCTTTCACTTTGTTAATTGTTTCCTTTGCTGTGCAGAAGTTTTTTAGCTTGGCGTTATCCCAATTGTCTATTTTTGCCTTGTTTGCCTGTGCTTTTGAGGTCTTACACAAGAAATCTTTGCCCAGACCAAGGTCCTGGAGCATTTCTCCATATTGTCTTCTAGTTACTCCATAGTTTCTGGTCCTAAATTCAGATCTTTAATCCATTTTGATTTGATTTTTATGTGTGATGAGAGATAGGGATCTAGTTTCATTTTTCTGCATATAGTTATCTAGTTTTCTCAGCATCATTTATTGAAAAGACGGTCCTTTCCTCATTGTAACTTCTTGGAAATTTTGTTGAATATGAGTTGCTTGTACATGTGTGGATATATATTGGAGTTCTCAATTCTGTCCCATTGGTCTGTTTTTTATGTCAGTACCATTCTGTTTTGATTACTATGGCTTTGTAATAGATTTTGAAGTCAGGTAGTGTGGTGCTTCCAGCTTTGTTCTTTTTGCTCTTTTTGCTTTGGCTGTTCAGGGTCGCTTGTGTTTCCATATAAATCTTAGGATTTTTTTTCCTATTTCTGTGAAGAATGTCATTGGCGTTAATATTTTGGTGGGGATTGTATTGAATCTATAAGTTATTTTGGGTAGTATTGTCATTTTAACAATAGTGATTCTTCCAATCCATGAGCATGGAATATCTTTCTTTTGTGTCCTCTTCTATTTCTTTCATCAGAGTTTTATTGTTTTCCTTGTTTAGATCTTTCACTTCTTTGGTTAGATTAATTCCTAGATATTTTATATTTCTTGTGCTATTGTTAATGGGATCGCTTTCCTGATTTCTTTTTCAGATTATTCACTATTGACATATATAAATGCTATTGATTTCTGTAATTTGATTATGTATCCTGCAACTTTACTGAATTTGTTCTGACAGTTTTTGGTGGAGTCTTTAGGTTTTTCTAGGTATAAGATAATTTTAAGTTTGATTTGACTGCTTCATTTACAATTTGGATGCCCTCTCTTTCTTTTGCTTGCCTAGTTGCTCTGGCCAAGACCTCTAGTATTATGTTGAATAATAGCAGTGAACATCCTTTTCCTGTAAGAAAGTCTTTCAATTTTTCCCCATTCAGTATGATGTTAGTTGTGGGTTTATCATAGACGGCCTTTACTATTTTGAGGTATGTTCCTTATATACCATTTTGATGAGAGTTTTTGTCAAAAAGGGATGTTGAATGTTATCAAATGCTTTTTTAGCATCTACTGAAATAATCATATGGTTTTAATTCTTGATTCTGTTAATGTGGTGTATTATGTTTATTGATTTGCATATGTCAAGCCATCCTTACATCTCTGGAATGAATCCCATTTGATCATGTTAAACAATCTTTTTAATATACTGTTGCATCAGTTTGCTAGTATTTTGTTGAGAAATTTTGTATCTATGTTCGTCAGCAATATTGGCCTAATAGCTTTCTTTTTTTGTTGTATTTTTGTCTGGTTTTGGTATCAGGGTAAAGCTGGTCTCATATAATGAATTTGTGAGTATTCCCTCCTCTTCAGTTTTTTTGAAGAGTTTGAGTAGGATCAATATTAGTTCTTCTTGAAATGTTTGAGAGAATTCAGAATCGACTCCATCAGGTCCTGTGCTTTTCTTTGATGGGAGACTTTTTATTATACCTTTGATCTCATTACTCATTATTGATTTGTTGAGGTTATCTATTTCTTCATGGTTCAATCTTGGTAGGTTGTATGTGTCCAGGAAATTGTCCATTTCTTCTAAGTTTTTCAATGTGTTGGCATATAATTATTCTTAATAGTCTCTAATGATTCTTTGTATTTCTGATGTCTCAGTTGTTATGTTTTCTGTTTCATTTCTGATTTTATTTATTTTGGTCTTTTTTTCTTTGTTTCTCAGTCTAGTTAAAGGTTTGTTGATTTTGTTATCTTTTTGAAAAACCAACTTTTTATTGTTTCATTGATCTTCTGTATTGTTTTTATTTTTGTCTCTATTTTATTTAGTTCTGCTCAGATCTTTATTATTTCTTTCCTTCTACTTTTATGATTTTGGGTTTGGTTATTCTTGAGTTTCTAGTTCCTTGAGGGGCATCAGTAGGTTGTTAATTTAAAGTCTATCTACATTTCTGATATAGGCATTTATTGCTATAAAATTCCCTCTTAGCACTGCTTTTTGCCATATCCCATAGATTTTAGTACATTGTATTTCCATTTTCATTTGTTTCAAGAATTTTTAAAATTTTTTTCTTGATTTCTTCATTGACCCATTGGTCTTTGAGGAACATATTTTTAATTTCCATGTGTTTGTGTATTTTCCAAGGTTCCTCCTGTTATCAATTTCTAGTTTTATTCTATTGTCATCAGAGAAGAACTTGATATGATTTCTATTTTTTTGAATTTGTGCAGATTTGTTTTGTGGCCTAAGATATGGTCTTTTCTAGAAAATGTTCCACGTGCTGATGAACATAACGTGTATTCAGCAGCACTTGGGTGAAATATTCTATAAATGTCAATTAGGCCTATTATATCTAGTGTATAGCATAACTCCCCTGTTTCTTTGTTGATTTTCTATCTGCCTGATTTGTCCATTACTGAGAGTGGGGTATAAAGTTTCCTACCTCTCCCTCCCAGTCTATCCCTTTAGGTCTAATAATGTTTGCTTTACATATTTGAGACCTCCAGTGTTGAATGCATAAATAATTATAATTGTTATATCTTCTTGCTGAATTGACCCCTTTGTCATTATATGGTGACCTTTCTTGAAATTTTTCATATTCTTTGATTTGTAGTCTATTTTATTATATCTGATATGAATTTAGCTACTCTTGCTCTTTTTTGGTTTCCAGTTGCATGGAATATCTTTTTCCACCCCTTCCTTTTCAGTCTATGTGTGCCTTTACAGGTAAAGGAGGTTTCTTGAAGGCAGCATATAGTTGAATCTTATTTCTTTATCCATTCAGCTACTCTATATTTTTTAATTTAAAAATTGATACCATTGACATTAAGTGTTATTATTGATTAAGTAAGGACTTACTATTGCCATTTTGTCACTTGTTTTCTGGCTGTTTTGAGACTTCTCACTTTCTTTCTTATTGTTGTCCTTTGCAGTCAAGTGAATATCTCTGGTAGTGTGTTTAAATTTGTTGCTTTTTATTTTTAGTGAATCTATCATAGCTTTTTGCACTGTGCTTACAATAAGCTTTACAAAAAAAATTGTAAAGCTATAACAAATCATTTTAAAGAGATGACAATTTATCTTACAACTCAAATAAAAGAATAGAAATAAAGAAAGACAAAAAACACATGAAAAAATTCTACACTTTAACTCCATCCCCACGACACCTTTGACTCTTAGTTGCCTCAATTTATGTGTTTTTTAATTACCTGTCTCTTTTCAGGTTGCAGTAGCTATTATTGTTTTTGACAGATTTGTCTTAGGGCTTCATACTCATTATAAGTGGATTGCACACCCCAAATACAATAATAGAGTATTCTGGATTTGTTCATGTACTTAATTTTACCAATGGATTTTATACTTTGAAAAGTTTTCTTTTGCATGTTAGTGTTTTTTTCTTGTAGATTGAAGAACTCCTTTTAGCATTTCTTGCAATATGGTCTGGTGGTGATGAATTCTCTCAGCTCTTGTTTATCTGTGAAAGACTTTATCTCTTCTTCAAATCTGAATGACAGTTTTGCTGGATACAATATTCTTAGGTTGCAGTATTTTTCTTTGAGTACTTTGAAAATGGTGTTCCACTCCCTCCTGGCCTATAAGGTTTCCATTCAAAAGTCTGTTGCCCAATGATTTTGAGCTACTTTATATATTTGGTTCTTATCTCTCACTGCTTTTAGGATTTCTTTGCCCTTGCCCTTTGAGAATTTGACTATTAAATGCCTTGGGTTAGTCTTATTTGAGGTGAGTCTGTTTGGTGTTCTAAGACCTTCCTGTACTTGGATATATATATCTTTCTCAAGTTCTGGAAAGTTTTCTGTTAATATTTCTTTGAATAAGCTTTCTACCCCTTGCTCTTGCTCAGCTCCCTCTTGAACATTGATTCTTAGATTTGGTCTTCTGAGGTAATTTTCTATGTCTTGTAGGCAATCTTCATATCTTTTTGCTATTTTTTTCTTTTTTCTCCTTTGACTATGTGTTTTCAAATACATGTTTTCGGTGGTCTTTGAGCTCACTGATTCTTTCCTTTGCTTGGTTTCTGTTTGATCTTTAAAAATTATTTCAATCACTTAGTTAAGTTTCTATAAATGTCTAAATTGCTTTTCTGCATTATCTTGGGGATCACTGAGTTTCCTTAAAACTACTACTTTGAATTCTTGGTCAGAGAGCTCACAAATCACCATCTCATTAGGGTCAGTCACTGGATTTTTGCTTTGTCTTTTGGGGAAGGCCATTGTTCTATGTTTGATGTTGCTTCTTGTGGGTCTATGTCTATGTCTTTGCATTGAAGGGTTAGCTATTTATTTCAGTTTTCTCTGTCCAGGTTGTTTTGGTTTTTATTGAATATATTTGCTTAGCAAAACTTCACTGCTAGGCCCCTACCTTCCAACAGTGTGGGATAACCCAGAAGTGGCTGGGGTTTGTGCCCAGGGAACCTGGGAACATACCTCCTACCACAACTCTTACTTAGTGTCTCCTTTGACCTAGATGCAAAGCAGAGTTTCCAGGTTAGGGATGGTAGTCCTACCTCCCCCACTTGTCTTTGCCTGTGGTCGGGATATTTCTCCCTTCAGGCAATCATGATGCCACCCATTGGTTAAGGCAAGGATAGGTCTCCTGCCAGGGAGCCCAAGAAGGTAGGGAAGCTGCTTGACCACCTCAATTTTACTTTTCCCAATGTAGGAGCCATGAGTTGAGGGGAGATTTTCTATGCAGTTGGTGCCTGGCAGAATGGGGCTTGGGGAGGCATTATGGACGTGGAAATCCAGTTCTCCTGTCTGCTCAGAGTTTTTCTACTTCTGTGGCCAGGAACAGTCTCATCCTCATACTTGAGCTCTGGGTAGTTCTTGGAGAAAATCTGTAGGTTTTTTTTTTTTTTTTTTTTAATGTGTGGGAGAGAAGCCAGCTTGCCTTTGTGCTGCCATTTTGGAACTGGAAGTCTATACCATCTAAATTCTTGAATTCCCAAATGATATTTCAGGCTTAACCTTCTCCTTAGAACACAAAACTTACTCACCTGGTGCCTGCTTGACATCTCCACTTGTAGTTATCGCAAGCATCTCAAACCTAAGATACTCGTATCTGAATTCTTCATTTCTTCCCCTGCACTTGATCTGTGTCTCTCCCCATCTTTCCCATACTCCCATCAATGAAATCAGAACCCTAGTGAATTGATCAGGGTCCAATCAGGACAGAGAGATCACAGCAGTTATTGGAACGCAGATTATTTAATATAAAGTATTCTTAATTAGGTATAAAGTTGTTAACTAGGAGACTAAAAAGCCTGATAAGACCAAAGAACACTAAATTTTTAATAACTAAGTTATTAGCAACTGAAGGAATAGCCACCAGCTCTAGACCTGGAGAACAAAGGGAAAAGGTAGGAGTTTATTAAAATATAAAGCTTAAAGGGGTGATACCCACATAGATGAAATCTAGACATCTGGGGAGGGAGTACCAGCTGGTCTGGCTTCTCTCAGAGAAACGCAGTGAAGCTGGTTCTGTAAGTGTTGGAAAACTGCAAACTGGATTTAACATCTGCTGTGGAAGGAAGTGCTTCTGCTAGGGTGAGGAAGAGGGAGACTAGGATGCCCTTCTTGGGACCAGAAATTCCACAGAAAATAACCAAGAAGGAACAAGTCTTCTCCCCTTCTTCCTTCCAGTCTCCCACACATGCCCCCCATTGGCAGAGCCCAACAGGGAGCAGCTGGCAAAGCAAAAACGTGGTTTGCAGCCCCAGCAACACACAGCAGAGCATGGGAGGGCAGACTTCAAGGAGAGACAATATTGTGAGAAATGTCTTTTCAGGTTTTTTACCCATTTTTTTTATTGTTTTCCCATTTTTTCCCCTTTTCATTTATTTTAATAGATTTGTGGGGTATAAGCTGTGTTCTATGTATATAATGTATACTTATTTTAAAATCAGATTATTTTGGTTTTTTTGTTATTGGCTTGAGTTGCTTATATATTCTGGATATTAATTCCTTGCCAAATGTACAGTTTGCAAATATTTTCTCCCCTTCTGTTGATTATCTCTTGGATCTGTCAATTATATCTTTTGCTGTGGAGAAAAAAAAAAGGAGAGACAATAATCTAATAATCAGCCCATCAATTATTAACCACCTGATGGCTGAATTATCCTTAGTTATTTCTTCCTGCTTGATTCCAGAATCAAAACCATCAGAAAGTCCTAATATTGCTGTCTCCAAAATAGTTCTTAATTTTGTTGAATTTTTTATTTCATTCCCACCATAAACTTGAGTCTAAGGTTTTGTCACCTGTAACTTGGACTACACAGCACCTGTCTTACTGGATTTCTTAATTTCACCCTTGCTCCCCTCCAAATTATACATTCATACAGTAAATGCTTATCGAGCACCTATTATGTGCCAGGCACTGATCCAAGCACTTGGGTTACAATAGTGAATAAAACAAAGTGCTGCGAAAGCACTTTGAAACTTGTGCCGTATGAAGCTAGTGGATCTTCAATTTAAGCCACTCACATTGGCACGAAGCAGCAAGATGGCTCTTTTCAAAATACGGTTGACCCTGCACAACATAGATTTGAACTGTACGAGTCCACTTATACATGAATTTTTTTCAATAAAACTTACACTGAATGTGCTTGCCTCCCCTTTCACCTCCTCCTCTTCTGCCTCTCCCACACCTGAGACAGCAAGACCAACCCTTTCCCTTCCTCCTCCTCGGCCTGCTCACCATAAAGACGACAAGGATGAAAACCTTTACGATGATCCACTTCTACTTAATGAATAGTGAATATATTTTCTCTTCCTCGTGATTTTCTTAATAACAATCTCTAGCTTACTTTATTGTAAGAATACAGTCTATAATACATATAACATATGTGTTAATTGATTGTTTATGTTATTGGTAAGACCTCTGGTCAACAGTAAGCTATTAGGAGTTAAGCTTTGTCAGGGTCAAAAGTTACACTTGAATGTTTGACTGCGTGGCGTTTGGCACCCCTAATCTCAGTGTTGTTCAAGAATCAACTGCATGTTTTAAATTGTATATTTGCTTAAAACCCTTCTAAGGCTTCCCATTCCAAAGAGAACAAAAGCCACATTCTCTGTGATGTGTAAAGCCCAGAATGGCCTGATGATTGCCGCCTGCTTCTCCACACTCGGTGGCATCCCTCTCTTCCTCTATTCTCTGGACACGCTGGCCGACTTTCTGTTGCTTGGATATGCCAAAATCTTTTCCTGCTCAGGGTCTTCCCACATTCTTTTTCCTCTGGCTAGAAAGATCTCCAACTCACTCTTGGCATGTCTCTAACCCACCATTGAGGTTTGTGCTGAAATATCAATTCCCATTTCTGACTGCTAAATATGTATAAGAAGTCCCCTCCCTCATTAGTCTCTACCGCTTCAGTTCCTTCGTAGAACTTACCATGATCTACGAATGTAGGTAAATATCTTATTTGATTCTTTACTTGTTAAATAGATGTCTCCTCCACTAGACTGTAAGCAAGAGCTGTTGCAAGAGCAGGTACATATAGCATAGTGCTTTGCACTCCATAAATAGTTACAAAATGAATTAATCAGTTAAAAGCTTCAAAAAGTGAGTTTAATGTTGTTTAACTCAGCAATACCAAATTTACTTGGCCACATTACCATTCTTAACATAATATCTTTCAACCCTCCTGAAAAACTCATGTTCTGTTAGTATGCTTTGGGGAACACAGACTTTCAGTTGGGACCCTCTCAGGCCTCTTGTATCACTCCTGGAGAAACATGTTTCAAGCAGAAGGCACATGGTCCAGTTTTACTTTCTCAAGACACAAATAGCAAAGGATTTGCAGGAACTTTTTATTACACCCTGAGAGGCATCCTAGGTTAGAGGCAAAGGTAGGGTTTTAGAATTATAAAGAGACTGGATTCTAATCCCAACTCTCTTCTGTAAAATAAAGATTAAAATTCCAGCATTTCAGGAATGTTGGGAGGATATAATGAAATAAAACATACAGAGCACCTGGCACAATGTACAGCACATAGTAGGTTCTCAATAAACGTTGGCTGTCACACTTTCGCCTACTCCTTTTGCTCATCTATTGGAGAAACAAATTGCTAACGGTCTTTAAAGAATAATGGAGAAACATAGCATAACCCTGGCGTGGGTTATATAACTACTGGTAGGCAGGGTTATCAACTAATTGCATCATTTACAATTTTTCATCTTTACAATTGGCTCATTCCTCCAGTAAATATTAGACATGGTCCTGCCCTTGAGAATTTTAAAACTGAATTGTGGAAAAATAATCAACTCAAAATAAATAATTGGAGAGAAATAAAATACTAATAGGCAATAAGAGGTGTAAGAAAGGAGGCATAAGGATTGAAGTATCTGAGCTTTCTCTCATAAAAGACACTGAAGAGCGTGAGTATACAATTCCTTGCAGGCAGCCTCAAATACAGAGCAGTTTACCAAATGCTTTTGGGTGGAGTTGGGGAAATCCACCCAAATTAAATGAAATTCTGATTTAACAATGTGCCCTTCTAAGACCACAGCACATTTTAAGGAGTCTGTCTTCATAAATGCCCAACTACAGAAAAATTCAAGCTACTTCCTCAAACCTGACTTCTCAGCAGAGTGCTTCATTACAGACCCTGGGAAGCTCAAATGGCAGGCTAATTTTTCTTCTTCCCTAAAATTGAAAACAGCTTGAGCTCTCAAAAGTCCTTGTCATCTACCAAGGCAGATGGAAGCTAAAGAAGACAACAACCTTATAACAAAATAACAGCAGGATTAGTCTATGGAGAGAGAGTGAGCACTTGGAAAGATTCAACAGAATGCTGTTAATATTTCTGCAAAAGACTGTAACCTTGACTCTCCTTGTCTTGTGCCATGGCATCAATCTAAAGCATGAAAAAAGACTTGAAGTAAAAGAAAGCATTAATGGTAATTTTCCCACACCAGCCTAATTTATGAAAACAAATCTAGTTGGATTAGCAGAATCTGGGGGAAAGGCTGAGTGGTGTCAGCAAGAGCTTATTTGCTGCATATTGAGTTTGAGGCACCAGTAATGCACGCATAAAGATGTCAAGCATGAAGGTGGCTTGCCAAAAGTGACATTCAACTATAATTATCATAAAATTAAATCAGTGGGTTTAAAAATGGGTGCTGCTGAACTTTATAATTTATTGAGAGGACAGGGGAAGAGGAGAATCAGCAAATCATATGTTCTGCACCCTTTAGTCAACCCAAGCAGCTCCAACCTGTCATTTTAATTTTGTTTCTGAAAAATGGGTTCCACTGCTTGAAACAGACTGAAAGTTACAGTACCAGGTGATTTATGAGGATTCTTCCAATTATAAATGTGAAACTATGGAATTGGCATGGTTTCCAATGTAAAACAAACCATGTCTAATGTGCCCCCAAAGATTGTTAGCATTTGGGATTAGGGTTCTGTAAAGTAACATTTTCCTCATTGCGTTTGTTAACTTTCTTATTACCTATTGACTTGATTATAGCTTTCAGTATTAGAAAGGCAGTGAGTTTTTTAAAAGACAGTAAAATGAAGAGAGAAAATTTTACAGGTGATTTGACAAGTGAAATATAAACAAAAGCCTAATTGAATGAGCTTACTAATGATTCATCTTTAACATTCTATTTTTGGTAGAAATATATCTTGGGCATACAGGCACTTAAGAATTCACAAAACACTATTTATGTTATGAGTGAGAGAAGCACCAGCTAAAATACACATCAGATATCTACTAAGAAGATCCAAAGGAAGGACATAAGGATAATGAACAGAAAGGGAAGAGGAAATGTCAGTAAGAAGAAAGAAGAGGGAGGGAGGAAGGAAGGAAGGAAGGAAGGAAGGAAGGAAGGAAGGAAGGAAGGAAGGAAGGAAGGAAGGAAGGAGAAAGATAGAAACAGCTTTAAAAAAATCAGTATGGATGACATATTGTTTTTGCTAAGAGCTACCAAGAGGTTTTACTTCCCCTCTTCAACACTTGTGTTCTTCAGCCATTCTTTTGCTCAGTTTCCTGGACAAGAACATTAAAAAGCATGAATGCTGAATGTGAGAATGATTAAAAAGGGAAGAGAAAGAAAATGGAAAATAAGTAAGGTTTGTAGGAAACCAGACCAACCAAATCAACTTTGCTTGCAGCAAATATGATTTAGAGAAAACTTCATTGATCCTCAGACAAAGAGGAAAAGGGGAATTAAAAGGAAAAGGCTTGTGTAAAATTACTTTTGTCCACAATCTATTTCAGTTAGACAGAATGAAATTTCTTTTAGGCCCTGATCAGCTCTAATAGCCGTGAAGATTCTGTCAACTTTCTGCTAGATTACCTGCTCCTTGAGGAAAGAAACCACTAAAATTAGCCTTTCGGTGATTCTCAGCACCCAATACATTGTAGGCCTTGCATCTGAATTAAATAAACATGGTTAACAACTAATACTGGCTGAGATATATAAGTAAATAATTATATGCTTTAATGAATAAGAGGTACACAGTGAACTGAATCTCTATATTAACTACACAAAACTAACGCTTTTCATTTAGTTAAATATTCAAATAGTTTCCACAAGTACATTTATTCGACTATTCCCTTAGTAAGAACAAAGTTCTGTTGGGAAAAAAAAATCATTAGCTAATATGGGCTCTATGAGGTTTTTCCAAACCTCATTTAATTACACAGTAAAGTCTAAATTCATCCAACAAATATTTCTCAGGCACACACCAAGCATACAATTTTAGGGAGCACTGAACAAGACCAGCGCCATCCATGTCTCATAGAGCTTGTAGTCTTCAGAGAAGACAGATGTTAAGCAACTAATTACTTAATTAATTATTTGGCTAAAATTGTGATGAATGCCACTATGTCAAAGTTTAGGACGATCTGAGATTGTATAGGTTAGAGACCTGAGAACTCTTCCTGGAGAAAGAAATTATGCTCACACCCATACATGAAGTTTAAGGAGAAATTAACTAGGTGAGCAGGGCGACAGAGAAAAGTTTTTTGGGCAGCTTATTCAAAGACCCTAAAGTAAAAAGGAGCAGAACATAATGGTAGAACCAAAGAAAGGCAGTGTGGCTAAACCCAAATAGCAAGGGAGAAGTAGCACAAGGATTGTTTGAAAGGGTGACCGAGAAATACAGAATTGGGAAGGACTGATCATGGTGATATTTTGTTTTTTTTAATTGGACCCCCCAGTTTATTCAGAAAAGCATCCTTATTAAGCCCTGGACTGTACACGAAAATTGTCAAGTCTCGAACTTGTTCTGTGGCTGATTCTGGGATATAAGGACTTGTCTATTCTAACTTCTTGCCCCCATCATTTACTGTTTCCTAATCTTTAACATGTAAAAGAATGTTTAAATTTCCAGACCGGAGGTGTATTTTTAATGATGGTGAGTCTGTAAGATTTTTCATTCTTTTATTAAAGGAATAAGCTTAGAGGAGAATGGATTGACAATGACCTAGGAATTGTGTCCTCTGGATGTAATACAGCACTACCTTAAAAAAAAAGAGTTCTGTAGTCAAACCTTTGGGAGAAATAGTAAGTTAAATAAAGGTAAGTAGGTTTCCTTAGTGAGGGATTTCTCAGAGCCTTTACTTTTCTATAGAGTAGGTTTCTTCCTAACCTCCTATGCCAATCTCATGCTGAGCCCAGGGATACAGAATGACTATGAAAGACATGGTCCCTGCCTCATGAATTTTACAGCCTATGTGACAGGGATTGTGATACTCCAAAAGGGAAACAGAGTTTGCAGGCCTTCCCAGCCCTATGTGAGTACAGGACACTTTTTCAGCAGACCATCTCACCAAACAATACTTGAGAAATGCTTGCTATTCCTATCCAGAAGAATCAGTACTAGGCATCCCCAGAACACTTTGCTTGAGTTATATGGAAAAGTGCTTTTAAAAATGCCAGACAGACAGGGTAGAAAATGGCGGATTAGGGATGACCTCCTGGCTCTCTGCTCCCTGAGTGGAAGGTGCAGAACACGGACACCCACGCGCGAGTGAGGCGCTCTCCCGAAGGATCAGCTTCGTGAATCTACAGAGAAGCAGCGAGAGACAAGCAGTGCCCGGGAAAAACAAGGTGAAGTGGAAAAACGACCGCAAATACCGGAGAGCGCGGGTCAAACAGTGGGGAGTGCAGCTCGGATCGGCCGCGCCTGTCGGCGGGCTGGCCCGGGCAGTGAGATCTGACTCACAGGAAGAGGACTCTTCCTTTACCAAACCCCACTCCCACGCAGGCAGGGAAGTGCCAGAAGTCAGTGTGAATCGGGCACTGACCGACAGACAAGCAGTGGGAAGTGGAGACAGGAGCGGGGTCCATTTTGAATTCGTGGGAGCGCGGCGCT